>JADLZK010011256.1:0-39363 GCA_015847255.1 Hyparrhenia diplandra | reverse complement strand
TCTACCTATCCATTATAGAGTAAATAAACTCTTTGGCCACAAGAGTTATCTACAGTGACGGTATTTAATTATAAAGCTGGCTAAGAAGGACCCTTTAGTCCGTTCTTTTAAGATAAAGGAGCATAAGCCTTTTTATTACTATTTCTCCGCTTATGGATAACCATTTGTTACCAATGGGGAATCTGTTTTTCCAATCTAGATGATTGATTTGCACCAAAGGAAACCTATACCTCCATGAAACATAGAAATCTAGGATAGAGCTTCTATCCCATTCATTGGGTACCGATCATGGATACTTCCAAAAATTTTATTATTTACTTGAACTACGATCTGAACGAGCTTCCCGCCGTATACACCTCTAGCGCATGTTCCTCGACGCTGAGGACATTGAACCTTAAGCGCGGCTGATTTTCTAGCATTTCTCTGCATTGGCTGTCTTGCATTTCTAATACAAGCGGTTTAAATCCGCGTCGTATGTATATATAAATGGATTACGATCGATCTTAACCTGATGATCTATCATCATGAAGTATTTCTATTTTCTTTATATACAAAACCCGAATTTAGGTTTGAAACAAATTTACAAGAAACTAAATTTACTACCAACTTTTTAAACATTTCTGAAACCAATAATTGATCAGTATCGCAGTGTTTGGCCAACTATTTCTATCCCTACAATATCGATAAGTCCATAAGTTAGCTTCGTCTGCTGACATAAAAACATCCCTTTCCATGTCTTCGGATACAAACCCAAAAAAGGCTTGCCTGTTCTTAGTGCATAAACCCCAGATCATTTCGCGAATCTTTGTGCAACTCTTCCACTTTGTAAAAATTCTGTGGCCCCTGGCCTGGGATAATAAGCACTAGCAGGTTGCGAAGCATAATCCTATGAGGAAATGCTTATACGCTTGGTGGGTTTCCTCCAAGCAGAATGAAGGAGCTATGGACGCGGCTATTCCGAGGCATAATATTGTGAGAGATTAGGTGGGCTACCGTTTTAGCATCGTATCAAAAAATGCTATTCCTGAGATTAGCCACCGCCGGGGAGTTTATAAACAAAAATATCGCTATTTCCATCTTCTATACCGAGACATACCCATCAGACTCCGTAATATGATTCGTGATCCTAAACGAATCTCTTTGACTAAAAGTGTCCTTTTCTCGATAAGTTATAAGATTGTATAAGTCAACCGTCGCTTCTTCATCTCTGGAATCCGGTAAGGTACTTTTGAACACCAATGGGCATATATACATAGATTAATATTATTAAATTTGGGTAAAACTACACTTTTATTATGGAAACGTAAGAATGGAAGATATTATATGAGAAAAGAAAAGAATACGCATGAGCATTTCATTTTTTCTTATTCTATAAGAATACTATAGATTCTATTAATATACATAGATTGAAATAATACATAGATTGAAAGATTCTACATATAAGGAAGGTACAGATTGGAATAAAGAAAAGGAATCCGTGATTCGATCAATGATAAACAAAGAGGGATGAAGGATCTATTCTTCGTTTTTCCAATAGGCCTAAGCGTACCCATTGCATATGGCACTTATCATATAGAATAGACTCAGCTTCTCTTTCTCTTACAAACAGAATTGGCTTGTTATTTTTAATGGAACAGCCAAATATTCACGCTTCTGACATAGAATCCCCTAGAAGGGTTAGGGTACATAGAATATGTATGGACATCCAATGCGATAAAATAAAGCACATCGTGGCTCTATTTTCTTTGCTAAAGGGGTATTTCCATGGGTTTGCCTTGGTATCGTGTTCATACCGTCGTATTGAATGATCCGGGTCGATTGCTTTCACGGTGCATATAATGCACACAGCCTCTAGTTTCTGGTTGAGCTGGCTCGATGGCTTCGTATACGAATTAGCGGCTTTTGATCCTCTGATCCTGTCGGATCCAATGTGAGACAAGGTATAAGCTCGTCATCCCTTCTACAGACTCGCTTAGAATAACGAATTCGTGGGTAGCGAGATTGTGAGGAACTTGTAATGTGAATCGGGTATTGAAAGGTGGGGTGGTGCGTGCGCGCATATTGTGTCGGTCAGGCTTTTGCAGCGCATTTGGCAATGGGGTATGCATAATTCAGAAACAGTTCTTACGAGCGATCGAAAACTTTTCCTGGATTTTGCCCAAGATCTACCATTTATTTCTTTGCAGGGTGGCTTGTTTTGCTTTGGTGCATTTCATGCAACGGGTTTATAATGGCCCTGATAGTGGTGTCCATCTTGCATGGACTAAATCCGAAAAGCAGCAAGCTTGTAAATCCTGCGGGGTGCAGAAGGCTTTTAATTTTTCTGCTCTGGAGGAAGAGTTTGCATCAGTATTGCTGCGGGTACTTTGGGCATATTAGCGGGCTCGCCCCATCTGGCGTCCGTCCGCTCCCAACGTCTAAGGGCTGTGGGTAAGCGTGTGGGTAAGATGGAAACTGTACTTTCCAGTAGGGGACATCGCGCTTAAGGAGTGGTTGCTTTTGAAGCGGTCTCGAACTATGTGGTATGGATCAGCAATACCCCAATTAATTATTTGGGCCTACGGCGATTGTGGGATCTTGTGGATGTTTTCAGCAAGGAAGAGGACAGAGAGTATGGGGCCAGCGAAATTCCAGGCTTGTCAGAAGCTACGAAATTCGGGAAAATGTAGATTTAGATGGTAAGAATCTAAAAAAAGGGATTTGTCGGGAGGAAGCCTACTGGAAAGGGGGATGGGCAGAGTTGCTGGATGGTTAGACATCCCGTCTTTAGAGATAAAGAAGGACGCGAGCTTTTGGGAAAATGTCGTATGCCTACTTTTTTAAAACATTTCCGGTAGTTAGTATTTAAAGACAGGGAATTGTGAGAGCGGACGTTCCTTTTGGTGGAAGAGCAGAATCCAAATATAGTGCTGGAACAAGTAGGCGTAACGGTGGAGTTCTATGTGGCGAACTTAATGGAGTAAGTTATTCTGATCTGCCACGCAAAAACATGCTGTGCTCAATTAGTGTACCCTTAAATTGCATCGAGCTATCTGGAAATCGATGGTAAGCGTAGGAAACGCCATGTTGGTTCACTTTTGCTTAAAAGTACCTTTGCTGCCTCTTCTTTTTCGGGACAATATTTGGCATGCGTCGAACCTTGTTCCGAGATGTTTTTAAGGGTATTGATCCAGACTTGATGTTTCAAGTGAATTTAAAATATTCTCAGTGCTGGAGATCTGAATCAGCAAGGAGACAGGGCAGCCGACGGCATGGCGGTATTTTTTAAATTTCTCTTGTTTACTTGACAGAGGAAACATCTCCTGTCCTTTCTTTGACTTTTGTAAAGCACCAAAGAGTAAGTGAAGTTAGGTGGGAAGGTAATTGTAAAATAAACCAGACTAAATTCTATGGAAGCATTGGTTTATACGTTTTTGAAGTGAATTTTAGGATATGGTATTTTTCTTAGAATTTGGGTGTTCCGACTAAGTGTTCGTACTTTTACTGAAGGAAGTATTTTAATTGAGTGTAGTTCCTGGAGTGGAGGATTTTACTTCTAATTTATCTCTCATGTTCTTTGAATAAATGATCTTTGAATTAAGAGGGTTGCCCAAAATGTGAGTATAAGGTATACTTAAAAGCTATGGGTAAACTAGATATGGAGGTATATGGACGAAGTTGCTGCTCATTTTTTATAGAATTTCAATATCAAGCAGTTTTATCTAGTAAAAGATCGTATTTACAACTACAACGGAATAGTATACAAAGTCAACAATTTACCGTGATTAAATAAGTAGGAATCTATGCATACAAAACTGCGCAGCGATAGTTCTTGAATTTGCCAAACAGATTTTAAGTGGTAGTTATTGAAACCCGAATTCGGAAGTATGGGAAAGTTGCCCGGTTAATGGACTACCTTTTATGTAAATGTAATGGCTATCTCAAGTGAGATTCGCATTTATAATTTTAGAAATTACAATTCTTCGTTTACTTGGGATGAATTTTTAACGAATTTAGGTTTTCTACTTGAATTCAAAACTACACTCTATAGTTTCCATCCAAAAAAGCTTTTACTTTTAAGTTTAAGCTCTCATGATTTCTAGACATTCGGTAGTTCACCCGTGATTTTTGTTTAAGTATCTCTGAAGCAGGAGTGTACTGGTTAGTATCTGACCGTATTGAGAATATATTGGTAGGTTACCGGCGATTCCTATCAAGATGATTCTAATGTCGATATATTATTTCAGATTTCAAAACACGAAATGGTTATGAGGGATCAAAAAAAAGAACTATGATCCATACCTCACTATTTGACCTCGCAAACTAAAGACTAAAAAATTCAAGTAGTTCTTTTAATAAAAAGAAATTTTTTTTCCTTCTAATTGAAGGCAGTCTGTGAGAACTTTTTTCTCTGGTTTAAATGATCAAGTTATGCCTTGCCCAAAGAACCCTTGCCTTTTGCTGCATTTTTCTAGACTAATCTATTGGCTTCAGTAAGGGAATCGGTAGTTTAATGGAACTGATTCAGGATCGCAACAAGATAATTTCTATCAGAAAACCACTAGAAATTTTATTTATTTTTGACTAGTCAAAAAAATAAAAATAAAATAAAAATAGTAAAGAGAAAAGCTTTGAAGAGGCTCTAATGACTAAGAGAGTAAGGGTGTGGTGCATAGATAGGAGCGAATCTTAGATTTTGGGTAGCCGCTTAATGCAGTTAAATTTTGATTTTTCTTTTATTTCAAAATATCTTCGCGGCAAATCGATCCAATACCCGGGCGATGAAAGTTTTGAACCTTTTTCTAATATCCGCTAAAATTTGTGTATTTCGCTTAAGCTGTACGAGATGAAATTCTTCATACGCCTTATGGAGCTGGGCTAGTTACCTATCTCAATAAAAGTATATGATTGGTTTGAAGAACGCCTTGAGATCCAGGTACTGTATAGATATAACTAGTAAATATGTTCCTCCTCGTGTCAACATATTTGGCTGTTTAGGGAATAGAATTTTATTGAAGCTGAAAAGCTCGCTACCGGTTTTGCTACACTTTTAATACCACCACCGTTATATAGCCTCCGTTCCAATATATATGACGGAGGCCAACTTTGCTGGTTAATCCGATCGGCTCTACCGATGGTCAAAGTGCGTTATTGCTTGAATGATGATCCGTAATGATGCGGGGTGTATCTCTGCTAGGTGGATTTAAAAACCTGAATTAACTCCGTGCAATTTGTAGTGGTTTTTGCATTGTATGACTTAATTTTTTTGGTGTAACTGGTTATTCTTGCTCAGATCAAATTGGTTATTAAGCAGTCAAAATTGTATGGTGTGTACCTAGTTATTCTGTAATAGGTCCCCTTTTAGGAATATATGTGGAAGTGCTAGTGTGGGCCAATCCACTTTGACTCGTTTTTTGCGAAGCTTTAGCATGTTCGTACTAATTTCTGCTTAATGTAGGTGCTGAAATGCACCCTTCCAATGATACGTAAGCAAGGTATTTTGGTCCCTTAGAGGGTGTAGTGACGGTAGAGAAATTGTACTTTCTACATATCAAGTATCGGTAGGCTGTGGTATTTTTGGACAAGTTGCCAAACATAAGTTATTGTAAAACAAGACATGTCATTTGGATACTTCTCTTCAACTTCGAAGTGATGGAGTACAAATAGTTGAAGTGAATTTACGAAAGCGGTGTTTGGTATGATTATGGGAGGTGTGACTTAAATTATTGATTTTGGCCAGCATAGAGGAATGACTTGCCAGATTAGAATCTACCACCAAAAGGTGTTCCGCAATCTAAATTCAAAACACGTAAGTCCCCTTGGAGCCGAAGGAGAGGTTTAAGGAGGAGCAATATTTTCTTTTCTAAAGTATTCTATACCCCAAACTATGTCATCCATGAACAGTTCCGTAAGATCCTTAGTAGAGTATGTAAAATGGAATAAGCCATGAAGATCCAATTCCTATTTATATTACACTTACTTTTATTATAGTATGGTATTCATTTTCTTGCATCGATTTTGATCCGCAATACTATCGGGAGGTAGTTGGATCAGTAAGGAAATGTAGGCTAAATCTTGGGATTTTTTATCAGTAAATGTAAGCAAATACTTAGAAGGAGTTATAAAACTGGTAGGGATATTTGAGGGATAAACAATGAAAATCCAATCAAGAGAATCGGCTAAAAGTAATGATCTTGACTAAATTGAAGCTCCACTTGGAGTTGGAGGACAAGGAAGTAGAAGAGGGATTTTTCAATGAGAAGTTATAGGCAACTCGGAAAAGATAATTTGAGAAAGCTTTTTTCTTACCTTTGAGTCATGAGTCACAGAGAATTTATTTTATTGTGGATCCTCCAATTTTATTTCTTTTCATTCTTAGTTTGTTTGATGGATAGTATTTCAAAAGTCCGGTTCCTTTGGGGAGTGGATCCTAAAGAATTCGCTATCCCAAGAACAGAAACCGGACTCTTAAAATGATCCTGCATGGTAAGAGCAAAATTGGCGAAGTGGATGGTGAGAATTTATGTAGTGGGGAACTCCGCGTGGCCCAAATCAGATCTTTTATACATTTTTCCAGTAGTAATTCTAGGTACTCTATTGCGTGCGGTAATGGAGGGTTTTAGCGGTTCCTGTGAGCCGTCAATGATTGGTAGAAACCGGCGGATCCGTTTTGCAACCCTTTTCCGGGAAAGATTACCCGAGTGGTACTTCTTCCCGTATTTCAAAATACTCCGTACAGTACCTATATAAGTGCTATTAAAGTGTTCTTTTATGGCTATTTCTGTAAGCCAACGGGCTTACTTGACAGTACCCTTTCTAGAGAATGTCAATAAATTCCTTATCGCATTTTCCTATCGTCGCCCAGTAGCTACGACCGTTTTTAATCGGTACTCGCAGTAGTTTCTTGGTTAGGTATTGATAAAGATGCACGTATTGATAAATCTTCACTTGAGTCTTTTAGTTTAGGATTTTTCGAGTTGATTCTATTCCAAATTTAAATTTCTAAAGGGTGCATTTAGGAAGAGTATTTGCTGAATCTCCTAGATACCTAAAAATCTATTTTATTATGATCCATTTCTCGCTTTAAAAATATAGATTTTGCCAAAGATGCAAAATTGCTTTCTTTTTATTTAACCAAAAAAGAAGGAAGAGGAAATTTGTGGTAAATCAATTCGATGCTTTTCGAGTCCTAGTAGTAGTGAGTTTTCCATCTTCCATACGAAAACAGTTTAATTTGCATAAGATCTTTTCGAAGTCTTACCGGGTATCTATAGGTATGCATGCATAGCCCTTTTGAAATAAATTATACGTTCTTAGAAGTAATTTTAATTGATCAATAAAAACGGCTAATTCAATGGAATTTTTGTTTTTCTTTAGATTAGTGAATCTGAAAGGCAAAAGGGGTGGAAGTTAACTGGCGTATTTTTTTCAACGAAGTGCCCTTTCCTCGTGTGTGTATGTGCGAAGAAATAACGCCTTAATTAAATGCTAGAGAAGCTTCATAAAGCTTCTTAGGAGTAAACTTCCATTCGGTCCATATTTTAAAAGATTCTCGTGTTTTCTATTTCCATTCCCACAAGAAAAATAATATAATCTCGTATTTCGAACAGGTACAAAATACAGCATCTATAGTGATAAATCTTCATCTTGAGAGTTCTTCTGGAGTTCCGTATGATATCCGCTAGATCTCTTGATCTGTAACTCAATACAGAAATCAACGGGCTCGTTAGCTATAGGTTGTGTTGTATCAACGATTTTACGGAAGGCGGTAAGATTATATCTTGAGCGGTTATGTAAGCCCAGGGACCTTTTGACGCAAATTGATGTCTCTAACTCCATAGAGATTACTTCTCAATACAATTTCTTTTTCAAATTTAGTAAAATTTCTGTATGGATTCTTCACACCTACTATTGTGGAAATATTCATGCCGCATCGCTCCTCAAATTTTGGGCGCGTGCGTGTAGATACATGTTCCTTCTATTTCCAAGTAAAGCTCTTTTTCGCAAGGTAATACTGATTGTGCATCCGCTTGACCTCTAAGCGGAGACAGAATGAAACGTGACCATATAATAAAGACGCTTAATATTTAATTTGATTCATTACACTTCACTTCTAGTATTTGGAGTGATCCTGCGCATTCTTCTGGAAACCATAACAGACTAGTATTATTATTTGATCATTGAATCGTTTATTTCCTTGAAAGCGGTTTCATTTTTCTACAGACGTCTTTTTTAGAGGTCGACATCCATTATGCGGCATAGGTGTTACATCGCGTATGTACAACTTAACCGTACACCACTTTTAGCAATGGCTCGTAATGCGGCATCTCTTCCGCTACCAGCACCTTTACCTATAACTTCTGCTCGCTGCAAACCCACTGTGCCAACAAAGCACCACGCTCTTGACCAGCATAGGGTGATGCTTTCTTGAGCTTTTGAATCCACAAGTACCTGCGGAGGACTAGAAACGACCCGACCTTGTAAGCCTGTAATGGCGAGGCTGTGGTATTGTTGAAACTGGCTTGAACATGAATAAACCCCTTTGTTATTCTACGTGCACTCTTCCGTAAACTAAAACGTAAGTATTCCTACGCAAACCAATACGCACTTCTTACGTGGAACTTATTTTGTATAGCTTTTTATTGTTTTATTATCTCATAAATATGAGTTAAGGAAATAACAAAAGAAAAAGATACAAAGATATCCGTTTCTAAGTTAAAATATATCCTTTTTACTTTCATTATTTATTTGGTAATGGGACACTTTCCGTGGGTACTTTTTGTATTTTATTAGAAATTAAAAGAAGTTTCTTTTTCTAAAGATTACCCTATTCCTGTTTTATGCTTTTGATTGGAAAATAAATGACTCCATCTTCCGCCCACGCCTGCGAATCAGTCGACATTTTGTACAAATTTTACGAACGGAAGCTCTTATTTCTTACATGTATATCATATAAGTATTCCCTTTCTTAAACTATGAATCTATTCTTGGAAAAATAAGTCTCTACTTAAATTCTGAACTTGGAAGTTATTACCCCAGAAAAACCTAATCCTTTTGAATCTTTGGTATCCTTCAAATCTTCAGTATCCTTTCTTGAGTCTTGGTACGCTTCTGAATCCCAGGGAAGTCTATAAATTATACGACCTTTGCTGAACTCTATAACGACTTACTTCAATTTTGACCCTATCCCCATCAGTATTCGTATAGAGAGCCAGACCGATCTTTCCTGAAATATAGCCCAGGATGATCGCTATTCTTCTAGGCGAACGCGGAACATTCCGTTGGGTAGGGCTTCCAAAATCTAAACCTTCGAAAGTTACTTTTGTTTCTCTGGGGTCTCTCTCTCCTATCGTCATATATATTTTTCTCCTATTTTTCTATTTTTATTTTCAAAATAGGTAGAAGTTCGAGATAGAATTTGGGTAACAAGTAGGTGCGGCCATTACCATATATAAATATAGCTTTCCACTTGTTTTAGTCGAGAGCTTTGATCTGTCAATATACCTGAGTAGCGCAGAAAGAATAGCAATTCCCATTCCGCCCAAAAAACCTTTGTAGAATTCCTTGATAGTTGGCATAAATTCTCGTAAGCTTAGGTCGTATGGATACGCTTTAAAAAAAGGTTCTGGTTCTGAGTATCTCTTTCAGTCTTTCTCCTTTGATACGTAAAAGTGAAACTAAGAAATATCTGCTACTTCTGATGTTTCCGAACACTTACCAAAAAACCTCTCAGAAGTTATTTTTAACAATGCTTCGGTACATTTGTGATACTACTCGAACTCAATTCCTTTTTATTCATGTCTGCGTTTCTTATAGAGGTTGGGGTAAATCAGCAATAGTGTCCTGCCTAGTAAGACTTAATTCTAGGTTCCTCCTAATTTTTCTATAAATCAAATATGTTTTCCTTTTCTTAAATTCAGGATTTTAAAGCATATACGAGATACAATCTACTAATTTTTCTTTGATCTATATCTCGTCTACTAGTATTTATAATACTTCAGGAGCCAATGAAACCATTTCAGTAAAATTCAATTCTCTTAATTTTTCGGCAACCGCGCCAAAACTTGAGTTCTTTTGATTTTTGATTCAATGATAACTACAGCATTATTACACAGTAGCGTATTATTATAATTGCCGTTGCCTTTGAATTTTATGTGTACGTATACCGCAGCTCGAATTACTCTTGATCTTTCTTGGTAGGAGGCGCATTTGGGGCACTTCGCGTCTTTGATTACAGCAACAATAACATCACCAATAATACGAGCATATCAGCGATTACCAGCGTCTCTATGACTCGAATACACATCAATTTTCGAGCTCCACTGTTATCTGCCACATTTAAAAGTATCTGAGGGTTGAATCCATATTATTTGGATTTACGAGATTTAAATGCAAAGCGTGGTTGAAAAGAAGATATTCTTCGTTGTTAAAAGTTCAGGCTTTACCTTCAATAATTCTTTGGGGGTTCTATATCTCTAATCGAAGAAATTGACTTCGTATGTAAGATTTTACTGGCAGCTTATAGAGATAGCTGCCGAGCTACAGTTTCTGACACTCCGCCTATTTTGCAGTATCTGACCTGGCTTAACAAACGGCTACCCAATATCTGGGGATCCTTTCCCGGTTCTATACGTGGTTTTCTGTGTGGCCTGATGAATCAGTTTGTCGTAAAATATACGCACCTATTACTTTTCCACCACGACGCATATCGTGTCATTGCTCTTCTTTAACTTGCTTTCATTCTGGTAGATCCAAGCGGGTTCAAGTACTTGAATATATATCTACCAAAACAAATATGATTAGCTTGCAGGATTTTTCCTTCATTCTTCTCATATGTTGTTTACGAAATTCAGTTCTTTTAAGTTATAGTCGACGGTTCTTTCTTTAGTTCCATTCCTACTACAAAAACTGGACATGAGAGTTTTTCATCCAGCCTCTCGCGAATGAAAAATGAGAAAGCGTGAATTTCATTTCTCTAATTCCATGTTGCTAATATTCAAAAATATTATAGATAGGTACACATCAATATATAATAGAAAAATTTAGGTTTTTTTGATTTTTGACTTTATTCCATATTTATATAAAATGTACTCCTTTCCTTTTTGAATCTCCTTTTTCTTATTGAAATCGTGTAAAGTATTCTAATCCAATAAGGATTTCTGCGGGCGGAATATTACTTTTTCCTATTCTTTATTGAGACGAACCTTGATCAAATAAAGCAATTTTTTTTGGTTTGTTCCGCTATCCCAAATTCAATGAAGTGTTAGGATTCTTTTCCAAAAAAATCCTATGTAGTCATAGGTTTTGTCGTTCCCACAGCTTTTTTAATGGTTAGGTTTGAATCCGCAATGGAGCTTCCAAAAATTTCTCCGAATCAATTTTCTCAGTTTTATTAACTCGGTTGCTTTTTATTTATTGCTTATATTTATATTTGTTGTTTCAAAAGTAAAAGTTACGATTTATAATTTATAATAGAATTCTTTTTTTTTTAGAATTTCATTATATTGATGTTTTTATCAGATTGCCCTTTTTTTTATGATGTAACGAGTAGACCATGCTATATCGGAATCCTATATCTTTCTTACTTTCTTCCTTCTATCTATCATCATCCTCCTTTTATCCACATCCCTTAAGTTTTGGTTTTCACAAGCCTAGAACTGTGTTTCTTTTTGTAGAGAAAAATGCAGTTGCTAAGCAAATCTATATGATAGATCTACTATTTTTGATAGATGTATTATTCAATATAGGTGACTGTTTCTTAGTTAGATCTCGACAATACGAAGCAATAGGTTGGTTATTAGTTAATTTTCTATCATTACTAAGTTTCTATTTTAGTAGGGTTCTGCATAATTTTTACTTAATCTCTAAAAGAAAAACTAAAGAGTCACACACACTAAGCATAGCAAATTATATTAAAAGATTTATTACTTTTCATTAAATCTGTATAGAAAGAGGATGCGTTTCTTCTTTTTAGGATTTCTGGAAAACAAGCATCCTTGTATTCTGCTCACTGCTTTTGTATTCTATCACTGCAAGTGTGAATGGGAAGACATGGTTAGTTATTCTTCTTCTACGAATATCCAAATTTTGACACCTAATACTCCATAGATAGTCTGAATTGATAGTAAATAATCAATTTAGCGCGAACATGGAGGGGTAGTCTACCCTTTTTTGGATGCATTCGGCACGTGCAATTTTTTCCGTTGTAGACGACCCGCAATTTGATTTTGATTCCCTTTATATCCGCTTTTATCTAATAGTTTTCATTGTTTTGAATGAAACTCTATTTTAATTTGGAAAGCTATATATTCTGCAAGAATATTAGGTTATTTTATAAGGTTTTAAACTTTGATAGCAAAGATAAGTCTCTGGCTTTGGTAATTAACTTCCTTTTTGGAGATTTTTCAATTCTTCGATTGCTCCCTTTTCTTTAATAAATTGTGAATCCAATATGGATTCTGACGTGGATTGTATCGATTTCTTTTTGAATTTCTATATGTGTAATTACTTCAGAACTTGAGTCTGATTCCATTTTTCTATTTTGTTTTTTCTATTTCTTGTATATAGTTCCTGGATACAATTCGTATTTTTTTTATCTTCCCGTAGACTCAGAATAATTTTTTAAGCCAAAGGAACCAAAAAGGAAATTTGTGATTTAAGTTGTACCAAGCTCCGAAAACCGAGGGATTTATTTTTGTCCCATATTTTTCTATTATATTTCTTTTTACTGGGAATCGAAATTTGGATTGACGCAGATTATTAGATTTCATCATATTTAGTACAAATGTTATATTACACATCGTTTTTTTATAGAATAACTACGTCCTCGAGCTCGAGGTCTGAATTTTCATAATAGTACCCTACTGACTTCGGCTTTAGTGATGAATAAAATTCGTTTTGTCGAAATCCCCATAATGAGGCAGTAATTTGCTGCCGCCGAATGTAAAACCAACTTTAAGATGGGATACGATACCGATAAGGTATGAGATCAGCATTTCATAACGGTTTCCTCGTAGTAACGCCAGCGAATCTCATCTAGAACTCTTGTGCTTTGAAAACTGACATATATGTGTTTTGTGCTTGAAACCTGCTCTAACGTGGTAGGACGATCGGTTGAACTTTTCGGTGAGTTTTCTTCAGCCCCTCTTCTTCTTCTTATCCTAGGCATACTTTACCAATTTGAAACTTGTCATGGGGCATGTCACTTCCGCCACTATTTATTATTTGAACTTATAAATTATTATTCTAATCTTTCTATTCTTGAATTCAATTAACGACGAGATTTAGTATCCTTTTCTTGTACTTTCATAACTCAGAAATGCTGAGGCAATGAATTTCCAATTTGGTGACCTACCTAGTGATTGAAAGCATGTAAATAGGTATAGTGTTCTTTTCCATGCGAATCGCGATTAGCACAACCATTGCGGGTAGAATGCTAGATGCCCGGGACCAAATGTTACATTATTATTTCTTTCTCCTCCTTCATATTGACCTTTTCTATTTTTGCCAATAAATGACGAGCTACAAAAGGATTTGCTTTTTTTCGTGTCACAGCTGATTACCTCTTTTTCATTTTAAAGAAAGTGGCATCCTGGCGTCCACTATCTCGATCGAGGTATGGAGGTCAGAATAAAATAGGAATAATGACCGGAAAAAGAGGTGCAAATCCTTTAGCTGGATAGCTACAAGGGGCGGATGTAGCTTGGCGGGATTCGGCGCAGTGGATTGTGAATCACCAGGCAAGTGGGTCTACCCTGCCGTTCGCCCATCGCATTATTGCAAACCCAAAAAATGCAATTTTCCATATTCCTAGTTACGTATTTACTTACGGCGACGAAGAATAAAAACGACACACAGGTTTTTCCTTTTCCTAGTTCTTTCTTCCAAGCGCAGGATAACCCCAAGGGGTTGTGGGTTTTTTCTACCAATGGGGTTTTCTTCACCACCCCCATATGGGGTGGTCCACAGGGTTCATAACTACCCTCTTACTACGGGTGCTTAATGAAGCTAAATACTTAGATCCGGCTCTACCCAAACTTTTGCTCCAATTCTAACATTACCTATAATGGTCCACAGACTGTTGCTAAGCAGTTTTGGGATACCTCAACCTCCCCAGATGGTCTTAAAGGCCAATTTAATTCTCTTTTGGTAATCAGTTTCTGCTATAACTTGCTGTCGAAGCACTGCCGCACCTTTCCACGGATTTTGTTATGTAAGGCCGTGCCTAAGGGCATATCGGTTGAAGTAGATTCTTTTATCAAAACCCTTCTAAACTGTACAAGCTTCTTCCAAAGCATACTTCTAGATGTATGCTATGACGATCTCTAGACAGAGGATGGATCTTTATATGAATCGTATATGAAGTACCAGCTGTATGAGTGGATATATAGAAAAGGAACCCAAATCCGCCGAATCGCTCAAGTGTTATGATCTTCTACATCTCTAGGTCTCCGCGTTCCGTCATCTGGCTTATGTTCTTTCTGCGTAGCATTCAGACTTGAATGACTTTGCGAAATTACGCTGATACTTCCAATATATTAGGGTAATGTAGGAGAGATCCCTATTTTCTACCTGGCCTTAATTACCACCGCTTAGCTTTCAATCTGCCTCTGACCATCAAATTAAATGTGAAATAACCCGTCCTCTTTTAAAACAAGGGCGCTTCCGGTTCTGTGCGTGCTTCAAATAATTTTTGTCTTCCATATTAACAGCATTCTAGGAGTTTCAATTTTCTGTGAGGGAATCTACTGAACCTTCAATCACTTATATGTTATCAAAGTTTTCTGTTGAGGTCTATCCCGTAGAGGTAGTCAAATTGATCAGTGATCGATTTTCAGGTTTCGTCGTAAACCTAATTGGTTATTTGACTTCATGTAAATCAATAGTTCAAACTCGCACTCAAAGGTAGGGCATTTCCTGTATTGATATATAGGAACTTTTGTACCGCGAAACAATAGTATCTCCAATTATAGCCTTCTGATGTAAAATATATCTTTCACCCATCCCCATAGTGTATGAGATAAATGTATTATATTTCATTTAGGGTCGTATTCTGGTTACGATTCTACCGGTGATATGTCTTTGATTCCGCTCGAAAAATCGATTTCCATGGTAGCAGGCGCTATGACCTTCCCTCTATGCCTTGCGGCAATGATTCCTCTACATTGCCGACCTTTATCACTTTAGCAACGGTGCCGTCCATGGATCAATTCGACGTGGATTGGATTTTCACTTGCCTGTCTACGGTTCGGTGTGTGCTCGGGATAGGTGTTTTGTATAAATGTTTCTGCCGTATTATTGGTATTTCCTTTTAGTTCGTTTCTCTATCTAGAAGTGGAATAGAATAAATCTGGTTGAAGGGTAATGATCATACGTCTGTAATGCATTGTATGTCCCAGAATAGGTCCCATTCTTCTACCCTTTCCGGGTAGTCGATGGCTATTCACAGCTACTACCTTAACACCAAAAGAAGAGTTCGACCCAATGCTTTTATTTTCTGTCTTAGTGAATCCCGATTCGACATTAAAAAGTATATTGATTCTTTTCCCAATAAACGAAGACTCTTTTTCTGTAAATACTGCGTATTTGATTCCATCCATAAATCATTCTTCTCTTGGTAAGGCTCTGAGTTCTAGATTGATAAGAATTCGAGTTTTATTATTCTTATGTTATGGTATAAATATACCATACCAATTCGTTATGTATGGATGATGGATGATTCCATGGATAGAGAGCCAGTTCCAATAGACTGTTCCCTGCTCGTGCATCCAGCAGGAATTGAACCCTTAAATTACCAATTGCTTGTCGCCAAACCATCCGCTTATTTTCAACACCACCAACCACAATTTTCTCATATAGAAAGACATATCATAGAAAATGAAATCGAAAATATTCGAGATGGGTAAATATTCTGAGATGATCAGAAAACACTTCTGGATCCTGAATTGAAAGAGAGATTGAGAGGATCAAGAATCCTACCCCGCTATTTGGAAATGGATCCAATCTTATTGAGTCTGACCATATAGTGATCATTTCTCTTTAGCAAAGAATGACTCTTACATTGATTGAACAAATCGAGATCCATTTACTTAAAGACGAGATATTCTTTGCTCATGATTAGACAATCACTTATTCCCAAACCGTGTGGGGCTAATCGTTTTCATTTTTACCATCTCTTTGGCTGGAAAACCCCTTTTCGTTCTGGCTAGGCCCTTTTTATCGTATTTTAGCGGATAGGTTCTATAGAACCGGACGATCCTATTTGGTCAAATACCTAACGTAAAAATTCCTTTATTTTTCCTTTCTATAAGGTACGAGGGTTTTTATTCCAAGCAAGAACGAAAGAATTTTTCATTCTTTCATATAACAGGGGTTTTACTTGAAGACAATGTTCCTATAATTTAAAGATTCTGGGTCCATAAATCCATGAGTTCCGAAAATTAGATCTTGTAGCACTTAGCAACGAGGCCCCTATCCGATAGTATTCCACATAGAAATCCATTATAGAAACCAATAATTTAGATTTAGTTTTCTATAGATAAACTGGGGGTTTCCAGGAGCTTAAGATAAGACCGGCTCGATCATGGACCCTTTTCATCGTGATAGGAGGATTCTGTACAAAATAGGACTTCTAAGTAATAACCCCAGATCCTATATCTATCTATATAAAGAGGTAATCGTGTCAGGGAAGGGCTTTTCGGCCAAACGGTACTGGAACTTGGAACGAGCATGAAGAGACGAACAGACTTCTTTCTCTTTGAGTTTTTATGGCGGACCGGTCGCGCAAGATTCTGGTCTTCCCCGGAACCTATGAAAAAGTAATGCCTTGTGGACTCGTTTAGGCTGATTCTTCTATCTATAGTAGTTCATGGCCTAATAAGTGAAGGTGTTTCAGGCATCCTTACCGACAGAAAAGACGGGTAGTCGGGTTTGATAATAATCGAGTGCCATTTCGTCGGTCCGAACCATGGAATCCGTTAGAAATGTTTTGAAATGATATTGTTTCTTTGATTAGGGATAAAGGCAGGTGAAAAGAAGTGTGAGTTTGAAAGGGAAATGGAATGGTCAAACCGGAACTGCTAGAGGAACGAATTTTTCACATACAATCGCAAATTTTGAATATGTGGCCCTGGGACACCTATTTTACTTGGTGTGAATGCGGTACGCCGCCGGGAATATGACTGGGGATTTTCCCATGGGTATTTGGAGTGGGTCCAAGTGATTAAAGAGGGATGAGCGGTCAGAGACCGCTATTTATTCGAATTATTTCTGGTATGTCATTTCCATAAAAAGGGGAGGTGTACAGGACTGATTTGACTTCTTGCAGAGTGGAACAATGCAGTACCGGTATTTTAATAGATATATCTTCGCAAGAAGGCTTTTTTCGAATAAGCCAATTGATTTGGGACCTTCGATCCATTCTTTTTCCTATTCAAAGATCAGGGCCTGTTCCGTAAGTTTTCACGTCTAGAGAATTCTTTGCAGATGAAGATGAAGATGGCAAAGCGGTTGAAAGTACCTAAAATTTGAGAAAAGCTCAAACATATGGCTAGCAACTGTTCGCCCAGGAGTACGGCAAGAAAGGCAAAAAAGCAATTTCCAATGAATTAAAGTGATTTAGAATGGGAATGGCCAGGAACCCTCCTGGGTTCTTCCTACATAATTAAATGGTCTCTTCATTCTAAATACCTATCCGAGAGTTTTAAGATGAGTAGCTGTTCCTATCTAACGGAAGGCTCGGATCACCGACAAAGATATTTGTTTGTGGAGAAAGAGGTGGAAGCTTTTCCCTGAAAGCTGAAGATTTCAGCATTTGTGTAACAGGAGAAAGATTTCCACCCTTAGCCAAAAGATATATGTGGGCCATGAAAGGAGGGGATTCCAGTGGAATGACGGTCAAGGGTAGAGTCGTGGAAACACTCTGTTGACCTTATTTTGGACCCTAGCTCCATGGAACAATATTATGCTACTGCGTGTTAGTAACTAGATCAAAATAATTTGCAAAAGTGGGATGATATGAACCGCCTAAATAAGAATTCTTGAGCGTCGAATAAACTGAGTACTTAACCATTATTCAAACAATTTGCATTAAATGAAACTGGGAAATCACCCGGATAATCTCAAAAATACGTAAGGCTCCACGCCAGCCATGGCGGTGATTCTGTCGGCAACGAATCCTCTTTCGGTTTAACTGAATAAGCAAAGAAAATGGGCCCTTTCTCTTCGTCTCTTCAGATCGATGGATTCCTCTTCATCGGAAGATCTCCTATATGGATACTATCGTGAAGCTATCTGTTTCCAAATGCCAATTGGGTTTCGTTCCGAAGCAAAGATATCCGCGGAGGCCGCTCTGTTTGTCCTATTTCCTGATAACGACCAGACGGGATTCTTCGGATAGGCCCTGAAAGGAGAAGGAGAAGCCGAATGCCACAACGGACCTCTATTCTAATTCACCAGATCCGATAGTACCCATGGACTGTCCAGTGCTAAAAGTCACTGAATGTGTAAGCCCAATCCAATCCCTTTATAACCGGTGTCATATTAGATCAAGTATTCTAAGTATATATAGAAATATCAGAATAGATATATACTTTTTGGTTGGGAAATTCGAATGAATCATTGAGGAAAAGGAGTAAAGAATGACAAAAGATGAGACTTTACTAGCCTTCACTCTTGTGGTTTCCTCGGTTTCTGCTTTTTGCCTCGGATCTTGCTTTTCATGGTTCCCTTTATCTCGGCAACCCCCAAGTGATTTTGAGGAGAAACCAAACTGCTGGTGGGTGACTTGATTAAGTATAGTAGTGACACCTTCGCAATTGCGGTCTGAATCTAACTGGGATCTTTTATCTTTTGCTCAAAGAACGAATAAAACCCCTTGTTAGCGCCCTTTATGATAAGCTTTCCTGGATCTGGGAAGTTTTTCCATTTGGTATTGGGATCATGTTTGATCGATTTTGATCGCTACTTATGGGCGCAAGGCCTAAAGGATACAAACAGGATTCGCAAACAAAAAGGGAATTGTGAATATTTTTTCCTACGTAAAAAGAAGGGGTTTACGCTAGAGAGCAATAGAGGTTGGGATACATCTATCTCTTTCTGAGCAACCTCTTTGATTCTAAGACCACCTCGGTAGATATACCGCTCCGCTTTAGGTTCTTATTATCTCCTTCTGAGTGGGTTTTAGGACTCATTCAGGGCTTATATTAGTCTATTTTCTGGCTTTACTGGCTACTTTCTGGTGGAGATGTATAAGGACCCTGATAGAGAGAGAGCGCGTACAGTATTTCCGGAATACTTACGGGGAAATGTCGGTTGAATGAGTACTCGTATTTATGCCTGAAGAGGATCAACCCACGCTCTTTAGACGAGATTTTGAGTCTCGCGGTCTACCATTTCACCATCAAGGCATCTTGAAGTGAATCGTATCCATGCAGGAATATGGAGCATTCTATCGGAATGTGGATATATGAATATACATGTTTTGCCCTATACTTCCATTCCAGGATCGTATTTAAGTATATACATATAGGCCCACAACATCAAATAGCTTCGATTTGTATTATCCGCAGTGGACAATCTTTATATGCATCAAAATCGATATCAAAATCAAAAAAGATGTACAACCAATTTCTCGATTCAATAGAAGCCCAAAGAGGTGTATATAGGAAAACGTAAACAAGGAGAGAGAGAGAGGGTGTCGTTTAGGTCTGATTTACACCTATTCTAATCCTAAATAAGAATGTAAGACGTAGGATTTCTTGTGTAAACAGAGTATCCTATTTTATAGGCTCGAATGACCCCTTCTCATAATAAGAATGTGCACGATCTGGTCCGAAGATGGAATGAACTTATAACTGATGATCTGTTTATTCCATGATTATAAGTTCATAAACTCCTAGCACCCATTCCCATTTCGGTTAGCGGAACAGATCTACCAATTTTTATTCCAGTTAGTAAGAGTGGATCTGAACCAAGAAATAGACTCTAGCAGCCAAAAAGAGGGTGTCCTGAGTAATTGCAAAGAATGGGTTCACCATTGATATTCCTGCTAGTAGATATCACACATACAGTCATACTCAATCTGATGGAATTGTTTGATCTTAAAGGATCTCTATAATTTAGTTATTAAGGGTTATTTTTGGTTTGTCCAGTCATTAATAACCTGATTTATTTTTAGATATTATAGATAGAAAGAACGCCTGTAAGGAGAGTCCTATTGAAACTAAGAAGATAGGTCATGCCATCCACACTATCAGATAGAGCTTTTCAAGAAACCTGCTAGTGGAGTGAAGGCCTTAGGGACAAGAGACATAGGGCTAAAAGAGAGAGCCGCAAAAAAGGATCTTTTCGTGCATAATCCCATAATCCTCGAATGTTATCAGTTCCGGGTACGCAGACCAAAATAATGGCACGCAAGCCAAAGTTCCTAGATTCATGGAGATATAGAACAGCATATAAGCTATCATGCTTAGACATCTAATTATTTGAGTCTCCAAATAATTATTCCAATAATATTATCCGATTTGCCCTATGGATTTAACATGCAAGCATACGTTTCATGCTTGTTTGAGTAATAGCAAGGAGATTCTAAGATTGCGTTGCTAAATAGCCAGGATTTCCAGAAGAAGATGCCATTCGCTTTGATGAGAAATAAAAAGGAACATCGAGAATTCGCGCATAGTTTGTAGCTAAAGCTACTTGAAGTAAATGAAAGAAAAGCAAACGACTGGAGGGGGAGTCAGAGCCGAAAAGAGGACTTTCGCTTTCATGCAAAACTGTGCATGGAGATCATCTCGCACGGCTCTTATGATAAAAGTTATGAAAGAAGAACTTGCCTTTTCTTTTTG
The DNA here is from genome assembly GCA_015847255.1 of Hyparrhenia diplandra. NCBI lineage: Eukaryota > Viridiplantae > Streptophyta > Magnoliopsida > Poales > Poaceae > Hyparrhenia > Hyparrhenia diplandra. The sequence goes on along the minus strand of JADLZK010011256.1, from coordinate 18,538 downwards.
ATTACCTTCCTGCGTATGTATAAGATCGAATCCACTTTTCGAAATGATTTCGAAAAAGAACTACTCAACTCTTAATCCTTTTATGAATCATCAGGTGGTTAGAATGACTTGAGTTCTTCTAAACTTTCACCTTTTGGTTCCAGGGCAAGTCAGAAAGCAGTTGAGAAACAGAACCATCTGATTTGATTTTGTTCCTACAGCCATGAGATGGACTATCTTAGGGTGATCTCTTTACAACGGATGCTCCTAGTTACACTTCCGTAGTCTCTAAAGGATGAGAACTCAAATGCGTAGCACATTTAGCATCAGATAAGCATTGTATACGCTTATTAGTCCGATTCTTTTGTAGGAATCCACCCGTACAACGAGCTTGCAAAATGGTTCGCTCGTCATAAAGAGATTCGTTGTTCCTGACCCCTGCTTCACCTTAATTGTTATTTGAACAAAAAGATCACAATAAACTTTGGTAAAAGTTCTGTCTTGGTCGGAGTGGGGATAGCATTTCTTTCTGTGAGCGTTCATGAGTTTGCAAAACCCAAACACCCTAGATAGGAGGTAGGAATTTGTCGAACGAACCAATAATTCTCGTAGACGCTAGGAGTCCATTATTTAGTAAAGGGGCTGGGGAAAGCTTGAACCCAAGTCCTACAGTGATGAATATAAAGGCAATTGAAATTCTGGGGAGTTACCATTTGTGTATTGATAAGATCCATTCATAATTTCTTTAGCTCGATCTCCCCAGATGAACCATATGTGCCAAGAGAAACCAGTGAAACGTGGAAATAGGTGTGCGAGCTTAAGCTCCCACCTTATGAGTAAATATTTGTAGTAGCCTCTATTAGAATCGTATTCTGTATATCCAGACAATAGTGGAACATAAACTGAAACATTCTTGGAGCTACAAAGATAGCCATTAAATCAAGTAGTACCACATAAAACATTCCCCCTTAGAAGCAGACATGGGAATAGCCATAAACCTGTTAAAATACTTCTGTACATTCAATGCAAATTTCTATTTGATAGAGGAATATAAAGTTACCATAATAAAATAAGAAATTGAAAGATTTCGTTGAAACTGTTTCCGCTGTACCCCTGTGTTTAATATAGGCCTTTCCTCTCCACGGGAAACAATAGGGGCTGCCATGTCCTTATTACTAAACTTAAGTAGCTAGATGAAATAGAACCAAGGTCTATCTTTTTGATCAGAGGTTAAATCGATCATCAGAAGAAGAATTTAGGCAAAAAATTAGGATACATTCTGGGAAAATGAAACTTCCATTGAAGAAGAAGCAAATGAAACGCTTTCATAAAAATTCTCAAAGTAGAATCGAGAATGAAGTTTTCATTCTGTACATGCCAGATCATGAATTAGTAACTGCAGCCAATCTCCGAAAAGTCCCCTGATTGTTTTTGGAATTTGATATATACATTTTATGGAATCCCCATGAATAGGATCCGACCCTATTCCATGCTTTTTTCATAAGATTTCCTCTTTCTTATTTAAGCAAGCCCCGAGAGGGCTTAGTTGATCACGATTTCTGTTTTCTCTTTTTTTCCTTTTTTTATTTCGGGAAAAGATATCGTCCGATTCCTTCATTGATTCTTTCCGATCGAGATGTATGGATCCACGGCCTACATACCTCTAGATTCTGTTCATGGATTAACGAAAATGTGCAAGAGCTCTATTTGCCTGCCATTCTATGAGTCGCTTCCCTTTTGCGTAGATGGCACCTACCCTGGCGCATCTACTAATGCCAAACCCTAATTTGTTTATTTGACCTTGACGCTTTTGGATGCTCTAATAACCAATGAATGCGCTTCCTTTCCTCCTTGCTTAGATCCGGTTAATCGAACCTTCCGCGTCGATATTACGTCTTGTTTTTACTCCTATATACTGGGAGTTACTCTACGTATTGCTTGACGTAAAACCAATAGTGGATTTGTTTCGTTTTCTTTTGCTGAATCTTTTCACGCCTGATATAGAGAATTTGATAAGCCAATGATTTTTCCGTCTTTCATAATACGGGTTAACCACCATGTTACACCCACCGATTACGAAAAAATTGGATCGGATTTTTTACGGTTTCTTTCTGCAGTACCTCTCGACGTGACATGAGCGTGAAGAAGGTTCAAGAATCCATTTTCTTTTTATAAGGGCTAAAACGAATCACTTATTTTTTGGCTTTTTGGCCCCATATTGTAGGAATTGGATCTCGAAAGATAGGAAAGATCTCCCTCCAAGCCATTACATACGACTTTCATCGAATACGGCTTTCCACAGGAATTCTATATAAGGGATCTATGGAGATCGAGTAGTGGAAATTCTGTTTGCCTCCTAAATTGAGTATCCGTTTCCTCCTTTTCCCGCTAGGGCCGAAAATCCCTGTATTTTCCATATCCATGATCGAGTCCTTAGGCTTTCCTAGAAATAGTGCACGGAAAAGAAGTGCTTCTGAATCATTAAGTATTTGACTGACCTGTTCTTGAAAAGTCGAGGTATTTCGAATTGTTTACGATATTTAATAAAGTAAGGGAAACTTCTGAGAAGAATTTCATCGATGACTGCTTGGACATATAAGAGTTCCGAATCGAGACTGTAGCAGAAAGAAGATCTTTTGTCTCATGATGGTAGCCTGCTCCACTCCCCTGCGAGAACTTTCTGTCCGGCAAGGTCAGCCATACACTTCACATGTTTCTAGCGATTCACGTGGCATCATCAAATGATACAAGTCTTGATAAAGAATTCCATAATGCATCTAGAACGCTCCGCGACGATTCTTGATTGCGATGTTAATCTAGGTTCGAATAATGCGATTCTCACACTCGCAACTTAACCTTCCTTCCCTACTAATACCAATAGCTGCCCTGCAAATTGCGCCACCAGGCATATAAGCAGTGATTTCAAATCCAGAGGTTAATCGTACTCTGGCACCCCTTTACGCAAGCAAGTAGAGTTGGGCTTTTGGGGTTGATAGTGGAAAAGTCGACAGGATAAGTCATCCTTACTGTCCCCTCTCTTTACAGAACCGTACATGAGATTTTTCACCCCATACGGCTCCTCGCTCAATTTTCTGAAGGGATCCTTTTCCTCGTTCGAGAGTCTCCGCCCTTCTCCACCTGTCCCGAAGACTAACTAAGACCATTACGTTTATGTTCTAATTGAATACCTCTTCCATTTATGATTAAAGGAGAAGATTGTTCTTTACCAAACATATGCGGATCACAAACGGCCGTCTTATAATAAGTAGTTGAAAATCTTTCTCGGTATCAATCCCCTTGCCCCTCGTTCTTGGAGAATCAGAAGGATCCCTTTCGAAAGCTCTACTTCTTCATTTCCTTTGAATCTTGGCCTCTTCTATCTCTCGACTTATTTTTGCTTTATTCTTTATTTATTTCCCATTTCGATTTTTCCTCTTCCTCTATCCTCAATCCTCTAGGTACAGCGTTTGCATCAATAGAGAACTTTTTCCTCTGTATTGAATCGATATTATTCCATTCCACTTTTCCTGAAACTTCCCAAGAAAAATCCTGAAAATTTGATCCAAATTAATGGGTTAATGAGTTTATCCATGGTTAGTACCTCTTCAAATAGGAATCCATTTTCTAACTGGCTTTCGTGCCTGGGTGAGTCGTCCAGATCCTTTCGATGACCTATGCCAGTTGAAGGGATATTCATATGATCCGATCGATTGCGTAAGACCCGCGGTAGCAATAGAACGGGGAGTTAAGGCCAGAAAAGACAGTTCTTTTCAATTTCGATTATCTATATATTAAATTGCTCTATTTAGATTTATTTTATATCTATATATTGCATTAATATCTATATATTAGTATTAGTTAGTAGTAATATCTTCTATTAGTTAGCGATCCCGGCTCTGTGAAAGTCTTTCTTCCGTGATGAACTGTTTCCATACCAGTCCTACATTTTTCTCTGTGGACCGAGGAGAAGGGGCCTAGAGGGAAGAGGACGGTACCATGAGAGAAGCTAACAGAGGTCAAACCCGCTTCAAATATGGAAACTATGGATTCTAAAGCTAAAGAGCTGGTCCCTCATATCGATCCGTTCAGAATCAGTTCTTTCTACAGAGGTCGATCTTATTTATTAGGGGAAGAGGATAAAGTAAGTTCGAAATTCTGTCTCGGTAGGACATGGATTTCATACGGTGGAATTGCAATGGCGCATGGCGGCTACCATTATCCCTTTTTCTTGTATGTTCCTCAGAGAAGAATTTAACCACGCATAAGCCTGAGGTCTCAAAAAAGGGCGTGGAAACAGGATAGAAACCTTGAAATGGAAATTGGAAAGAAATGTAGCCCCAGTTCCTTCTAGAATGGTAGATCGGGGCGCAAGAAGAAAAGGATCCATATCATCTTGATCTTCTGGTTCTGCTTCCTCTTTTAGCAGTCACCGTGGAGTCGGGTTCTTCTCCTACCAGTATCGAATAGAACATGCTTGAACAAGATCTTTGCAAAACCTACTTGATTTAGATCGTGAAAATCGGGCCAGACGGCGAAACCATGTGCTATGGTTCAAATCCATAGTCAATCCTATTTTCGATAGGACCGGTTGACAATTTGAATCCAATTTTTCCATTATTTGACTGTCCATATTAGGTGCGGAAAGAAAGTCTTTGAGGAAGAGTGGCTGGCCCGCGTTTCGCCCTCATTCAGGATTCGTTAATTCTCTTCTCGATGGGACGGGGAAGGAGAGAATTCCAGCGGTAGAGTACACCTTAAAGTCATCGCCTGTTTGATTATCCCTAAACCTAATGTGTGAGTTTATTTTACTTACTCCCACCACGATCGAACGTACCGATAAGAGGCTTGTGGATTGACGATAGGTGGGTTACTATACTTCGTTGGTGCTGAACTCCAGGCTAATAATTCAGCGGCGGATAGCAAGTTATCCTTGAAGGAAAGACAATTTGAATCTGCTATTCATGAATAAGGAAGCCATAAGTACGCAACTATGAATCTCATGGAGAGTTCGATCCTGGCTCAGGATGAACGCTGGCGGCATGCTAATACGCAAGTCGAACGGAAGTGGTGTTTCCAGTGGCGAACGGGTAGAGTAACGCGTAAGAACCTGCCCTTGGGAGGAAACAACAACTGGAAACGGTTGCTAATACCCTGCAGGCTGAGGAGCAAAGGCAGGAGGAAAATCCACCAAGGAGGGGCTCAGCCCGATTAGCTAGTTGGTAGCAATAGCTACCAAGGCGATGATCAGTAGTTGGTCCGAGATAGATGATCAGCCACACTGGATCGAGACACGGCCCAGACTCCCGCCGTGGAGGCAGCAGTGGGAATTTTTCCAATAAGGGAAATTGACGAGTAGCCGCCGCGTGGAGGTGGAAGGCCTACGGGTCGTCAACTTCTTTCTTCCTCGAGAAGAAACAAATGATTTGCATTCTGAGGAATAAGCATCGGCTAACTCTGTGCCAGCAGCCGCGGTAAAAGACAGAGGATGCGTTATCCGGAATGATTGGGCGCAGCAAAGTCTGTAGGTGGCTTAAGTCCGTTAATAAATCCTCTAGGGCCTAAACCCTGGATAGGTGGTGAAACAATGTTTGTTACCGTAGGGCAGAGGGAATTCCGGTGAGCGTGAAACGCATTGAGATCGGAAAGAACACCAACGGCGAAAGCACCTACGGCCAGACACTATTAATTAGAGAGACGAAAGCCAGGGGAGCAATGACAGGAGACCCTTAGTGAAGTCCCAGTCAAACATGGATACCAGGCGCAGCACTGACCCGTGCGCAGTGCTGTAGCTAACGCGTTAAGTATCCCGCCTGGGGAGTACGCCCGCGCTGAATGAAACCGGTAAGGAATTTAGATTGTAGCCCGCACAAAGCGTGGAGTGGTGTGGTTTAATCTGATGCAAAGCGAAGAACCTACCAGCTTCATATGCCGCGAATCCTCTTGAAAGAGAGGGGTTCTCGGTCTTAGTAGGGTGCAGCGCCGTCGTCAGCCGCCAGGTTGCGCTGGGTTAAGCCCCGCAACGGTGCAAACCCTGGCAGAAGCTACGTGGTGAGCTGGAACCCCGCACAGACCGCCGGTGCTGTTGGAGAAGAGGATGAGGCCAAAGCCATCGGCGTCCTTGAAAGTGCTCTGGGCGTATACCACGCAGAGCGGGCGGGATAGGGTAATGCGATTCGGGGTAGAGGGTGAGCTAACCCAAAACCCGTCCTCAGCCTGGACGTAGAAAAGCCGCAAACCTCGCCTGCATGAAGCAGGCATCGCGCCAGTCAGCCATACGGCGGTGAATCCGTTCCTGGCCTTGGTACAAATTCGCCGCCCGTCATACCGGAGCTGGCCAGGGTTGAAGCTTATGTAATTTAAATCTGGTGGAGGGGGATGCCCTAAGGCCGCACGGGAGCGAAGTCGCACGGGTGTACTGTACTGGCTGGATCAATTTCAGGGAGAGCTAAAGGCGGAAGTGATGGGTTGGTTTGAATGCCACGCCCAAAAAGAAGCAGCAGCTACGTCTGTCAAACTCTGGATATGGAAGCTTCCTTTGCTGAAGTGGAAGGCGCACTCAAGAGCCATTATCCCAGGCCGGAAACAAATTAGTTGATAGATAGATCTCTGAGATCCCATGTCCCCTGGGGCGGGGATGCAAGGAAAAGTGATGGTTTTTCGTTGGCGTAGCAGGCCCCTTGGAGGCCCAGCACGCTGCCAGCTCGCTGGGTAGAGCGCCCCGATACCGCGTCGTTGTGCAGGGCTCAGCCACATGGAGGAATTCAATGTGTCGGCCTAGCGCCTTGACCCAAATGGATAAAGATCTATCCGGCAGATGAAAGATAGCGTACTTCGGTTTGAATCGGAGCCTGGAAACCGTGCCCAAACTTTTCCTAGAGAGTTGAGGTAAATATTCAGTGAGATCCCGCTTATTCGAAGCCACCACTCGTGGACCAGCGGTCCAAATAAAATTTTTCTCGAGTGAACTGGCCATCCCTGATGAAGTATGGAGAGCCATTCCTTTGCGGCAGGCGAGGTTCATTCTAAAGGTCGGTTAACTCAACAACGCATCTTCACGGACGAACTCATTAGATCACCTTCACCTAGTGACGGAGGACTGTTCATTCGAGCCTTTTTTCAGCGCTTTCCCGGCGTCTGTATAAGTTAGCACCCGTTAGGATTTCGCAATCCTTCCCAGCAAGTTAAAGTTGAATACCGCAAATTTTTTCTCCTTCTGGTGTAACTGGTATCGGATTCAGCCTTGATAATGCTGCGAAATGTCACTTTGGGCCGGTCCCCTGTCACTACGAGCGCCTCTAGATCAGTGCAATGGGATGGCAGCTATTTATCTACCCCTTGACTCGAAGTTAAGCAGAGCAGGCTTGGAAAAGATCTTAGAGTGCTCAGGGTTGGGCCAGGAGGGTCCTTAACCCCTTCTTTTTCGCCCATGGGAAGCCGGCTTCCCGCGACCAGCGCGGCGGTGAGGGTGTTAAAGACGATTGAAGAGCGCGGTGGTTAACGGGAGTTGTATGCTGCGTTCGGAAGGAAGGTTAAATTCGCTCAGTAAGTGAGAGCGGTTGGATTCTTCCCACCGGTTGGATCGTAGGGCGAAGGATGGGCCACGGGCGAGGTCTCTGTCTGTCCACAGGATGGCCCAGCCGTTGCGGAAAAGAAATAGTGTAAAGTGACGAATTTTTCAGCGCATACCCACTGGGCTTCGGGGAGAGAAGCCGAAGCTGGTGAGCCCTGCCGTAATTGGGTCGTTGGGTGATTACGTACGGTCGTTCAATTTGTCCAGTGGCGGCAACATAGTATCTTGTACCCGGAACCGGTGGTCACTTTTTCTAAGTAATGGGAGGACCAGCATGTCACCTGAAAAGACCGTACTATATAAAAGATGGGCTGGCCAAAGTGTAGAGGAGGTAGGAAGGCAGCCGGGTCGGATTTGTAGACCGCAGAGCATGGATTGATAGTTGGAGCTATGGGTTTCTCCTAGGCTTCCTTCATCTGATCCCCGGGGAAGAGTAATCGCTGGTTCCGCGAATAGCTTAGAGGATGCACCGCCCTTAAACCTTGAGCAGCGTCAAAGGGGAAACCCATGACCGACCTATTGGTGCCCTGACCCCTAGAAATCCTACGAGATCATTTCAAGCGACGCCTTCGGCGTCCAGGGTCACGGACCGACCAGATCCTCGCCCAAATTGGTGTGAATCATTATTGAAGCCGTCCGGCTCCGGTTGCAGGCGGTTTGAGAAGGGTAACGTACCGTTCTAAAACGGCATTCCTAAGTTAAGATCAAAGAGCCGGGCGGTATGGGAGAGCCCTCGTTCCTGGTCTCCGGCTGACCCCTGAACCACAAATCCTTAGAAATGATTCCAAAACTCAAAGCACCTTTGTTTGGGGATTTTATAGCAGTTGCTCTTGAGAGCACAGCGCACAAAGCCGTAAGCTGCGTTCGTGGAGTTATTTGCCTACGTTGGCCCCTGTGGTAGAAACTTGGCTGGAGGCTTATGGAGGGAGCGTAATTCCTGGTGATGGCCAGTGGTCTGAGCCTTGGCTATTCTAGCCGAAAACTAGTGGAGAGAGAAAATTAGTGGCTAAGCACGGCCAGTTCGACTTGATTTCACCCATGGACGTTGATGAAGACTCTCTCCATTTAGGAAAATTTAGGATGGGAAAAGGAAGCCTTAACGCGCTTAGTTTGGCGAGGTTCCAAAAGATAAAGGCCGGTGGGGATACCGTAAGCACCCAGAGACGAGGAAGCGGAGAATTTGTCGCTTCTGGAGTGGAAAATGCTATAGATCCGATCCCCAAGAGGGTCAACTTCGAACCACTTGGTATGAATCCGCTGAGAGTAGGATGACCCCAAGGGAACGCCGGGAAAGATCTGGGGAGTTTGAGGAGAAAGCAAAAAGTTGATTCCTGGGGAAGTGGCGGGAGCGTGCTGGGAGCTAAATAAACCCGAAATGGGGTTGTGGGAGAGCAATACAAGGTTGTGGCTATATTAGGGGCAAGCGGCGGTTGAGTGCCGCACCCTAGATGAAGCCAAAGTCCAGTAGCCGAAAGCATCAGCTTGAAGGCTTCCGACCTGAGTAGGGGCACGTGAAATCCCGTGTGAATCAGCAAGGACCACCTTGCAAGGCTAAATACTCCTGGGTGGACCGATAGCGAAGTGAGCACCGTGAGAAAGGTGAAAAGAACAGTGGGTAGTGAATAGAACGGGAACTGTGCCGTGAGCTCCCGCGCAGTGGAGGGAAAAGATCTCTGACCGCGTGCCTGTTGCGAGCAGAAACGAGGCCGCGACTCGCAGGGCAGTGGCTTGGTTGGCGGGAATGGAAACCCACCGGAGCCGTAGCGAGCGCGTAGTCTTCATAGGGCGTAGATTGTCGCATGCTTATGGACCCGAAACTCGCGGATTCGGTCCACGACCAGATGAAGCTTGACGAAACCAAGCAGAGGTCCGAAACCGACTGGATGCTGAAGAATCAGCAGCAGACAGAGCTGTGGTTAGCGAAACGCCACTGAACCCAGGAGCCAGCTGGTTCCTCCTCGAAATGCCGCCGAGTGCAGCAGCTGGGACTGGACATCTAGGGCAAAGCACCGTTTTCGGGTGCGCTGCGCGAGCGGTACCCAAATCGAGGCAAACCCGGAATACTGGGATATGAATCAAAAAAGAAGTAGGGGTCAAGGTCGGCCGCAGTGAGACGATGGGATAAGTCATTTGGTTTTAGGAGAGGGGAAATTGTTCTGACTTAGCCAGTCCTCAAATGACCAGCTCAGCGATGAAAGCGATAAAGCGTGACGTTTTGTGAGGTCGTCGGTGCCGTTGCGAAGAGTGCACAGCTCACTGATCGAGCCGCCCTCGCGCTGGTAAGATTAAACGGGCGGCGTTGATCGTCGAAGCCGTGGGATGTCAGCCAGATTGGTAGGGGAGGCTCAGCCCAGAGGGTGGAAGCAAGCAAACGGGAAAAGTGGGGCCAATAATGAAGGAGAATGTCGGCTTCGAGTAACGGAAAAGATGGAGAACCACGCCCCGAAACCCGCTGCTCTTCCGCAAAGGTTCGGTCCATCGGAGGGCGTGAGCCTGTGGCCTAAGATCAGTCGAAAGGCGTAGTCGAGGATAAATGGTGGTCAATATTCCTGTAATACCCTGGCGGTGGCTGGGGTGGACGGTGGGAGGAGTTAGGGGCGAAATAAAAAGTTACGCCAGAGGCTTTACATCACGCGTGAATCCTGTTTGCGGCGGTGAGCAGCACGCTTCTGGTTGAGGGCCCGAGTAACGGTGCGCTGGCAGCGCCGGCAGAGGTTCCGTACATGAATTGAGGCTCATACCAGGCGCGGCGCGCTTAGCGTAGCACCTAAGCGCCGAGCAATTCCAGCAGCTCGTTCGACTGGCCAAAGGTAACGGTAAATTCGAAACCGACATAGTGCAGGTAGAGGAATACCTAGGGCGCTGCGAGACAACCTCTCGGCGAACTCGGGCAAGAAATGGGTAGCTTCGGAGAGAAGGGGCGCCTTCGCAAAGGGGGCCGTGGTGGACTGCGGCCTTGGCAAGACGGCGCGTACGAAGTTCACAGGTCTCCGCAAAGTCGTACATCGATGGCGGGCGACATCAGTCGAAAAGCCGGAAGGCCAAGGAAGTGGAACGATAGGGAAGGCTGACCACTTCTGGAATGCGGCTGCAAATTTATAACGGTCTTGGTAAAGGTAATTCCTTTGGTTGTAAGTCTGAATTCCACCAGGCAAATTGACGGGGCACTGTCTCGTGAGAGGTCGGTAGTAGAGGTTCGTAGATATGGACTACCTGCGCATAGGAAAGACCTTGGCGAAGCTACCGTTCTGGATGGTTTTCAAATTCTTCCCGGTGCAGCTTAGGGAAGGCGAAGAAGGCCCCCTCCGGGGGTTTCTGGTTTACTTCCAGTGATACCACCGGTAAGAGTTTGATCAGCTTGGGACCGGTGGCCATGGCGCCCTCGCGCAGACAGTTTCCCTATGGGGCGTAGCCTCCAAAGGTAATGGAGGTGTAAAGGTTTCGGGGCCAGACGGACATTGTATCTTGAGTGTAGCGCGTAGAAGGGAGCCGCATCGCAAGACCGTCGAGCAGAGACGAAAGTCGGCCTTTAGTGATCCTGACGCAAAGCAGATAAATGGCCATGCTCAATGAGCCAAAAAGCGGTTTCGATAACAGGTTGATCTTCCCCAAGAGTCCAGATTGATTGGAAGGTTTGGGCACCCTAGATGTCGGCCTTCGCCACCGGGGAGCTGTAGGTGGTTCCCGGAAGGAAGGCCACGCCCATTAACAATGCGGCGCTTGAGCGGGGTTCTTAATTGTCATCGTGAATAGTTCAACAGCATCCGTGGGGCGCGAGTATTTCGAGGTATCCTTCTTTCGTAGTACGGAGAGGACTGGGACGCACTTTCGGGGTACCAGAAGTTATTGCCGTACGGCAAACGCTGGGTAGCTGCGTGGAGAGGATAACGCCAAGCTACAAGTAGTAAGCCCACCAAGATGGAGTGCTCTCCGACTTCTTTGGGAGCTCCTGGGTAGCACAGCTGGGAGAGACGGGTTCTCCACCCGCATGCGGGGATATGTATAGGGGAAGCAGGGGGTGAGATAAGGTAGTGGGCAGAGACGAGCTGCTAAATAGGTGCCGCTTAGCGGCAGTGATGGCTGCAGCGAGGCATCCCGAACAGTCCGAACGATTTAACCCGAGCCTTTCATTACTGACTCTGACGCTCAAATTGATCGTGTACCGGCTAATTCATTTTCAGCGGTTCGTTCTTTATAAAGAAAAGATGAAAAACCAAAAGCTCGCCCTTCCATCTCTTGGATAAATAGAAAGAGGGAGGGGCATGAGTCCTTTTAGTGTCCTTCCAGCTAAGAATTGGGCCACCATTTAGCCAATATTTTCCGCCTTTCTCGCCCGCGGGTTCGATATTTGTATTCCTTTAGGCGAGGAAACGTACCAATCTCATCCCGAATTTTGGTGGTTAAAACTCTACGGTGATTGATATCGGTAGGGAGGCCCCGCAAAAGAAATATTAAATGATAAAAAGCTTAACACCTCTTATTGACTTTTTCTACTATTTGAAGATAAAAAGATCCAAATCCAAAATGTAAGTACAGCTTTATTCAAAACTTAACGTATCCCTTCCCACTTCGCACTTGGGAATGCATTTGTTCTGGTGAGAGAAAGGTACCTTCCTCGCATCTTCTAACCCAGTTGAAATGAAGAGAGGTGTAAGGTTCTTGGGGGGACATCTCGGAAGAGATCCAGAGATGGGGTGGGCCTCTAGAAGAGATTAGGTTAATGGCTACGAACGATGGGGGTTCAATCCTCGCCAACAGCCGAAAGGGGAAGCGGACCTTTACTTTTCTCCCGAGGGGAGAAAATCGCGATCGGAATAGTGGATGTAGCGAAGGAACTTTGGGGAAGCGTTTTTTGCCTAGTGGAATTCGGGGAATAGAAATGCAGATATTTATTTAGAGGATGTGAAGAGAAATGGGCGAGGAAGCGAACGGGCGCTCCGGCGGGCTCGGGGTAAGCTTTTGAATTCAAATTTTATTCTTGCATTAAAGAATGTAATCAACCTCTGTAAGTAGATTTTGAAAACTCTACGACCAGCTAAGTGAAGAAATAATCGCTTTAAATGCAGCCTAGAGCTACTTGCGAGAAATTGGTAATTTAACTTTAGAGTTCTAACTCCCGCTCTCGTCCCCGCATTAAAGAGAGTCCCCAAGTTTTTCGTGAATCTCCGAAGTAGGTCGGTTCTATTCTATTTCATAGGGGAAGCTAAAAGTGGCTTGGCTTTATCGGCTACTTGTAATTTTCCATTATGAAGATTCCATCCTTTTATTCTGCTGAATATAAGGATGGTTTATAGTTTATCTTTTTCATGGAAGTCAAATTTCGGCCAAAACATTGAAATGGTGCATATAGAAATTCCTGTGGTGTTGAGAATCTAAGCGATTTTCAAAATCTTTTCTACTTAAGTGTAGTCTGCTAGTTCGTTTTCGATGAGGATAATAATCGGTCGCGCGTAGGGTTTGAATTCTGTAGGATTTTATCAGATTTTCCAGAGAGGGTCCCTTTAGACTTTTCTTTCTCCAAATCTTGGGGTTAGGGAAGGCGATATTCGCACTTATTGGTATGTTGGCTGGGCAGCTCTGCTTATCTTCGGCGACGATCTTTAGTTATCCACCTCTTGCATCGGTTTTTTCTTAGCGGTCGGGTAAAGGATCCAACTAATTGGCGAAAGTACTGCTGACTTCTGAAATCTTAGAAATGTGAATTAGAAATGCATGATCTTCGTGTATTTTGCCACAGATACCTTAAACTCTGTAAAGTGGCGATGAAGTGGGAAACCGTTATTTTGTAGAGAAATGGCTTCATGCCATTTTGAGAAATGATTTTATCAAATCTATAGCTATTGCATTAAAGAAGAAAAGAAATGAATAAGTCGAAGATGTGGAACAGTAGTGGAAGAGAGAAAAGATTTTCTTTTATTTTCTTGTCTTGTGTTATTTGATTTATCTCTTGGATGCTTGTAGTAGAGAATTGAGGAATTTTTTGTGTCTTTCACCCTCGTACCGTAATTGGAAAAGTTACGGATGACTCAATTTAGTTTTGCAGCAGAAAAGCAGTTATAAAATCTCTCTGGACAATTCTCGAAACTAAGACCAAGTAGCTCTAATGTATATGCAAAATTCCTCATCATTGCTAAATGTACCATTGATTAAGTAAGATTTCGCTTTATGAATCGCTGGTTTATACTAGACAATGCAGTCGTTTCAGTGTTAAGGATATAAGATGTCCACAATTATTTAGAGTTACGAAGTTTGTTTATTTCTATGTAATAGCCTTTAATTCCGTGAAATTCCCTTTGTTCAAAAGTATATGTTATGCTGTGTGCTTCATTTTGCTAAAATGATACTAATGAAAATGGTATATCAATTCATAAATTTGAGGAAAGTAAAGGTTAAATTGAGAAGGGTATTTTGTGATGGTAGCTGTTTCTTCATTCAAAGTAGTGTGTAGCTGTAATTTCTATGATCCAAATCCTAATTGTGATTTGTGATAAAATAAACTAAAATTCCAGATTCAGCAGAGCAGAAGTCAATTTGTAAATTTTTGTGTAATATATTTAGAACAACTTAAAAGAATTCCTTGATATTTTATTTTCCCGACCGCAGTGCTGTTATGGAAAAGAAAAGAGGTAGAAAAATTTGTTGATTTATGGTTAAAGAAGAAAAACAAGAAAACAGGGGTATGTCTTGGAATTTCGCTAGTTTCACCTGGGAAGATATGAGGATTGTTTCATACTAGAATTACACAAAAAAAAGATTTTTCACTGAAAGAGGCCACGAAGACTTTTGGGAAAACGTCAACGCCTATTAGCTATTAAAAGCAGTACAGAGTACGTTACAAAATTAACCAGCCAGTTGATATTATCGGAGAAAGTAATACTTGAATCTGCTCTGGAATTTTTCTATTTATTAGTAGCTCCTATAGCTTGATTTCTAGATTTGATGAGCCCCTGCTTTGAGGGAATGGTGTGAATGAATTCATTTTCATGGAATAAAGAATAGCCAATAGATAAGAGTCTATCGCTTAAAAACAGTGATAGATTCGGCGATATCGCATTATGGGTCCTCAAGTCAATCTACTTTAATGCATGGTGTTCTTTCGATTAATAGTTACTTTGAGGTGAAGATGTTATTGATGGTGGAACCCGCAGTTATGGAAGTACGGCACAGAGGAATGGAAAAATTGTAAGTTAGGTGACATAAGAAATATCGCCTTATGCAACACGATGGGATTATTTTCAGCTGCCGGTGTTGGCTAAGAATGCAGTAAATGCAATCTTGGGAATTCTGGAGGAAGATCGAAGAATTAAAAGGTTTCGCAGATGAGTATTTATGTTACCTGAGCCGTGTATAGCTTCATTTGTTGGGTTTCTGACCTTGGTGGGCGGATTCCGCTAAAGACAGACTCTCTTTTTTCAAGGTATTTAGAGAGTAGGAATTACGATATAAGTATCGCATTGAAAGCCGCAAGAGGTGGTGGGTGAAATGATGACAATTACTAAAGAATGGAGGTAGCTGCCTATTCCTATGGATGGATGATAAAGAAGTGGATTTCTGTGGATTATTTTTTGCATAAAGGAGGCGACGATTAAGCTAAAATTGCTGGTTGGTACAGAACTCTATGGGGAACGAGCGAAGAGCGGCTTTGTATTAGTTGGAGAAGAAGCTGTAACGGGGCTGCATTTGTAATCTAACGGCACAGAGCTTCGGAATACAAAGTGGATTCGTAAACGACCTTGCGAGTCTACAATCAGTTCGATTGGAAAACCAATGCAGGATTAGCTCGCTATTTAGTAATGGAGTCGAAGAGGGAATCGAAAGTAAAATTATTCAAAGAGGCTGTAGAAAATTCTTTGAGAATCTTATATAAATTTGTGGAAGCCCGACGCTAAGAAAGTTTAAAATCCGGACAATGGAAATGATTTTTGTACACATTGATTTTTGGTAAAAACTTTCTCGCCCAATTTTTACCCACGCTAAAGAGCTTTATGTAAGAGAGAAGTCTAAAAGGCGAATTAGGAATTTATTCTGGTAGGATGGATAGTCTTTTTCCGGGATGGAAAAATCTCGTCCACTCGGTTTTATTAATTTTTGCAAATTCTTCCTCGCCAGTTAAAAATGAGCTCGTTTGATACCAGTGACAATATTTAGGTAGATATCATGTTGTGGCTGGATCGCCGTTCGATAGCAGATAGGCAGAGGTAGAAACTTATATCAATTCTTTTCGAAATCACCATTAGAAGAGAAATCTACGAATTTATATATATGGATTCTACCTATTTGGCCCTTCGAAATGGGAACGCAGTAGAAGTACTGTAATTGTGTGCGGTGGAGAAGATCCGAATTGATACAAATAAACGGCTGTCCCTAAATACATATTCCCCTGGGACTGCTTCAAGCGGTAGATGGAACGGCGAACTACTTTTAAAAAGAGAGGAGATTCTTCATCCTGAGGAGAGAGATTCCCTTTATTTAGCATTGGTCCTCTGATAGCAAATGATCGATTTATGAAGTTATCCTTTGGGATATCAGTTATGCGAAGCTGATCTTTAGATGGTATGTGATTGCGATTTCGCGCATATTCTATTGGTCTTCTCATGGCAGGATATGAAGCCGCAAAACAATAAATACTTTTCAGGCGGTCTACAGCGGCTGTCAATTATGAAGTTATGAAATACCATGAATTTTTGTACTGAAGCAATATTCCTCGTAGCGTGATTCAAGTAAATAGATCTTTTTCCTCAAAATACATGGAAGGTTTATCTTCTTTTGCATGATTCTGTATTTGCGCGGTAGTAAATCGGGATAGCCATAAGTATGAGTGAAAGTCGTTTGCTTTTTATTAATTTCCAGGTAAAAATAAAAAATTCGGCTTTCAGCGGCAAAGAAAAAAAAGTTCAAGTAAAATATATGAGTGTAAACTCTTTACCTGGCAAGGAGATTGCTTGAATAGTCACTGCGATTTGAAGCGGGCAGAAGTAGTGGAGCCTGCGGTATGGGAATTCCATTACGGGGAATATTTGTTATTAATGAAAATTTTTCAAACTAGTGAAACGGTAAGGCAATCAACAGTTTCAAAAGTAGTGAGGGATGAAAGTTACGGTGCGGCGGCAGATTACAGTGGGGCTTAGAGAACCTACCATACATTTTTCCTCAGCGGTAAGGAAATTCATAATAAGATTGAAATGCGGGAAAGCATCAAGCAGTACTTTCTTCAGATTCCTTGGCTGCGAGAGTATGCTCTTTATCTACGGTGGAAGGCTTATCAAGAAATGTACGAATCTCTTTTATTTTTAAGTGAGTGGCCTTTCCTGGGGAAAGCAGCGAATAGGGGACAAAAGATATGGAATACAAATACAAAGTAAGATTCTTGATATTTTTTCTTTATCCTTTGTCGGTATGAATTCGTGAACTAATGCCAAATTTCCATTTATTACCCGCCAAGCTATACAGGGGATTTATTCGAAGATAAGTTAGCGGTCACTAAACAGCAAAAATTTTTATTATATGATAGGGACTTACCGCAGCGCTTTGTTATTTTGTAGACGTAATGGTTTTTTGGTTCACCGCACCAATTTCGCCATTCGGCCCAATTTTCATTTGGTACGGTGGAGAAGTACTCTGAAACGTCAAATCCTTTTCCTTTTTTCGATCATAGAGGAGCCGCAGTAAGCTTTGGGTTTCAAGCGTGTTTGCTGGAAGAGCGGTGGGAAACAGTGAGCATTTAGCTTGACCTTGCATTTATCGCTAATAGTTCAAGTACAGTTGATATAGTTGGAAGCTAACAAATCCTCGTGTTTGTTGTGGTTTTTGGATGCGAATTCGGCGTCAGCCATAGGTGCTCAGTTTTCAAATTTCTCTTTGCAGAATAGTAAAAGATTACCTTTTGATTTACTGCAGCTGGGTAAATAAAGAATTAGTGGTGGTGTTATCAAACCTATATCGGGTATAAATATGGCCGAGGTATTTTCGGTTTTTACCAAATTTGCGATGAAGCTTTTATTTGGTTTTCGGTATTTTAGGTGGAATTTTCATTCTGCGAGTATCCTTTTTGGGATGCTTCCAGTTATTAAAATAATGAAATTTTGGAAAACGCACAGTGTGCATTTCATTAATATGAATCCAGCTGGTTGGAGTTTCTTCATTTCTATCACAATAAGATAACTTACTCAGGATGAGAATGACTCAGTTTTGCTTTAAATTCTGAGTGGGGAAATTTTTACCGGCTGGGCAATTTCTATTGTTTAAATCTTTCTAACTAGCTTCTACCACGAAATAAAGAATACAAATAACAGTAAAGAAGAGCTAACACAAAGTTTTCTAAAACAAGAGAAAGAAACATACCTTTTTCATATATAGATTTAGAATATGTTCCTATGCTAACTGGGTTCATTAGTTATGGTCAACAAACAATACGCGCCGCAAGATACATTGGTCAAGGGAGTTTAATAATTACCTTATCCCACACAAATCGTTTTACCTATAACGATTCACTACCCTTTATGGATCAATTACATCGGAGCGTTTCGGGGGCGAATACACTTTGAATTTGATAAATGCATTGCTTGTAGAGTATGTGTTCGCGTATGCCCGATAGATCACGCTGTGGGATTGGAATTTGAAAAGGATATTAAAAGAAAACAATTGCTAATTATGGTATTGATTTTCGAGTTGTATATTTTGTGGTAACTGTGTTGAATACTGTCCACAAATTGTTTATCAATGACTGAAGAATATGAACTTTCTACTTATGATCGTCATGAGATTGAATTACAATCAAATTGCTTTTGAGGTCGGTTACCAATCTCCATAATGGGAGATTACACAATTCAAAACAATTAGAATTCGCCTCAAAGTAAAATAGACGAAGAAAAATCTTGGAATTCAAGAACGATTACGGTTTACTAGGTATTAGGATTTTTATTAGAAAAATCCATTTTTACTAACTCTAACGAAAAAGAATAACTACTGTAACAACTTATATGCATATAC
>JADLZK010011255.1:0-329118 GCA_015847255.1 Hyparrhenia diplandra | reverse complement strand
AAAGTCTAGCCTCGATTTATCGATTGGAAACTTGATGGATCGCCAAGCTCGGTGATCGCTTGAGAGGAACCCGAAGATCAAGGCAAAAGGTATCTTGATAGGGTTTTCCTTTTAGTGATCAAGACACGATAGAGCCGTATTGATCACATTATAGGATAAATAGCCGACTATCAAGAGGGAATGCCACGACAATCCTTTGGTGAAGTGCTTCTAGGTCCAATTGTCTTGCATATTGCATTTAGGACATGAGAGCACTAACTTCGATCTTGCCTAACTTTTGACATGCTAACATTGGTGATAACGTGGTCATCTTGGACGTGTTGGCAACCCTTGGCAGAGGCGAAGCAAGGTTGAAGCAAAGAGCAAAGAAAAAGATGAAGACATGCTGAAACGAGGGGCGGCCGGACGACGGCAGTGCATCGACCGGGACGCTTATCGGCCATTCGGGTGGCTCCGGGTCGTCTGGCGCCCCGTCTGAGCCCTGCGGTGGGTTTTGTCGGGCAACCAGACGGACGCGACCGGATGCTTCCGGTGGGTCGATCTGGCACCACTGACGACGCTTGAAGGCGCCAGCCGTGGGCCCAGTTTGTCGGATCGTACCGAGTAATCGACCGGACCCTCGGCCCGGACGGTGGTGGTTCCGGCCGATCGCGTCCGGCCCGGTCTGTGAGAAACAAATTTTTAGAGCAACGGCTCTATTTCGAGGGGGAGCTCTATATATACTTGGATGGCCGGTTCTTGGAGCTCTCTCTGCACATTTGAACACTCTAACTTGCTAGTGAGCTTGTGAGACTCCTCTCCACTCATCTCTCCATCCATAACTCGAATTCTTGGTGAGATTGAGAGTGATAAAAGTGCATTGCTTGCATCGATTGCATCTAGAGGCACTTCATCCTGGGAGAAGCTGGGATTCTTGCTTTTCTTGGGAATTTGCCCCGGTTCCCTAGCGGCTTGGAGCAAGAGGCGGTGTTGAGCTCAAGTGGAGCTTGTTTGAGGCCACACCGTGGTGATTGTGAGGGGTCGTTCCTTACCCCGCGGGAGATTCGCCGAAAGGAGCACTAGTGGATTGCTCGTGGCTTGTTGGACCCTCTCTTGTGATCGTTTGCTTGAGCTCCCATAGGGATTTGGCACCGCCATTAAACCAGCATACGTCAAGTGAGTGTGTCGCCAATAACGGGGACTTAGCGTGCGGCAAGCACGTGAACCTCGGTGAAAAATCATCGTGGTCAACCTTGTTGTGCTCGTTGGAGATTTCTAGTTGATCACGGTGATTGGCTTCCACCTCTAGACATCGACGCCGGTATATCGATCACTACTCCTCGTATTTACTTTGATATATCTTGTGTAGCCTTGCTTAGGTTGTTAGCTTGTTTAGTATAGTTTAGCTCCTAGTGGTAAATTAGTTAGTCTTGCTTGCTCACCTAGGAGTAAACTAGCAACCTAGACCTTGTGTGGATTAGAGACAATAGAAATTGACTTGTGGCTTGCTTAGCTAATTCAGTAGCATCGCTTATTTAGCTTCGCCATCTTTGTGTCTAACCCGTTTGCTAGTGTTGTTGCAAGAATTTTTAATAGGCTATTCACCCCCCTAGCCATTTGGACCTTTCACGTCCCGGAGGCCAAGGTGGAGACGGAGGCCAGATCGAGCTAGGGCGACCTCCTCCACGCCGCCTGAGGATGGATCCCAGGAGCTCCATCCGCTCTCGACCGCCGGAGCCCTGTCGCCAGCCGGATCGGGAGAGGCTCGCGGATCCGGCTTCCTTGGCCTTGCGCAGCGCCATCCTCGACGTCGGCGCTCCTCCGGCAGCAGCTGGGACCATCGTCCTCATCACGGCATCGAGGGTGGGCGAAAGTCGATCGATGGATCGCCCCTTCTCGATCGCGCCGGCCGGGCGACTCGGCCCGCCGCCGCCCCTCGCAGCTCACCGCCAAGTAAAGTAGGAGTCATGACCTTTCCCATTTGTTGCCACATATCTTGTTACCTTAATGTGAATCACCAAGATTGGTCAAATGTTCACCAAGTTGGACACATACATTAAGTTACAGAGGATTGCAATAATATGAGCGCACAAAAAAACCTAGTTGTGACATTTACAACATTAACATAGACAATTTTCATGCTTGAAACATTTTCATCCACAACCAAATTTAATGGTAAAATAGGCCATTTCCATTTGCAGTTGACCAGTCGTAAGCAGGAGAATATGACATAATCATAAGACCAAGCTCTGCATGTATTTTGTTGTCTTGTAGTATAGATTGATATTATTGTAGTTACAATCATGTACTTTTTTGGGTACAAATTAATTAAGTAGCAATGGCGACATAGTTCGTATCATTGATCACCATATTAATTTGATATAAAATTATTGTAAGGTTTGGCCTTAAGCCAGAGCATAGACTTTTTCTTAAACGTTATACCGAAGGCCTCTGTTATATCAAGTTCTTCCAACCTGACGCCCTCAGGTAGATCCCAATCAAAATGGTAGAGAAGGTTAGCAAGCGCTAGCTCCATGTTGGCTAGTCCGAGCGTGATGCCAGGGCATATTCTCCTGCCTGCTCCAAAAAGGTGTGAACTCAAAATCAGTACCCCTGAAATCGACAGCGCTACTTTCAAATCTTTCTAGACAGAAACACCTCGCCATATTTCTACCTTGTTGCCTCCGTGTACTCAACAAAAAAATCTGGAAGCAAAATAAATAAAATTAATTTGTCGAGGGCCTTGTAAGGCTCTCGAAAGAGCTTTTTGCCGAGAGTCGCTGGGTATGGGCTCTCGGCGAGGCTAGGTTTTCGCCGACGGTTCTGGCAGTTCTTGACGAAAGAAGGCGGCTCTCGGCAAAGAGCTTGGACACGTGGCATGCCACGAGGTCGATCGTTTCCATTCAAAACAAAAAACACCTTTGCCAAAGAACTAAGTCACCAAGTTCCTGTGTCGATGAGGCCGATGTATAGGAACGAGGAACACAGACGCTATTTTCAAAAAGTATGGAACGATAAGAGTATACCCCTTTGGATCGCTATTTTGGGAATCAATAAAACCGAACGATCACATGGAACGATGACCCAATCTCCACCGATAAATTAGTTCAACACAATGATTAATTGGGCTTACTGCATGCCCAGCCCCACCGTGAGTGCTCAAAAAACTAAGCCCATTCTACTAAAAAAAAAAGCCCACTCCTTCTAAAAAAAAAAAAAAACTAAGCCCACACCTACCCTTACCCTAACCCCCTACCCCACATTAAGCAGCCCCACGGCATGCTCGATCAAGTAGCAAGATAGCCCCCCACAAGGCCCTCTTTGCTCGCGAGCCCCTAGACCAATATCGTGCTCCCGGGGCTCCTCTTCCTCGGGTCGAGCTCGGCTGCTCGCAGAGGAATCGCCCGGCGCGTCCCCGTTCCCGACCAGCGAAGTTCCGAGACCCGCTCGTTCCCGTTCAAGCGGTGACTTAGGGCCGAGAGCCCCGTGCGTAGGCTCTCGGCGAAGGGTGGGGTATGTGTGGGACCCCTATCCCCAACTCAGCCGCCATAGCACGCCCGCACCCAAGAGCAGTTCCTCGCACCCAAAAAAAGAAAAAAAAAAAAAAAAACCCTGCGCCTCCATGAATCCCAAACCAACGCCGGGCGCAGTTCTAAACGGGCGGTCGGCCATCTCCGCTGGCTGTCCTCCGCTATGTCGGCATGGCGTCCGGATCCGAACGTGTGCCGTGGGCGGCGTCGATTCTCCTCTTGGAGGAGGGTACCCCAGCCAGTAGGAACGACACCACGGCCACAACCAGATCGAGGGCCAACCATACCGTGGAGTTCACCTTGTGGATCGCTGATCCACCGGCGGTGTCCTTCTACACCTTCCACTGCATCAAGGACCCCAACTTGAAGTACTACGACGTACGTCAGCTCCTATTGCCTCGACGGCGACGGCGACCGCAGAGTTCAAGCAGCCGTTGCGGGCGCACATGGCAGATTCCTTTTGATTCGCACCCTCTTGACCAGAATGGGCAGTGAGGTATGAATACTTCGTCTACAAGAGCCACCCCAAGTCCCCGTCCCTCGAAAGCATCCCGCCTATTCCATTTCATGACAGGCTGAAAGGAGCCCAGTTTGGAATCGTGCCCCGCGGCGGCGACGACGGCCATTATCTCCTGGTTGCACTCCGTAGCATGTTCAAGAGTAGACATCATTATTGCCTTTACATCTACTCGTCTGAGCATACAGCATGGACGTCTAAGGACCTGCCCAATCCATGTCCTGAGCAACTTGTGGCGAACAAGGTCTTCACACTAGGAGACGGCTCGGTGTTATTTGTGGATTTGCTCAAAGGTATGCTGACATGTGACGTACTTCGAAGACCCCTTTGTGCGCACTACATCCCATTGCCGGAGCCCTTGCCTGGGAACAGAGAAGCAGTGGAGAAATACGTCATGGGAGCCGGGATTTTTCGGGATCTCACCTGTGTAGATGGTCGTCTGATCAAGTTCATTGACATCGAACGCCGTGAGATTGTAAGGGAGATCGTCCCAGCTGGATGGGTTCCTCCTCAAGAGCCTGTTGACCCAAGGACCAAGGATGTGTTGTATGATTCAGAATTGATCATGCGGAGCAAGCGCAAACAAGTGGAAATCAAGCCCAAGTTTCAGCACTCATGGGATGGTTGGAGTGTCACTCTATGGACTAGGAAGATAGGGTCCAACTGTTGGCTCAAAGGAGGAAGCGATGTTGATGTGAATGACATTTTGGTCCATGACTTTTCAGCGTTACTGTCCAGCAACAAGACTGGGAGCCTCACATTGACATTCCAGGACCTGGACTGGGTTCGGCCCATCCTGAGCATGGACGGCAATGACACCCTTTACCTCAGGTCGACCTGCACGCAATTGGGAGGATCGGTGCTGGCTGCTCTCAACCTTGTGGACAGGACACTGAAAGTGGAAGCACCTGCAGTGCATACTATTGGAAGACATCCCCCTGTGAAGCAAATACTGCATCCCTGTGCATTGGCGAAGCAGCTGGAAGTCACACCAGGTAATTTAATTATTGACCTTGGCCTGTGACTAGTGAACACCTATCTTCTGTTAGCGAATTATCTTGTTAGACCCTTTTAGTGGTTATATGTACAACACTGTTGGCGAATTATATTGTGTTTTCTGCTTACACCCTTTTAAGCTCCACACCATATATATGTTATTCTTCGTGGTGTCTGCTGTGAGAAATAGATCGATATCTGGTTTTCGTACCTTGCCTTTAAGGTCATATGTTAATCTCATTCAAACTTTTTTCTTACAATAGAAATAGATACAAGGCATGTAAGGTTATATTCTCTGTTGATTTTTTTATATGTATCGTGTAGAATCCAGTCTAAATCTGTGCTGGGCAGCCATATTTTTTTTTATCTGCGCTGCACTAATGTTTGTCACAAAAATTCAAATGATTCTATGCTTGGGACTGTGCTGTTTTTCACTCTATGAGTTTACAAAAGTAAAATAACTTATGCACTACTGAATCTCTGTTTAGGATTATGGGTATTGCTTACGAGTTTACCTGTTTCTGTAGGCATGAAAGTCTCAGCAAACCTGATTGCACAGTTGCGCAGATCTGCCAATGAGCCAAAGCCAAACAGTACAGCTGTAAGTATTTTCTGTCATGCGCTGGTCTTCTTATTTCAAACAATTCCCGGTTCCCACCTGCTAATGTTTCCTCCCTTGTGTATGTAGATCCGTGTGGGTGAGCCCGATTCCCGTGAGTCTGAGAACAAGAACAAACGTCCAAGGCAGGTTTCTTACTCTGTTCTTTGAATATCTGTGCAATGATGATATGTTTTAAATTATCAAACCATTGAACATTCTGAGAGCTATCACTCATTAGTTTTAGTTGATATTATTGGAGTTCTTTTGTATAAATCGGATTTGCTGTCCCCAGGCACTTGGCTGAGAATGTCAACCATGCACAAACTGGAGCTCAGAGTACTGTACAGAATGTTCTTATCTCACAGGCCCATCCTAATCAAAACAATATGGTATGCTGAATCCAGTATATCATGTTTCCTTTGTGTCATACAACAAAATTAATTATAATGTGCCATTTCCAGCCTCCGTGGCCATGCTTTAACAGGTACCAGCAGCCTGGCTACAGTGGGTACTCATCATGGCCCCGTCAGAACAATCCGGTACGCCATATTTCATATGTGCTGTTTCCTATGTGCACATTTTTAGTTATCATACATCAATATTAATTAGATTGTGCTTCTCCAGCCGCCGCCATCGCCATCATACTTCAACAACTGGGCTGGACCCTACAACCCTGTCTGTGCACCATCGACCCCTGCACCTAACATACAAAGCTATGTCAATTACCAATCACTGCCGCAGCAGCCACTACTGCAGGAGCATCTGACTACACCAAGCATGGCATTTGGACCTCACATGGTAAAAAAGAATAATGCAGCTTTATGATACAAACCCATATCCTCAATTACCTGCCTTTTAGAAAAGACAATATCTTATTATTAAAGTTTAGGCCTTGTCTCCGCAAAGTATTTTAGAAGTATCGAGTGAAGTATTGGAGAAACACTATGGTTTGGCAAAATACTACATCAATTTTCAAAAGCCACTAGGTGTTTGGATACAACATATCTTGTAGTCTCTAAAACCATGGTTTTATGAAAACTCTAGTCTTTTGGAGTTTTAGAAACTCCACTCATGACCTTTTTCTTCTAAATCACAGTTTTGTGTGCCTTTGGCTTAAGTATTCAGGCTTTGTGATACAGAAATTCCTCAGCTTGTAGTGCCTAAGGTGATGTGCTTGTCACTAGTCAGTGCATCAGTGACTAACTCATTGCGTAAACTGCATGATTACTTTGGGAGTTCCAAGTTGCATGGGTTTCTATATAATTGATCTGCAATTTGTTTGGGTTTACAGTAAGATTCGACTATGATTTGTTTCTCTTTCTCTCCCTTTTCCCTATCCTATAATGCAGTTTCGTATTTTTGTTCTTGATGTTTGCTGTGGTCAATAAGGCTCATATAATGATAGCATGCATCATTTGCGTTCTCTTTTCTGTAGGAAATTTCAGGAATGCCCACTTCTCTGAAGGATCCTCAACAGGCTGCAGCCTCGCCGGCTTCCAGTGGCAAAACCGTCTTCCTCTGGAACGATGAAAGATGACAAGAATGAAATCTCCTAAGCTTCATAAATTATTACCCTACTCAGGTCATTCTGAACTTCAGATGATGAGTCCTACTTGCATTGTAGGAATGTAAATATGTTAGGAACATTGTTCATAGCTGTTCTGCTGCTTTAGCCTCTTCGTGTTTGAATTCATTCTGATCAGCTTAGGTATTTGCATGGTTTGAAATAGCCCACCATATATACTTTTTAGCTATATATTTTTTCATAGGGTCTACCGGTACTGTATGGTCAATTGTTCTGCTATTGCCGCTAATGATATTTTAGATCTGCTAATCAGGAGCTAATAGAGTATACACGTATGAATTAATGGTTTCAAAAAATTTGATACCTACATAGTAAAATTTGATACCTATACTGTTATGATACTTCTTGGTCCCTCTGTATTTTCTATATGATGTAAGGACAAAAACTAAATGCAAAAACAGTTGAGTAGTTTTCATAAACGCCATATATTGAAACACAGACCACAGTAAAATAATAGTTGTTTTTTCATGCATGATATTCTAGAACTGTGTAACCGAAAAAGTCATCTTTCTAGTTCAGCCTAGAGGTTTTTTTTGTGTGTGTGTATCTCAAGGTGGTATGCTGTAAATTTTTTAAACTTCACTTTTTGGAAAAAAAAATATTCTGGACTCTACTGAACGCTCACAACCAAGTTATTACAAGTTGTTATCTCATCTGCTGATTACACAAACTATCTATCTTTATACGATCATTAGTGTGTTAGGCATGTGGAAGGGGAAACACATGAATTTTCACGGATTAGCAATAGGTGGCTCGTGTTTACTGAAAATACTTTCAGGATCATCAATGCTCTAGTCGGAAATCTAAGATACAAACTACGTATGCCAACATGAAAGAGAGTTACAAGCCAGCATGAATCATATGTTTTGTAATAGTGTTAAGTGTGGAGGCACAAAAGTCATATATGATCAGCTTAGGTGCAGGTGAAAAGAAATATATGATTCAGATAATGCAAAATATTTTAGTGAGGAAGAATCAGTAGGTATTTTTTTATATTCATCAAATAAACTTAAGGGTTCAGACATACAAACTAGGATTAACTAAGAGCATTAAGCCCAAAACAGAAAGATGTCCTGAGGTCACTCCTGAATCTAAGTGATTGAAGGTAAAACTGATTTTAAAAATTTACAAGCCATAGACTATGCACCGGATCCCGCAGTTTGAAAATCTTATCATTAAGCATCTTCCATATCTCCCGACCAAGCGAATCAGCAGGTATTCGTTACCGGCACAATCACTGGGGAAAGAAAACAAGTTGTCGGAGCGTCTGCCTCGACCAAAAATAACTAATCCCATTTCCTATAACTAGAAATAAAGAGGAGTAAAGGCAAACATCAAGCTCCAACAGATTCCATTTATTTGTTCCAATCTCTTTTCTCTAAATTTTGTTCTCAATTGGGGTGACCTCAATCTCATAGATAAAGGGTAATGATCAAAGATTTTCTTCAGCCCCCCCTTTCATTCTTCTCCTCTCATTGACCTCTAGGCCCCATATGCCACCACACCACACCTTGCACCACCCTAAGCCATGTGGGCCGCACCCCCTAGACGAGCCCCGTCCGCCACTACTCGGTGCACTACCGCCATGCCACTATGTAGATGAGCAGAAACAAGAGAAGAAAGAAATAGAAATAGAGATTTATGTAGCACTGGCATCTAGAGCCCACATTATGTAGATGAGGAGAAACAAGAGAAGAAAGAAATAGAGAGATTTATATAGCACTGGCATCTAGAGCCCACATATAAAAGGAATAAAGTTTTGCTACTACGGAAATCATTTTTGCCACCAAAACTTTTATTGGTTTTGAAATCATTGATAATTATTTTCACTAATATTAACATTGGTTGAAATTAGCTACCGTATAGTTGTCGCCCCAAGTGGTATATATGGTTTGGCACTACCTTGAAAGTTTAGAAGGTTTGTGGGTGTCTGTTGTATATGTGGTGAGATACCGAGGTCGACATCTCTTAATTTAGTACCCTGTCCTATATAGCTTGTATTGTTGAATATTTTAGTATATATAACATAGTTGGTGTGTTTAGTAATGCCTTGGAAGTTTAGAAGGGGCAGCTTATGGGGCAACAACTATATG
The DNA here is from genome assembly GCA_015847255.1 of Hyparrhenia diplandra. Lineage (NCBI taxonomy): Eukaryota > Viridiplantae > Streptophyta > Magnoliopsida > Poales > Poaceae > Hyparrhenia > Hyparrhenia diplandra. The sequence goes on along the minus strand of JADLZK010011255.1, from coordinate 319,817 downwards.
ATAGCTAGTTTAGAAAAAAAAAAATTAAATGAATGTGGTAAGACCTCTGGCTTTCAAAATTAAGATAGAAAAGAGAGTATGTTAAATACAAGCTCTGGCCATTAGCCCATGACGTCAAAGACTGACCTAGAGAGGAACACACATACTCAACATCCCAAAACACTGCTGGGCAACAGCAAGAGACAAATCAACACAGGTGACCTGAACGCTCACACACACACACACACTGGTTCTTGGATCACTTATTCAATATGGCACACAAGCACATTACATTAGTCATGGCACTAATTCAACATGGACTTGATCAAGAAATGGCTTGGAGATAAGAGGGTCTTATATATTCTCCTTTGGTCTAAAAAAAGATAAGAGGGGTCTTATTATATTTACCATTGTTTCCCTGCAAGGATGGCGCCTGATAGGATCAGAAGGACTGGAAATTGCGTACTAGACGTACTTTGGAGACGGACCTGCTGTACTGTACGGTTGTAAGGTATATGAAATACCACGAGGCAAGTGTTTTATCGGGAGGGCCTGCAATCAGCTGTCCAACGTTGATAGCTACGGTTGAATTCGTCGTCCAGTGCCTATCAGTAAAGCCAATGGAAAAAAAAAAAAGAGCTCCAGAAGCGGAGGGGTCGATGCATTCCTCACTAATAACCGTCTTTTATGCGTCACTAATGACCTTTCCCATTCGTTGGCACATTGCCAAGCTTGCAATAATATGAGCGCACTGAAACCTAGTTGTGTCATTTACAACATTAACATAGACATTTTTCATGCTTGAAACATTTTCATCCACAACCAAATTTAATGGTAAAAATAGGCCATTTTCCATTTGCAGTTGACCAATCGTAAGTAGGAGTAGAATATGACATAACCATAAGACCAAGCTCTGCATGTATTTATTGTCTTGTAGTATAGATTGATATTATTGTAGTTACAATCATGTACTTTTTGTGGGTACAAATTAATTAAGTAGCAATGGCGACATAGTTTGTATCATTGATCACCTTATTAATTTGATATACAATTATTGTAAGGTTTGGCCTTAAGCCAGAGCATAGACTTCTTTCTTAACGTTATACCGAAGGCCTCTGTCATATCAGTTTCTTCCAACCCGACGCCATCAGGTAGATCCCAATCAAAATGGTAGAGAAGGTTAGCGAGCGCTAGCTCCATGTTGGCTAGTCCGAGCGTGATGCCAGGGCATATTCTCCTGCCTGTTCCAAAAGGTGTGAACTGAAAAATCAGTACCCCTAAAAATCGACAGCGCTACTTTCAAATCTTTCTGGCCGGAACACCTCGCCATCACCCCAAAACTTGTTGTCTCTTGATATTGCCCAAACATTGACAAACACCTTGGTTCCTTTTGGCACGTCATAACCCATAACCTGACATGTCTCACGACATTCTCTAGGGATCAAGAATGGTACTGGAGCATGCAGCCGCATAGTCTCCTTGATCACTAGCGGTAGATATCTTAACTTGACTAGATCACTTTCAGTTACCTTGTCTTGCCCCCTGAAGGTCTGCCTTACCTCTGACTGGGCCTTATGCATGACCTGAGGATTCTTAACAAGCTCGGACATTGCCCATACAAGTACAGTTGATGACGTCTCACTCCCAGCAGAGAAAATATCCTGCAATATATACATACAAGATCAAATTAGAAACAAATTACAAAATTCAAAGCAGAGTATTATATGCTTTGGAAGAGAGTCATGTTAATTATGCTTATGTGTTATTAACAAATAGCGCGCTATAGCGCCAAAATAGCGGTGCTATAGCGGCTAGAAGCAGTTGACGTGATGCTGTTTAGCGCGCTATAGCGCTAAATAGCGCGTTAATAGCGCCGCTATAGCGTTTGTCGCCAAGCTCCCGCTAATTAAATTCCATAGCCCGTGATTTAAAACAGGGGTATTAGATAATAGTAGGCGCGCAGGATCTTACGAAAATGATGGTGTTAACTATCTCGTTGGTGAGTGCAAACCGCAGGCCACCTCCCGCCTGCAGCCTCAAGAGGACACCGAGAAGGTCGTCGTCTTCCTCTCGCTCTGTCGTTCCCTGCATGTCGACTGCGCGCTCCTGGATAATCCTCTGGATGATACGGTACAGGTTCCTCTGGCACCTTGCCATGTCCCTGGCGGCCGTGCTGAACCGGCGTACCAGCCGCGAGGATGGGTACAAGTCGGCCAGGTTAAACCCACCGTTCAGCCGCACTACCTGATCCAGCTCGTGCAAGTACTCATCCTGGTACTTGCACCGGTCGCCGATGACCGTGCGCGCGACGACGTCGTTGATCATGCGGCAGATCCCTTCGCTGAGGTTGACAACGGGCTGCTGGCCGCCGCCGCACTCACCGGAGACGGAGCGGACGAGGCGCGCGCGACCTCGGCTTCCCGGACGGGCCGGAACGAGAGCACCCGTCGCTGGCTGAAGAGCTCGAGCACGCACATCTTGCGGAGCTCGCGCCAGCGCTCGTTGTAGGGGAGCAGATGATGTCGTTGCCGCCGCAGGTGATGATGTCGAAGGTGACGCTCAGGTAGCGGTCGCAGAAGGCGAGGTCGTGTGTCCTCATCACCTCCCTGGCAGCCTCGGCGGAGGAGACCACCAGCGTGGGCACGGCGCCGAAGCGGAGCAGCATGAGGGGCCCGTAGGTGCCGGACATCTCGCGCAGCGCCCGGTGAGGCAGGTCGCGAAAGCGCGACAGGAGGAGATGGTGAAGGCTGCCGATGAGCGGCAACTGCCATGGCCCTGGTGGCAGACGAAGCGCTGATGATAGCTTCGTGCGTGATGATGTGATGTAGCTCCTGATGAGCTTGACAATGGGCGCAAGCACGAGGAAGGCTACAAACGGGACGACCCAGGTGTCCATTTCGTCCAGGGATGCAAGCTAAGCGATCTTGCTCGAGGAGCAATAAACCGTGTGTTGGAATATAGAGACTTAGAGAGAGCTCTGAAAAATATATATAGCATTCTGAAAAATAATATTACCAGTATAAGGCATAAAATCTGATTATGGTATGAAACTTATTTGTTGATCATGTGCGTGATGTTACATCATGCACATTTACAGGTTAATGCATGTTTCGATACCATGTGATTCAATAGCACGCACGCCGATGGAATGATGCTGAAGTCCAGAACCATATGGTTCAGCATATATGCATGCAAGAATGAAATTGTGGACTCGTGGTGATGCTTTGCCCTTGTGGTGATGAACTTGTGGACTTGTTAGAGTGGTTAGACTTGTGGTGGCTCAAGGTGGTGATGAACTTATGGACTTGTTAGACTTGTAGTGATGTGGACTTGATCTAGTGATGCTACGTGTTTAATATATGTGTTTTGTGATATATCGATGTGTTTTATGTACCGGATGTGAGGAATGTGATATATATGTGTCATCTAATTGAATGGATGTGATATATATTATATGTGTGTTTGTTTGAAGGAGGAAAGCAAAAACAAACAAAAATGACAAATTTTAAGACTTTGTCGAAGCGGTGCTCTCGGCAAAGCCTTCTTTGCCGACGGTTTTTGCAGAATCTGTACTTTCGGCAAATCTTTGAGAAAATGGCTGCCCGACAGCCACTTCCCCAATTTGCCGAAGCGGGATGGCAGCGTCGCCGGCAAAGAGGCCGAGAGCTCTTCTGTTCAGTTCTCGGCATAGAATTTTCCAGGGACCTTTTTTTGCTGAGTGTTTTCCTGTTGAGTGCTCGGCATAGAATTTTCCAAAAAAAAAAAATTCCCGAGGGCTACCTTGTTTGGTGCTCGGCATAGAGTTTTCCAAAAAAAAAATTGCCGACAGCTATGCTAATTGGTTCTCGGCAAAGACGTGGACTTTGCCGAGAGGCCCACTGACAAGTGCTCGGCGAAGACCGTTGTAACAATTACAATGGCCGTTAATGGTCACTTTTCTTCGCCGACGGCGCCGGTTGGTGCTCGGCGAATGCTTCGCTGAGAGCTGGACGTCATAGGACCTGTGCCGTGAAAAATTTTCCCGTCAGTCCCGAGCACTGTGCTCGGCGAAGGCGTCGCCGACGGCCGGAGAGCCTTTGCCGTGCGTTCCAGGTGCTCGGCAAACAACCAATCTCCTGTAGTGATATATGCATGCAGATGGAATCGGCTGGGTATAGAAAAATAACAAAACTAATGATTTTTTTAACGAAACAAAAACTAAAAATGTAAGATCCTGTTTGAATTATCCATTAGTGCTAACTGTTTGAAGCCAGCAAATAGGTTTTTATTAGTGGGGCTATCAATCAATCTACTGTATTAGTTGAGTCATGTTTGAATCCTCCGTTTGACCGTTTCAGCTAATAGTATTAGTTGAATTATTAGATAGGGTATTTGGATCGACTGGTGCTAAATTTAGCTGCTAACAAAGAGGAAATAAAGCAAGAACGAAGCCCACTCCAGTTGTGTGGATGATGAGCAACTCCAAAGATTACGAATTCCTGACATTACCAGAGAAGAAGAGGGGAAGAGAAAACAGACTCAACCAAGCATCTGAAACTGAAGAGCTCCGAGAGCAGCTTGAAGTTGCCCAAGTCCAAGCAGCAAAGTCCTCAGAAATGATCAATCCATGTTCTGCAATACTTGGAAGAGCAGTTTTGTGATGTGCCTCCTATTACAGATCGTCTCCAACTCTCCACGCAGAAGTTTCTAATGATGAAGTTTCATCTTATATATATTGATCCAGAGATAGTTTGTGGCTCATCTTAGGGGGACTTCAACTTCTATCTTTGGTGGACAACAGACGGGTCAGGGGGAACTATCAAAACATCCTGATCGACCTTATAAAAATTAATTTATACAAATTGATCGTTTTCTTCCGTTGCAATGTACAGGCATGTTTTGCTAGTATTTAATAAATCAACAACTCTGTGGCGTGTAACTATGGATGTTCTTATTTCTACCAGATTGGAGTTGAAAGAAATTAGCCTGTTGTCTTTTTGTCTTTTGGGCTGCTCACGTGGGAGGCCTTTGGCTTGCTCACGGTGAGCTTTTGGCTTGCCAAGGTGGCATTCATGATGGCCTCTGGTCTTGCCCACTTTGGCTCTCACGGTGGCCTTTTGGCTTGCACCATGGCCCTGGCTTGCCTAGCCGAAAAGCATAAAAAGGTGTTGGTCATCCTCCATTTGGTTCATGATCGAGAAAAACACGACACATACTCTAGAATCTCAATTCCGTAACAATGAAGGTCTTCTCTATCTCATAACTTTGCACGCACGGAGGAGTGAGAGGGCAGGTGTCTCCCAAGCCCTTGTCGTTCGAGACCTTGCACGGGGGGTCGGCAATTAGGTTTTTGGGCAGTGTCTACACGACTGCACGAACTGCCATCGCCGCCTGTCGTCATCATCTTCCTCAAGCGCCGGTTGAATCATCTTCCTCTTGTTCATGGTGGAGAAATCATCTTCATCTCGCACGGCAAGGTTCTAGAACTTCGGAGCGCATGGGTAAAACATAAAAACGAAAGGAGATGAACCAATCATGCAGTTTGTAAATGTTTCAGTTTGTTCATCCTTGTTGTTTCGTATGTTGTCATGAGTTTGTTTCATCTATTCAATCATGTCGTTTCATGATGTCTTATGTCAGTTCCTACTAGATTTATATCCTGCATTTATGTTTCAGTTTTACAGTCATGATGTTTTATATGTTGCTGCCTATATGTTTCAATTGTTCTATCATGTTGTTTTATATGTTGCCTAATGTTTGTTGTTGTTTTATATCCTACTTTTTCTGTTCTGCTACATGTATCATACTTACATGCTTTTGATATTCACATGCTTCACATGTTTAAGATTATCATGGATATGGTTGATGTCATGATCTCAATTGTTAATTGACTATTATATGTCATCATAATAATGTTAACTAGGTGAATACCCCACTCGTTGTCGCGGAGATTCCGATAAATTAAAAAGAAATTGGGCTATTTATATTTATAGTTACATGAATAAAACAATTTTAAATTAAATTTGGTGAATAGTTTGACACATTATTTGGACAACTAAATGCATGTTAGTGGATGAAGAGAAACTATCATAATTATATGTGGTAGTTTGCTATAATTGTAACTTCTAGGCTATGTTTAGTTGCTGAAAAGTGAACCCAAAAGTGCTACAGCTATCACATAAAAAAATCTCTTGACACATGCATGTGGCACTAAATATAAGTAAACAAAAAAAACAAATTACATAATTTGACTGAAAAGTGCGAGACAAATCTTTTTAAACCTAGTTAGTCCACGATAGAACAATAATTACCAAATACAAACAAAAAAAGTGCTACACTAGTCGAACCCAAAATATTTCACCAACTAAACACACCTGGATTGTTCATGTGGATAGCTTGCATGTTGAGAGAAATCACTACTGGAGTTTACATTTATAGGAGTATAAGCTAAGATTTATGGAATTAAAATGACATAGAAATTGCCTAATTGTCACAATTATAATTGGCAGGTGCACTGGTAAAAGTCTACTCCCTCTATCCCATGGAGTTCGACGTTTTTTGACTTTTGAACTTCACGTTTGACCATCCGTCTTATTCAAAATATTAATGTAAATAATAAAATAAATTAATCAATATTAAGTACTTTTATTAATAAAATAAGTTATAACAAAATAAACTATATTTATGTAAATTTTTTTTGATAAGGCGAATCGTCGGTAAAAATTTTAGGGTGACAAACTTCATGCGACGGAGGGAGCGTTATCGAGAACGTGGAGCTGCTTTTTTTCGATCCCCCGTTAAGTTTGGTTCTGGTTGCTGTGTTGTCCGGCCTGCGGTTGTCCAACTATTGGTTGATTTTTTGTGTTATAAAAGCTACACGCCCAAAGTGAGTGTTCCTTGAAACCTACGTAATGGCTACGTTTTTATTTATTACAAGCAAAAAGCTTGACATTTTCTGCTTGATCCCTGGGCCCTGCCGGTATCATATGCCTATCGTCCATGGATATATATGGGTGTATGATCGAGGGCCCATTAGATTGATGGAGCCATCGTCGTCGTCTCGGTTAGTCGAAACAACAAGATCGATTGGGCCCTTTCAATTTGGGCCACTGATGCACCAGCCAGCAGCAGCCTTTAATTTCTCGTTGACGCTTTGTTGATGACTTATGATTTTCAGATCAATCATGCAGTGCCAGTGCTGTGTGTTCCATCAGGCGGGCATGAGTAGTAGCCTTGCAGTTTTGTGGGACCTAATTTCATTTTTTTTTTTCACACCACATTCACACTTTCCGGTAGGTGAGGTAGCAGAGGTCCTTGACGTACGTTCACGTACAGTTGCATCATGGCACTTCATCTGATATAAGACTAATATTTTATTAGTAGAGCTATCTCAGCCAATAACACTTTTGCATGCCACTGTTTAAGTTTTCAAGGACGATATTATAGTTACGTGCAGATCAAACTACTTTAACTTTGATCAAGTTTGCGGTGAATGGTATTAAAAAATTGGGCAACCGATCAGGTGCAAATCAATCTCCGTACAAACATGTAAACTTCCAATCTGGGTCATTGGATGTTGAATCATTGATCAACCCCTTCTACCTCCCTTCAATAGACCAGATTGGAAGTTTACAGGTTTGCATGGATAGGTTGGTTTGCACCTAATCCGTTGCCTAAAAATTATGCCTTCAACTAATAAGTTTACTATGAGAAATATATTTCCTAATAATTATTTAATGATACTCATAACTGTTAATATATTTTAATACAAGTTTGATTAAACTTCAAATCATTCAATTTCTCAAAAAACAAGAACGGTACCCCTTTTTTTTTTTTTTTGACAACAGAACGGTACCTGTTTGATTTGGAGGAATTTCAAAGGGAGTATAGAGAATTATCTATTCTAAAAAACAAGAGTTGGACCCTGTTTCGAACAAATAAATGGCAACTTCCTTTCCACAGGAACGGCGTCATTCTATAGTTCCGTGTACAGAAAGGCAGTAAAGAAAAAACATCCATCCAGACCCGACGGTTTTTGTTCCTTCATGAAGACCGAGGCAGCTGCACACATCACTCCGTGTGGTTGTCTTGTGTGCTCCATCAACAATAAACTAGCCCTGAATGGCGTTGTAAGGTGGACACATACATGCTTGGAAGAAAAGACATTAGAACCCCAAGTGGAGTCAGTAGTAACGCATACAGCCTAATATTCTATTGATGTCACCTCTACCGCACTATAGATTAATTGCACATATGAGTATCAATTTGCAATGGAAATCACAAAAAATTGCTTTCATCATCGACAAAGAACAAAGAGCCCCCGGATCCGTCCCTGAGTAGAGTTGTCTTAATATGCAAGATGAGAGTTGTGATCCGAGGTAGAGACGACAGATTGTGCATGATGTTGGCTCGGTGGATCAATTAGGATGCCTTGGCCTTGCTAGCAGAAGATCGAGGAGACGCTACGGGATGGTGTCCGTCTGATGGAGGGAGAGTGGTTCTAACTCGTAGTGATCGACTAATGGGAAAGATAAAGGGCAAAGCCAATTGATTTCAGTTGAATCAATAATGTTTTATGAGAGAGAATAAGCCGATTCAACTGGTCTTTTTAGTTTAAGTGAACAGTATTGTCAACAAGAAAGACTTCCAGACATAATGTTGGGGCTCTGCAAAAGGCAATGTATCATGTGCAACCAACCTTCATGTGCAACTTATGCAACCATCAATTAAAATGGCTCTTTACTCCTCATGGCTTCTTCCAAAGAGCTGTTTTGTTTCTCCAAACCTATTTTTAGTAACAGGGCTTGAGAATAAACCCATTCAGTGGGTACGTACAATGCAAGTATATAACCGATCGGTAATCAGAGGTGTCGGCGGAGCTAAATTAAATTGCAGGATAGTAATTAAACGGGTGAATATGCATGAGCAAACAGTAGCCCTGGGGTGTCGATCGGTGGACAAATTAAAAAAAAAAAACTAACGAGCGGCAGGACAGCTAGGCAATGAAAAGCATGTGCGTTTCACAGTTTCACTTGAGGACGCACGCACACGCACACACACACGGCCACCGGCCGGTCGAGCATGAGAACGAGATCCGGACGGGGTGGCGCCACCATCGCGTATGATTCCGAATCTTCCGATCCACATGCATGTGAGCGTGGAAAGGCGTAAAGGCAAACAAGAAACAACCAACGATGCTGCTGCTACTAGAGAGCTACTAGTAGCCTTTTTTCGAAACCGGACACTTAGCCCGCATCGCATTAAGAGAAAACGGAATGTGGCATTACATCCTCGCGAGCGCACTTGCGAGATGCAAGTGAGGTCACGAGGCGGCACACTAACGTAAGTCACCGGCTGAAACGGTGGAGCTTAGAGTGTTGTGACTAACTAGGAAACTAATTTTGCGACTAGGAGAAGTGCGGCCCGCGTGCTATCCCACGCCGAGGACGTGGAGGATCGGGCGCGAAGTCCCGGAAGCCCGCCCCACCCACAAGTGCGCCTCGGGAGATGAGGGCGAGAATCGCCGTGGGTGGTAGATCCCCGTCTCCACCGGTTGCGCTGTTCCTCCCTTCCATAGCACCCGTGAGATCGGAAGCACTAGGGAGTCGGGGTCGGGCGCAGAATCGCGTGAGGTGCCGCCCGACCCGAGCCACCAATCCACAAAACATCCGCCGTCCACCCGCGGCCCGAGGTGGCCGATGGTGAACCCCTCGCCAAGCATAGCCCGCCATACCGGGCCCGGGAGTAGACATGGGGAGACGAGGAGATGGTCGATGGTCTCATCCTCCCCGTCCGCATAGGACACCGTGGGCGAGTCCCGTAGTCCATGGCGGTGTCGCCGGGCCGGGCGGTCCAAGGCCGTCCGTGCAGCGAGCCGCCGAGGAAGAACTTGACCTTGGGCGGAGCGAGGCGCCCAAACCCGGATGCCCCAAAGAAGACCTACCCGGCCGGAAGAAAGCCCCAGATGCCGAGGAGGAAGAGTACCGGGCTGCCGAGGTCCGCCACACACTAACCGTCCGGTGTCCTCCGACACCGGACGCCGCCGCAGGTCCGTGAGGGAGAGGAACTCATCAATGACGCGTCTCTAGCCTCGAAATACGACGACGCCGTCGCATCCAAGCGGGGAATCCATTAGGGCTCGCGGACGGTGCACCCCCGCGCGAGCGCCCGACCGCCCGAAAGGTGGCGCGAGATCGCGAGATGGCCCCCGCGCGCCGTGTCGGTCCGTCGAGCGCTGACGGCCGCCACCGAGCCGGAAGAGTGTGGACGCCTTGAACATTTGCTGCACAGGCGTTCGGCTCGCGACGGTAGGGCGACCTGGGGAGTCTGGCTGGTCACGCCGCTACCATTCCCGGGCCAGAACGAAGAGCGCACCCAGAGTCGAAGATCCGCGGCCCAAGGCCACCCGGATCGATGGGCGCCAAAACGGTGGGCCATGCCACCATGCACCCGCCGCCGCTCCCGATTCAGCGCCCGCCCACGAAGGCCCGCGTGCGCTTTCTCAATCTCGTGGACACCCTGAGAGATGGCACGCGGATGGCGACATGCACATGCATGGTCGATAGAGTGGTTCAGGCGAAGCGTCTTCCTTCCCACCTTCGTGAGTAGGTCTCCCTTCCGTAGGGATGCGCTGGCGGCCACCCGGCGACCATGCGCCGCCGACATCTCTCCCAAGCCGTGTGACCGAGAGGGGGACTCCCGCATAGGTGACCGGGAAGTCCGTCGCACAGCGGGAAGACGCCCGCATCGCATAGATGGCGTCCTCGGAGCACCGGATCGGTGTGATGACGCACTTGTCGAGGTTGGTCGCAGGGCCCGAGGCCCCCCGCGAAAAGCTCGAGCGGTGGGCGGATGCACGTGAAGTCCGTGGTCGAGGGAGAAAGAATCACAACCGTGTCGTCGGGCGTAGATCGAGGTCCCGCATCGGCGACTCGCTGCGGCAACGTGGGAAGAGCAACCCTCCCTCGTCCGCCTTTGGCAATGAGGGAGTTAAGCACCTCCATGACGATGATGAACGTGAAGGGGGAGAGGGGTCACCCCGCCGGCGCCCCCGGCGTGTAGAATCCGCCGCCGCCGTGGCGGCCGACGACGAGGACCCCGGTGGCCGGCCGTGGAGAGCATGGCGGAGATCCGGGCCCGCCAACGCCGTGGGAAGCCGGGCGTGCTCGAGGACCGAGAAGGAAGGGCCAGGCAACCGTGTCGAATGCCTTGGCCAAGTCCACCTTCAAAGACCATAGGCTTCTGGCCGGCGCGTAACCACCGGCAGTGCTTAACGGTGCGGAAGTTGTCGTGTATCCTCGTGCCACGGACGAACGCCGATTGGTTGAGCCGCACAAGCTCCGGGAGACGCGGGCGCGAGGCGCATGGCGAGCCTCACGGCGACAGCTTACCCAAATCGAGTGGATCAAGTCGATGGGCCGGTAGTCCCGAGGGTAGCAGGCGAGGCCGTCTTGTGGAGAAGCACCATCGAGGCCACATTGAGGTGGCGAAGCTCCCCGGTCGACCGCCCCGCCCACGCCGAAGACTTCGCATGATGTCCGCTACCGACGACCGCCGTGCCGTGGCGGTAAAACGGCCGGTGAACCCGCCGAGTCCGGGCGCCCGGTTAGGCGGCGTCTCGCGGACAATCCCGAGGACCTCGTCCATGGAGAAGGGAGCGGCAGCTCGGTGAGGTCTAGACGGGGAGGTCCGCATAAAGGCAGTCAATACGGTGCGAAAGGAGAAAGGAGTGCCCAAGATGCCATTGTAGTAGCCGTACACCGCGGCCCGCCATGGCCTCCTCCTCGGTGAACGCCCGACCATCGCACGAGATCGCTATCAGAGAGTTTCTTCCTTCTCCGATGGCGGGCCCGAGATGGAAGAACTTGGTGCACGCATCGAACTCCCGAGGTATCGTGGTCCCGCCCGTCGCCCGACCATAGTCCACCTCCAAGGAGGCGAGGCCGAAGCCCCTCGCCTTGAGCTCCCGGTGCAGCCGGAGCTCTCCAGCGAGAGGTGCCTGGACTCGGGCGATGTCGGCCCGTGAACCACGGTCCGGCCCAGGCCACTGGAGGCGTATGTCCCCCACACACGCGTGTCGCGCCAGAGCGGAGCGCCCAGCAAGAGCGCCGCAGCCTCGTGTCCACGCCGCAAGCATCGACGCCAAAGTCGGAGGGGCCCTGCCTCTCCGCCACGACGCCAAGAAGCCATCGATGCGCAGGAGGAGTTCGTCGGCGGAAGCGAGGACGAGCCCTGTGGCTCCTGGTCCAAAGACGGTAGTAGTGGAGCGTGGTCGAGGAATCCGACGAGAGCGAACGTGGGCGGTGCGAGGGGTACGCCGCGAGCCGCCGGTAGTCGCTGGCCCGGTCGAGGCGCTTCAGCGTGGGCGGTCCTTCCATTGGACCAAGTGAAGAGGCGGCCGTGTAGGTGCAACTCATGCAGGAGGTCGCCGAGACAGCCCTAAAGCGAGCCATGCGGGAGCGGTTGAGCCTACCGTTGTTCTTGTCGGCCGCCTGGTAGATGAGATTGAAGTCCCCCACAATCAACCACGGCCCGGTGCAAGAAGCGGCGACGTCCCGAGCTCCCTCGCAAGAATGCGTCCCCCCGCCACCTCCGCCGTCGGGCCGTAGATCGGTGGTGAGGAACCATCGTGCCCCGAGCCCGCAGGCCGCCCCGATGGTCACGGTGGTCGAAACGGCGTACGCAGGAAGAGGAGACGACCTGTAGATCCCGGCGCGATAAAGATAAAGGCTCCCCTCGGCGACGCCCACAAGAGCAAGGAAGCGTAGTCAAACCGAGATCCGACTAAATCATTGTTCACAAGTACATCAAAGTTGGCGAAGCCGTCTCCCGGAGACGCAGACGATGGAGGCGCGATGGTTGTCGGAGATCGACCGGACCGCATTACGACGGGCGAGGGGAGTTGAGTCCCCGCGCGTTCGGACCAACAAATGTGCGGCACTCATTGGGGAAACCGAAAGTGGCGATAGGGGGCCCGCCGGCTCACCGACGCCGATGGTATCCCCCTCGCGAGCACCACGACGAAGCGCCACGCATGGGGGAAGAGAACCCGTGCATACCGGCGCTTGTACTCGGGTACGTGGCCCCCGGTGGCCGAGCAGCCTCTCGGTCACCGGCGTCGCCGGGAGCGGAGGAGGCCGCGCGTTGTCCGGGCGTCCCTCCCACTTGTTGAGTAGCACCCTCTCGGCCCGGCGCTTCCGGCCTCGGGTCCCGTAGACCGATGGCCGCCCACGGAGCCCGCCTTGGGACCCAATCGTCCACCCGAGAAGAGCGAGGGGAGGCACCAGGGAGACGAGTGGCTGCTCAAGGGGCAGCCGGCGGGAGTCGACGAAGGCCGTGGATGGAGGCCTCTCGGGGGGCACGTGCCCGGTGGTGGCGCGCCACGCGTAGTCCGGCTGCGGCCGCGGCGGCAAAGCGGCGCCGTCAAGTCCCGGTGCAACGTGGAGACGACACGGCGGGGGGGCGTGGAGTCCACCGCCCGCCCACGCCCGGCCGAAGAACCCGGGTCGCCAAAGCCGCCCTAAGCCGTAGGTCGCCGCGCAGACGTCGAGGAACGCCCGTGGCGGCCGGGCGGGCAGCGGCGGACGGCATCCCCGCCTCGATGAGATCCCCCCACTGATCAACGACGCTGCCGCTCACCAGAGTCCCCCGAGTCCCCGTAGAGCGGAGCGGGGGGTCGCCAACGGCGCCATGGTCGACGCGACCTCCAAGACCGACGGGGACGCCGGCTCGCAGGCCGCGGCGGTGTCTTGAACGCTGAAGCCGTTGGGTGCCACCTCCCCCCACCGCCCACAGACCGCCGGGGAAGGTGCACCGCGTGGAGCGCGCGTCGTGGAGCAGCGAGCGATCCGAAGGGAAGGCCTCGACGGGCCGGGGAGAGGGTGGTCGTCCCGGAGACGAGCATGGAAGGAGAAGGGGCACCGCGTGGCTCGACGCGCAGGACGACGGAAGCCGGGCGGCCGCCGGAAGCCGAGGAGCTGGTGGGCAGCTCCGGGGCACCCATCGAGAGGCGTCGCGTGAGGGTCGCCGCCGGCCGGCCGGGGGGCGGAGAGGGAGCCCACCAAGACCGGCGGCCACCGGTGGTAGCGCTCCAAGGGTCGGGTTCGGGCGAGCGCCCAGCCGTGGGTGAGCCGCCGACGACGTGCCGCCCGGGAGGAGACCGCCCCATGCCCGAGGCGCCCCTCACCTGTGTGTCGGGGCGGGCGCGGCCCGTCGAAGGCGGCGTCATCCCCATCACCGTCGTCATCGGCCCCTCCATCGTCATCCGCCCCCGGAAAGCCGCGGCGCAAGCTCGGCGAAGGCGATGACCCTAGTCCGACCGGGTGGTGAGGCCCGATAGGTGCTCGGTGTCCTCCCCAACCAAGGCGTCGGCCCCGGGATGAAGATGGTCCGTGACGGTCAATGAGCCTTGGGTGCCAACACCGGCGGTCACGAAATACCCGAAGTCGTCGTCTTCGGGGGATGTCCCGGTCCGTTATCTCTCGATGGAGGCACAGGGCTCGCCCAAGGACGGCCCGGGCCACCTCCACGAGCGGGCGTGGAGCGGCACCCCCGCACGCGACAAGGACGACGGAAGCGCAGGTTGAGCGGTGCCGCTCGATAGGCGGTCCAAGGTCGCCCGAGTGGAAGGCCGCGACTCCGCGCCGACGGAGCCGCCGAAGACCGTCCACGGTCACGGTGGTGGCGGAAGGACGAAAACTCCCGTGGGCGGAAACACGGACGGAGGCCTCGTGCGCTGTGATGCCGCAGGTGCTCGCCGGCGAGGAAGGCAAGGATCGCATCCGCGGCGACAAGCGGCCGCTTCCCCGCCACCGTAGCAACCCGGGGGATACCTGCTCGAGCTGCAACTCGGCGCCATTAGCTCTCGGGCGTCGCGCCGGGATGACGCGACCATCACGGCACGGGCCGGTGGCACCATCCCCACCACGACGGCCGGGACGCCTCCCCGCCGCCTCGCCGCGGGCCGGCTCCGCCAAGAGGGAGCCGCCCTCGGAGGCCAAGGACGAACCGCCCTGCACCGCGTCGTTGGAGTAGGACGCCGCGGGGACGCCGACGCCGAGCCGGGAGGTCAATGTCACGATCCCCAAAGGTCGCGATTGCCGAGGAGAAGGACTCGTCCGAACGGTGTCGTTGGAGTAAGAGTCGCCGCGAATGCCGACGTCCGCGACGCTGGGCCGACATCGCGGGACGGGTGCACGCGTTGCCGGCAAATCCACGGGCGAGGTGCCACCGCCGCTCCGCGGCGCTGGGACCGGCGGCGCTTGACCCCGTGGATGGCGGGGGCGGTCACACGACGCAGCCCGGTGGCCCCTCGTGCGGTGTATGAAGCGCCGGTGCGTGCGTGCACTTTGCCTTGACGCGGCGCGACGGAGCGCTTGAAGCACCTGCCGGCGAGCTCGAGAGCTACTAGTAGCCTCATATACATATATATAATAACCTTTGCCGCCGATCGATCTATACTTCAACGCCTCAACGACGAGACCGAGAGACACTATCCACCACCGGTTACGGTACAGCGGAGCGAGGCACATCCGCACATGCAACGTGAGTGACGCGGCACACCGCGGCGGATCGCCGTGACGGCCTTTCGCCAGATTGATTGCTATGGAAGGTCGAGCCGACCATTCCTTTCATCTCGACCATGCAAGCCCAATCCGATGGCTACCAACGCCGGAAGCACCGTTCTTCCCACTGTTTTCTTTGTTTCGAGCCGACGGCACCCCTCTCGTGTGGCCGCCACCATCGCGCCCCAAATCCGGGTCGTCGCCGCTGACGGGCGGCCGCCGCCGCGCCACCGCCGCTGGCCTGTTCCGACCATGGTGATAGGATCACGTGACGCGCATGAGCGATCGGGCGAAGTTCATGCGGTCCACCAGCACGGCGCCGCGGGCGCAGACCAGCATGGCGGGCCCGGGACCACCGCCGGACGTCGCCGGGTTCCCGACCATAGTGAATACCACGTCGACCACCGGTGGGCATGGCGAACGGCGAGTCCCTTACCCCGCCCGTCCGTCTTCCCAACCGACCACTACTTTGGATCTTTTCTAGCCCAACCAACGCACGCCATGCCATGCCTATCGGGAGTTGATTAGTTTAATTTGCGTGTTTTGGTATGTTGTGATGCACGAAATCCTCGGGGCTTTGGGTAATCGGCAGCTAGCAGCGACTCCGGAGGGGATCGATCAAGGAGGAGGGGTGGAAGTCGAAAGCAGAGGCGTTCGGCATTGGCGTCCATGGCCAAGCGCCATGGCTAAGCGCCCGCCGCGGCGGATACGCGTCACGGCGCACGCCGCACACCACTCCAAGGCTTACAGCCGGCACGGGCAACGGCGCGCCGCCCGCAAAGATCCTAGCGGTGCGGCGGCGAAGCCGACGCCGCAACGGCGGCCCAAACCTTTGGATTTGAGCGACGGCGGTGGCCACACGAGAGCTGCGGACGAGCGTTGGGCGGCGGGATTTGGGACGCGGAATGGCGCCGCGGCTCGAAACAGAGAAAAAACAGGAGAGAGAACGCCGCCTCCAGTCGGATGCGTCGGTAGCCATCGGATTGGGTTTGGATGGCTGAGATGAAAGGAATCTCCGGATGTGACCTTCAATAGCAATGTCACTAAATCTGAGTGTCTCTCTCTCAATTCTGGACTCGATAAACAAGGGCGGACCCGACAACCGCAACAGCAGGCGCACAGATCTTGATGCCCATCGGACAGACTGCGTGTCGCCTGAAGTTGGAGCCTGATTTCTGGCGACAAAGGCTAGGAAAGATGTAGAACTAATAGTTAGCATCCATTCATTCAGTTAATAATTAGTAGGTTTATTAGCAGGTTTGTGTGGACTACTAGTAATGAGTAATGATTTTAGCTGCTACTTTTTAGTGCTAATGGATCCAAACGGCCCGTTAGTCATTAAAAAGTTCAAGAGGAATGCAATTATGCAACCACTGGTTCACTACTTACTAGTAGTTTTTAAGTATAATCTATAGTTATAAGGTACGTACACCCACGGAACATATCACACAGGCTCGCACACACGGCAGCACATTCGCCTGCCAATAATGGAGGTGACGATACTGCTGGGCGTGCTCCTGATCGTGCTATCCGTGGTCATCCTCACCAAGCTCATTGACAAGTACTTCCCGGCGCCGTCATTGTTGCAACCCGGGAAGCCGCCGCTGCGTCTGCCTCCGGGGCCATGGCAGCTGCCGGTGATCGGCAGCCTGCATCACCTCCTCGCGTGGCGCCACGGTGGCCTCCTGCACCGCGCGCTGCGGGAGCTGTCAGGCCGGCACGGCCCGGTGATGCTGCTCCGCCTGGGCTCTGTGCCCACGCTGGTGGTTTCTTCGGCCGAGGCTGCCAGGGAGGTGCTCAAGACTCACGACGCGGCGTTCGCGAGCCGGCACCTGACGCCGACGCTGGACGTGTTCAGCAACGGCGGCCGCGACATCCTCTTCTCCCCTACGGCGAGCTGTGGCGCCAGCTCAGGCGGATCTGCGTGCTGGAGCTCTTCTCGGCGCGCCGCGTGCAGTCGTTCCGCCGCATCCGAGAGGACGAGGCCGCGGCGCTCCTCCGGTCTGTGGCCGACTCCTGCTCCGCCGCTGGCGGAGGCAGCGCGGTGGTGGACATCGGCGAGCGGGTCTGCCGTGCCATGAACGACACCGTGGCGCGGTCGGCCGTGGGCGGGCGGTGCGCGCGGCGGGACGAGTTCCTGCGCGAGCTCCACAAGGCCGCGGTCCTCATCTCCGGCTTCAACTTCACCGACCTGTACCCGTCGTCACTGCTGGTGCGCCGCCTCAGCCGCACGCTGTGGGAGACTGAGCAGTGCCAGCGGAACATACGCGACATCATGGGCGACATCATCCGCGAGCAGTTGCAGCAAACCGACGGCAGACAGGACAAACAAGAGGAGGAGGACAACCTGTTGTCTGTTCTGCTGAGGCTGCAGAGGGACGGGGACGGGCAGTGCCCGCTGAACACCGATATCATCTCCACCGTAGTCCAGGAGATCTTCGGAGCGGGGAGCGATACCTCATCAACGACGCTGGAGTGGGCGCTGTCGGAGCTGATGAGGAACCCGCCGGCGATGCACAAGGCTCAGTCTGAAGCGCGAGAGGCCTTCAGGGGGCAGCAGAGGCTCACCGAGGCCGACACAGCGAGGCTGAGGTACCTGCCGCTGGTGGTGAAGGAGACGCTGCGGCTGCACGTGCCCGTGCCGTTCCTGCTGCCACGAGAGTGCCGCGAGGCGTGCCGAGTGATGGGCTACGACGTGCCCCAGGGAACCAAGGTTTTGGTCAACGCGTGGGCGATCGCCAGGGACGCTGAGTACTGGGACGACCCCGAGGCGTTCCGACCGGAGCGGTTCGAGGGCGGCAGCAGCTTTGACTTCAGAGGTGCCGACTTCGAGTTCATCCCGTTCGGCGCCGGCAGGCGGATGTGCCCCGGCATGGCGCTGGGGCTCGTCAACATGGAGCTGGCGCTTGCAGGCCTTCTCTACCACTTCGACTGGACACTGCCGGACGGCGACGGCGATGGGAAGGTGCTGGACATGAGTGAGGCGTTCGGGATCACCGTGAAGAGGAAGTCCAAGCTCGTGCTGCGTGCCACGCCACGTGTTCCATGCTCGTATTGAGATCACTACTGGTGCTTTTGTATTATGTATGCGTTCGGTTGTATTTCGTGTTGCTGGCCATGGGTGGTTACCCTTATCTCGATGCATACGTCAGCTTAGCACGGCAAAAAGGCAGCGCAGGCAGTATGTATCAACTATAGCTGAGCAACGGGCGGCCCGACCCGCCTGGCACGAGCCCGCAGCAAGGCACGCGGCCCGCCAGGGCACGGGCTGTTTGGCCCACGTGCCGGGCCGTGCCTTCCACAGACACCGGGCTTGGATCGACGGCCCGGCCGGGCTTGACCGACGGCCCGTGCACGGCCCGTGGCCACTTTCCGTGGTCGGGCCGCTCGAAAGCACGCGGGTCCAAAATCGCAACAAAGCCGCCCCGAGGCCCATAGTCGGGACGCTGCGGCGCGCCGCCCGGTGGACACGCGATGCCGATCCGCCGCCGCCGATGGAGGCCGCCGACCTATCGCCTCTCCCGCAAGCTCGAGCAGCCCCGACGACGGCGCTGCAACGCGGCGGTTCATCGCCGCCGCGCCCGCGGGCCGCCAGAAAGACGCCGCGACCGGCGCCCCGACGGCCGCGACGACCCTCGCCGGCGTCCGCCGTTCGCGAGGCCGCCATCGCCCGCACGCGGCGCGGCCAAGACTTTTTGGCCCGCGAGCGAGCAGCGACTCACACGCACCGGCCGACTTGTGGGTTGCGGCGTCGGGAGGGAAAGCGGCGAGGGAAAGAGAAAGTGCGGCCAGGGGTAGGGAAGGGAAGAGGGAAATAGTTAGGTTAGCTTGGGCTTTTAGCTTTTTTATACTTCTTAGCAGGCCAAGGGAGGAATAGATTGTTAGCAGGCCTTGATGTCACCGGGGCTTATCGGGCCAGTGGTTAATTTATGTGCCGGGCGTGCTGGCCTGCGTGCCTTGGGGTTGGCCCAGGCCCGGCCTGCTACGTGCCGGGCGGCTCGGGCATGGTTCCGATCGGGCCGTGCCATGCTTGGCCCGTGCCAAATTTCCGTGCCTCGGGCCATATGCTCACGTATAGCATGAACTAATCGGCTGAGATTTCAGGCGACTGAACTACTGAAGTCTAGCAGATGTGTGTATAGTATTTGGTCGAGACAGGCAACCACCAATGGAGTAGCGAGCGGACAGCGACGTGGCACAGCAACGCACGAGCAAACGCAAATGCACACGCAAACCCAAACGCAAACGCATTCGGCAGGATCAGGGTCAGCGTGGTCGCACTCGCACTCGCACTGTCGTCCATATTGTCCCGCCCGTCAGTTGCCAACCCGACCCGTTCTTTCAGAATATAGCGGCAGCACCAGGGACTATCCATGTGCGGTGGCGCTACGATAGACAGTTCTTCAAGTGCCACATGAACGCGAGCGCACATGCCGTTGTTCATGAATTATGCCAAATCATACCATATATCAAGACCAAAGCCGGCGCCGCCGCCACTGCCATGCCCATATATCCGCCATCTACTCTGCCCCTGTTTTGTTTGGTTACCGGGACTAGGGACTAGCGACAAGAAACTAATTTTTAATCTTATTTAATCTTTAAATTACTAAACTGTTGACATCCGAAAATGGATGGACATTATTTTTATACTATGAACGTGTCAAGATGACCCTAAATGCGGCTAAGAAGGAGGGACGAAGTACAAAGCTTGGAAAATCCCACAAAAAGGTCAAACAAGTGCCTTCAGCCTGACCGCGTTCGGGCGTCATAGCCGCACTTGGCGCCGACGCGCCGCCGCTGCCCCGACAACGTTACTGGCGCGCATCGCGTCGCGGGCGTCCGCGGCCACACCGCCGCAGGCCGCTCTACGGTGAGCGCATGGCGCGCGCCGGACGCCAAGGCTCTGCGTCTGCGCAACGCCTGGCGCCCCTCCAGCGCGCGCCCTCTCTGTTGAGTGCCGGGCGCACGATCGGGCGCGTCTCGGGCCCTTGATTCCAGCGTCCCGGCGCGTGTACGCGATGCCCAACTTGTCCGAACCGATAACGCGTTTCAGATCGCGTTTTGGAAGGTTTTCGTGAATAGGGGGACGTCCAAAGACGGTTTCCTAAGGGGATAAGACCACCCCCTCTATATAATGAGAGGTTCATGGCCGATTTGATCCCATCTACATCCAATCGATCAAACACAACTACCAAACCCTAATTTTCTCCCCCTCAACCTCTCTACCCTCGTTGTTCGATGACGTTCTCCTCGAATTTCGCCGACGTTCTAGGTGGCCTTGCTGGTCCTAGGGCAACCCTCACGTCGCGTTCTCCCGATGGGTCTTCCCAGAGGTGCGTTCAGAGGTTCTTCTAGCCAAAACCGAGCTCTACATCGGCCCTAACGATCTCTTGATCGTTCATGATCGATCATGCTGCGGTTCTCACTGTTTTCAGGTTGTGTGCAACCCCGTGGGCATCCAAGTCCCTATCGTGCTTGGTGTGGAACCCTAGTTTCGTGCCAACATACTTTTCTATGACTCCGCTTGGGAAATCGTAGCGTAAGTTACGTTTTGAAGACTCCGACATCATGCATGCCAATGACGACGCGAACAAGAATGCGAGGCGCATGAGGACAACATCGTGCACCCCGCTTCGTGGTTGATCTTCCCGGGGAACCGAGGGCCGAGCTACATAAGGCGATGTAGGCTACCACGCGTTCGCGTTTACCGCCATCATCAAAGACCGTTATGATCGGGTGGAGCAATGTGATTATCGATGCCGCTGCTACCACGTCAGAAGTTGAGGTAATAGATCTTGAAAAACCTAATTAAATATGATGATTCTTATCCTCAACATGTTGATTATGTTGTTATGCTTGTTGGCCATAAAAAGCTATAGATTCAAATTTCAGTTATGCTATTAGCATGATTATGGCTAGGTTTGATAAGCTTAGAATAGAAGAGATTGATGATGATCAATGTGATGTTGGTATGCCTTCTAATTTTTATGAGAATCAAGCATGGTACACTTTGCCTACAAAGAAAGGTAAATCAGCCCAATCGGCTCCTCCGAAAGCCGACAAAACCGGTTTTACTAGTAAAGAGACGCAACTAATTATAAAGAAATGGTCTCTTTCGATGAAACTATGGACCGTAATCGACCAGACGGTCAATAAGCAAACAAACACTAGGAATTCGGGGGGTAACACCATATTTCCTAACCCACCGAAATCCCTAGTCAAATTCCTATGATGAGCAATGAAGCCTCACCTTCACCTCCTAGTCCTCCTCCTATTGTAATGACCGATGCGTTTAATCGGCTAAAGGAAGATTTAAATAAGTCATTGTAGGAAAGCTTAGGTGTTCAAATCAAAACCTCAAGGGGCACCTACAACAAACCGTACCCTCCATATTGTGACTACATGAGAAACCCACTAGGGTGGAAGGTACCTGATTTTCAAAAACTTAGTGGTAATGATAATAAATCTACCATGGAACATGTTAGCATGTATCTAGCCCAGTTAGGGCGAAGGATGTGCTCATGATCATATGAAATGTCGTAATTTTCCTTTATCGCTTCTTGGCACTTTGCATTTTCATGGTTTCCTTCTTTGCCATCATGTAGCATTGCTTCTTGGGCTCAATTAGAATAAAAAGTTTTATAGTCACTTTTACGAGAATCATTTGTGTTTTCTAAGCACACCGCCAAAAAGGCAAGTACGTTAGAAAACACAGGTTGACTTTCCACAATGACTTCACAGGCATTGTTACATTCCAGTTACATCTCCACGGGATGGCGAATGGCATTTTGTAACGTTTACATAACAAGTCCGCAAAAGCGCCGCGAAAATACCATTGTAGCATTTCACCCGAGATATTCGGGATATCGCTATTTATATTTTCCAAGGGAAGGCATTGTGTAGAGACTCTAGCAGGGGCATGAACAAGACGACATGACTGTGTAGTTGACCAATACTCAATACATGGGTAAGTCATGACAGTTCATAAGATAGTGTGACACACACTTGGGCCAACCTCAAGGATAAAAGGGAAAATAAAGAATAAAGAATATTCCTAAGTGGCGCGAGGCATTTCTAAAGTGGCTGTGCAAAGAACAAGTTAATAATCATACAAACATAAATGACTAGAGTCTAGGCTGAGAGTGAGATGGATGGGGAGACCCCACCGAGTAGTCTGCTACCCACTAAGGCATTTACAAACTCCTACACGGCGATACACATGTGGGGGATTACAAAGGACGAACAAGGCTATCACGACCCATCCGCCTACCCCCACAACTGTGGCATGCTATCATATCCGAAGGTCCCCGCTCATCCGGGCACCATGCTTGCATGTTAAGGTAAATCCCATATCCCTGCGGGATCCCACCCTATGGATGGACGAGCTAGAATATGGACATGCCCGAAGCCACAATGAACCGCCATCTCAGCACAACTCTTACTCTACTCAAATACATCGCACAAATGGTTACGCATAAAGTTCTATATGACTAAACCACAACATAGGAACTATAGTCTAGTTCATCTGTTATGATTGTGTCGAGAACAACATGTCAAGAATATAACATAGAAACTATATGCTACTTCATATGTCAAGACTATAACATGGAAATACTCTAGCTCCATTGCACAACTATATGAGAACAAGACTTGAGGAGAAACCATAAATGTATTCATACTGAATATTCCTTCTCCAAAGTACAAGCTCTCTAATGAAGCTTTGCCTTACTCCAAATACTACTAAAGACTAAAAGAACTAGAGAGAGGAGGAGTAGGGTGGAGGAGTGGAGAGTGAGGAGGCTCCAAATGGTGTGTGTGTGAGAGAGAGAGAGGAGGTGAGGGGGCTTACTTATACAAGTGAGAGAGGGGGCACCACCTGGGTGACACGTGGGTCAGTGGACACCACCTGTCCGCCACCTCAGCGCCACATGGACTACTCGGGTTGCCCTAACATTTTGGGAACAGCGGGAACGGTGGGGCGACGTGGAGATTTTCCATAAATCGACTTCGTGGCGGCGTTGGCTCGAACGGGACCTCCGTCCCGTGGCATCCCGACGGGCGGAGCATCGTCGGTTGGCCGGTCGGTTATAGCCGTCCGTTGCTCGCCGTGGTTGGCCGCTAGGCTCGGTCGAGGCCCGCAGACTCGTGGGCGGGTTTAAAGACGGCGGAGAGGATGATTTCCCCGGCACCGACGTGTGCGGCGGTGTTGGGCGACGGTGCTCCGACGACCGAGCAATACCGAGGAGCAATCCGACTCGACTACTCTAATCAAAAGAGGGCACCTCAAATCGACTTACCTCACGCTTAATCGTGACCGGGACGCAGCCACGGAGGAGCGCAACGACGGACGATGGCGGCGGTGGTGGAACTCGGGATTAGGGGAAATTGTCACAGCACGGCGGAGAGGTGGAATGGGAAGGAAAGGAGGGGAGCACCGTGCGTTAAGGTCTCGGCGGAGCTCGCTAGGAGGGGCGAAAGTGGATTGGTGGCCGGAAGGGGGTATTTATAGTCGCGCCGCCGGGCTCTCGCCGGGCGAGATCTTTTCTTCCGTCGCCTTGATATTTTTCGACACGGTCCGAGCTCGAGCTGGTGTCCGCCGGTCGCGACTTGTGTCTCGTCACGCCGGGGCTATGCTAGCGTGGTAGCTTGGCCGCTGTGCTCATGTTGCCCGGCGGTGGCGGCTAGCTCGCGGCGGCCGCCGCGACAAGATCTCGTAAGCCGATGCCCGCGACGGATGGCGGACGACCAACGAGGTGATGCCGGATACGCCCACGCACCGCCAGCGCCCGTTAGGCACCGCGGCTTTGTCCGTCATGTCACGGGCGGCCGCAAACCCGGCGGACACGGTCGCCGCCGTCCCGTCTTTGCTCGATGCCGGGCCGGGCAGAGTGGTGCCACCGCCTCCGCCGGCTAGATTCCGCGAAAGGTCACGGCGGCGCCCCGTGCTCGGTCTTTTCGCGAGGGCGATATCTGGCCGGGGGAGGCAAGGTGGGCTCCGGCGGTGGCGTCGTGATGTGCCGGAGAAGAGAGGAGGTGGGGAAGATGATGGTGGGGTCCTCATGTCGGTGAGAAGGGAGGGAAGAGTAGGCCTTGCGGTGCGGGGCTCGCGAGGCTTGGGCGATGGGCCGCCTTGCTCGCTCGTTTGGGCAAGGAGGGAAGGAGGGAGGTTGGCCGGGCCGGGCCAAAAAGAGGGAGAGGGGAGGAAATGAGCCCGAGATCTTTTCTTCTTTTCTTTGTCTTTCTATTTCTTCCCCTTTATTCTTTTCTCTTTCTCTCATCATTTCATGTGTGTGTATATACTCTATACATATATTTATTTACATGGGCTTCTATTCCCTAAATTTATATTTTGGGAATATTTGTCCACTTGTACCATTGAATAAAATATATATGTATGTTTGTACACACATGCCTAGATATTTATTATTCCCAGAGAAAATTGTAAATAAATTCGCATGCTTGCTTCCATAATTTAATATCTAGTTGATGCATCAACTTACCTTCCACTATAAGCTCACAAGCAACAAACAATTTAAAGGAGAGCTATTTTCTATATGGTGGGATTTTAAATGCGAGGTTTTCAAAATCGTGGTTTCATTTGGCGGAAAAATAAATCAAGTTTTAGTTTAATTCAAAAAGTTCAAATTTTTAGTGTTTTTTAAAATTATGCAAAAACACGGGTGTTACATGCGTGCTTGAGAGAGAAGATGGTGGCGGCGCGCAAGAGGGAGGGTGGAATAAGGGACAAACCTATTCTTTATTGTTTCAAACTAAAAGGGATACATTTCCCATGTATTTATAGTCATGGGAAGACTTGTGTCTAAAGTAATCTCCTATTCTATTTCCTTTTGTTGACGCGAAACTAGGGTTCCACGCCAAGCACACCGGGACGGCCTTGGATGCCCACGAAGGTTGCAATCAACCTTGAAGCAAATAACACCGCAAAGATGATCAGCCGCGAACGATCAAGAGATCGGTAGGGCTGATGTAGAGCTCGGTGACGGCCGGAAGGACCTCCAAATGCACCTCTAGGAAGATCCGTCGGGAGGATGCACACCCTAGGACCAGCAAGGCCGCCTAGAGCTTTGAAGAAATTCATGGAGAACGCCGTCCAACAAAGGGGTAGAGGGGAAGTTGACCTACAAGCAAGACGGTAGTAGATGTGTTTGTCGATTGGATTTAGATGGGATCAAATCGGCCATGAACCTCTTTATTATATAGAGGAGGGTGGTCTTATCCCTTTAGGAAACTGTCCTTGGATGTTTTCAATCTCTAAAAACCGACCCAAACACGATTAGGAAAGAGATCGGTTTGGGATCGTGACGGACACGACCCGTCACGGGTTGATCGGATGCTTGGCCCGGCCGCTGTCGGGGCGCTCCGGTCACTAGTGTCCGGCCGTTTCCGAGAGCTCAAAACGCCGCCGAAGACACCGGCCGACCGGACTCTCTTTTGACCGACGCACAACCGGGCGCGGCGAACCATGATCGTGACGCTCGGGTCACTAGCGTCCGGCCGATTCCGAAAGCTCAAATCGCGTCACACGCACTCGACGACCGGATACTTTGACCGGGACGCCGACCGCATAAGCGAAGAATGACCGACGGTCCGATCGCCCGTCCGGTCACTTCTAGAGAAGTCTGTCTGTTCTTCCTCGAAAATTTACCGTGCCTTGGACCTCGAAAATTTGCGGTGAGTTAGCTCTTCATAGAATTTTACCATGCCTTAGTCCATACCAATTTTGGGTGTCAACACCTTTTTATTTTATTTACTAAATAATATTGCATTGTGGACGAAGGATGATGACGGCGGCGGCGGCGGCCTATAGCTGTTGCCCTAGGCGTGTGCGTGCTCGGCCTCTAGAGCCCTTTGGGCCTTTCCCCGCCGAGTCGTGACAATGCGCGACCGCGCGCCTCGACTTCACCGCAACCTTAGGATTAACGATGCCACTAGGTAAGTCGATGGGTTATGCATACCCATACCGTTAATTATCCATCTACAATTACCCGCAGGATAAATATCTATTGGGTACGACTCGGGCGGCGGAAAACCTAGCCAACCGCCGGCCCTTCCCCACACCACTTCTCCCCTTGCCGCCGGAGGGGATGGCCGGGAAGCCCGTGCCGCCCCGATGATGGTGGCGGTGAGGTTTTCGGGAGGAAGCCATGGGATCCTCCAATCGGGGCGGCGCCCGAGGCCATGGCATGGAGGCGCGCGGACAACACGGGCGGTGAAAAGAGGAGCGCCGGGCGGCCGGGCGGATCTGTGTCGCGGTGGCGACGGTGAGCGATGTGGTCGCCGATCCACCGCCTTCGTGGGACGATGTTGACCTATGGGTCGATCCGCCGGTGGGAGATCGCCGGGTGGTCGGACTAGCAAGATCGGGTCCTATCCTCGCGTTTGTTGCCGGAGTGGTCGCCGGGCTCCCGGCTCAAAGGCTGGGTGCCGTTAGGCCGACGGGCGGTGGTACGTGCGGCGAGGGTGATGCCCGCCCTCCCACACGGCTTTACCGGGCCGCTGCCAGTGGAAGCAGCCTAGGCGGCTATGGCGGCGGTCGATCAAGGCAAGGGTGTTGGGTTGGGAGGCGTCCGAACCCGGTGACCCTAGGGGCGTGAGGCGGCACCGCGTTGGTGATGGTTTCGTCGTCCGCACCGTGTGGGGGCAAGATTTCGCACCGGGCGTTCTTCGATGGAGGTGAAGCACTAACGGAGGTCGACCGATACGCCCGGGTCGGCGCGGCTCCAAGGCGCTTAGCGGTGGCCCGCGGAATCCTTCCTCGGCCTTGGTGGAGTGGCGACACCGGCGTTGATCTTGCTTTCGAGCCGCGGACTGCAAAATCTATTGTCCACGGCTCTTTCGCTATACTTGTCGCTGCGGTGGTGGCGGTGGACTATGCAACTACGACGACGGCCAATTCAAGTCTTTTCGGATCGATGGCGTAACGGTGCGGATTTTGGTGTGCGCCGGTATTGCTACCATGTGCAACAACGGTGACGCCTGCGGGTGCCACATTTCTCGATGGAGGCGTCGTTCAGAAGATCTCCCGGGTGAAAACCTTACACCGCTGCCTCTCGGTGGCCGGCGATGGCGTCTTTGATGTCATTTTCTCTCTGAGACGTCTTTTTTGAAGATCCTTTGGATTGTCGGGCTTTGGTGCCGGCATCATGGTGGTTCCTTCGCACAAATACTAGGGCTTAGTGTCGTTGCCGGGAATATCCGACATCTCAATGGTGGAGATGTATTTTTCCGTCAGTTTTTTTTCTTTTTTCTTAGTTGTATCAGTGTTGTCTGGTGGCATTTGTCTTACCTGAAACACTGGATACCTATTCTGTAATAATTGGTCTTATTCTACCTGTTGGTACATGAAGCCGAGTATGAAATACTATCCTTTATTAAAAAAAAAGAGACTAGCGAGCAAAGAACTAGCAAAGCAAAAACAAAAGCAAAACCAGAGAACTAGCAAAGCAAAACAAAAGCAAAGAAGGAGCAAGCCATTTGGAGCAGCGGGCGTAACGAGTATATCCTCCCCATATGCATACTTTACTTGGATAATCCATACGCCCTCCCTAAACATGGACATGAGTTTGGGTATGTACATTGGATATCAAGTGGCATCACTACTTTGGATCCATCCGGGAAGACCAGACCGGAAGAGGGGCGACCGTGCGGGTGCGGGTGCACGAGACCGATGTGGAGGCTTGGGCGGTGTTTTGTTGCTTCTGTTTTTGCATTTCTGCCATGTTACAGCTTTTTCTTATGGCGTGGGTGCATCGTACTGATAGGTAAACGAAGGCCTTGTTTAGTTGCCTAAAATTTAGCAAAACGCACCGCTCCAACTCCTCGTAGCACTCGCAGCTAGACTTTCGTTTGTATTTGATAAACATTGTCTAATTATGGACTAACTAGGCTCAAAAGATTCGCCTCGTGATGTATAACAGAACTGTGTGATTAATTATTTTTTTTTTACCTACATTTACTGTTCCAAATATATGTCTTTTGGTGTATTTAATATGATGTGATGGAGAGATTGCTAAAAAACTAGCAAATTTTTGGCTAAATTTTAGCCAACTAAACAAGGCCGAAGTATCAGTCACCTCCGTTAAAGTTTCACGCCATGTTTTAGTTGGCAGAAATTTCTAACCTTTTCCCCACTTTCTCTCCATCACATCACATTAAATACACCAAAAACCATATGTTTCGAGTATTAAATTTAGATAAAAAAATAACTAATTACACAGTTTAGATGTACATTGCGAGATCGATTCTTTTTGAGCCTAGTTACTCCATGGTAGGATGATATTTACCACTAACAAACGAAACGTCTTCTACGATATGATGTGACATTCGGTTCTAAATATTTGCCATCTAAACAAGGCCCCAGTATACTTCTGAAAAAAGGCACCGGTCATACCTATCAGTCCTTCCCTTGATGCGACGTTCACAAGCTGCTGACAGCACAAGTAAATTAATATCCAATACTTTG
Source organism: Hyparrhenia diplandra (assembly GCA_015847255.1). Lineage (NCBI taxonomy): Eukaryota > Viridiplantae > Streptophyta > Magnoliopsida > Poales > Poaceae > Hyparrhenia > Hyparrhenia diplandra. Next base: position 290,813 of record JADLZK010011255.1, on the reverse strand, counting down.
TGAACTTAAAGATTTACACATCGGCACACTTAATGACCAGAGAAAATGTGTGAGCGTCAGCCCGTAGTGGGAAGTAAAGAAACACATTACGCGCCCCAGTATCAATATAAACTCGTGCATTATTTACTTTGAAACATCAATAATAATGAACAAGTGCACATGTGCAAGGGGCATATGATGGTGCAACTATGTCAACTTTCAAGAGCACAAATTTCCATGACAAGTTTTATATTTTTCTATTCTTCTTTATATATAAATTAAGTAAGTCCAGATATACACGCTATGCAAGCTTTTTTTATATATAGGAAAACAGGAGGGCATCCCTATACTGGGATTTATTAAACATAAAGTAAACAAAAGATTACAGGTACAGATTCATGAAACAAAGAACTATATGCAAGCATACATCACTCTTCATTGATTGATAAAGATCCACACACTGCATGTACGTATATGCAGCCTTTGGGTGGGCTTATTTTAACACCAACAACAAATTTCTAGTTGAGGGGTATTGGGTTGATGAAAAGGCGCTCAATCATCTCCTTGATACCCTTGCTTCTTGTGAATCTGTCTTTTTGCCGCCATACGTAACCGGCGTGCACGTTGTCAGGTTGATAATTAGCTGCACCACTGGAAGTAGGCCATTAGGGTGCTCAAATCGAGCTTTGTTTGCTATCTTCCATTCATCCTCAATTAGGTAGCCTATCTCATTCATGGCTACCTCACTTGTTACACTGTACTCGTTCATGTAGCACTCCACGGAAGTTGCCACATCTTTCTTGCTCTTCCCACTCTGCGAATTAAACAACATAAAGTGGAAGCTCAAATTAATGAAGCACTTGGTGAGCATTATTAATAACCATATGTACATAACATAATGATATGGAAACAAACTCTACATTAAATGCCGCAATGTCGTTCATGAAACGGGCTATCCGCCCGAAGCTCATAACAACAGTTTCTCCCCTCAGCGCCCACTCAAATGCATCTCTGGTTGCTTCATCACCCAAGCCCATTAGCAATGCGGTAGCTGATGCTTGAGGTGTGATCGATGTCATAGACACCTTCGCATGTTCTTTAAAAGTTGGCTTGCAATTCTGATGAAACCATTCACTTTCCTGGAGATAGCTTTCACATGTCATCTAAAACTGTACATGCAAAATGCATTGTTACTGCATATATATATATATATATATATATATATATATATATATATATATATATATATATATATATATATAGGGAGAGTATAATTTGTAGCTAGCCATAGAATACGATATTCTGTAGCCAGACCACAGTCCGACGCCACCAGGACCAGGCAAATGCATGCATGCCGAGAGCCACGATCCCGGGCAGCGATCATTAATGGACATAATTAAATCATAATTGGGGAGCATGCATCGATTAGCGCACAGTAATTTTGGGTTGTTGACTGCGTGTGCATGAAGGCTACTGGACTGAGGGTTACGAGAATATACGTGCATGCAAGTGAGTGGTTACGAGAATACATATAAATCCGGTGTACTTTAATTGCTATGCATGCAAGCATGTACAGATGCATTACGAGAATACATATAAATCCGGTGTACTACTACAGCTGCTGCCATGCATGGTAGTATTACGAGAATACTAAGGTAGATACCAGAATACAACATGATGAGATCCCAATTTACGGTAAATGATTTACGGGAAAAATGGCAACTATGAAATATAAGTATTTACAAGAACTTTTTATTATATGGTTGACTACAAAAAACTAATAAGAATGATTGAAATTACCATAACATCAACATAAGCGAGAATTTTATTTACAACAATACTAACAATATTTACTAGAATTTTTCCAATAACATTTACTGGAATTCTACACAAACAATATTTACTAGAATATTTTCCAATAATATTTACAATAATATATACTGCCGCGGCGGATGACCTCACGCGCCGCTTCGTCGCGTTCATCCCCGTCCCGCTCTTGACGTCACCGCAGAAGCAGCAGCTTTGCGGGCGTGGCCGCGCGCCACCATGCCCAACGCCGAGGGACGCCTGGGCCACGCCGTGGGCGACGTCTTCGGCTGCTTCCGCATTGACGACACCTCTACTCGGGCAGCGGTGCGCCAAAGCAGTGCCGGTAGCGCGTGCCGTCGACGCTGTGAGCGGCACAACGTCGTTGCCGCTGTGGAAGGCGGAGATGTTGTTGGCGCTGGAGCAGGCGTCGTAGCCAGACTCTGTCACCTCCACCACGTCGTGTAGTTCTGGCGAGTACGTGGATGCTGCAAGACTTCGCACGAACGGATCATGCATTATTAGTAAATGGCGGCGACGACGACGAGCGTGAGAGATGGATTCAAACAGGAGAAATAACAGAGCTGAGCTCGACCAATCATACACTGATGTTGTCGCCCGATGGAAGGTCTTGATCTTCACCCACCCGCGGTAGACGGTATCGCTGCGTCCGACGCTACCGACGGTGCGTATCGCCGTCGCCGCGACGGTCGCCTCCATCACAGCAAATGGTCACCACCGCGATCGGTGGTCGCCCCGCCTCCCCCCCCAATGACACAGCCATCACCTGGCGCCCCACCACGCCGATGTCGAGGCCGCCGTGGATCGAGAGTCAAGATGCCGCCGGCCGGCGTTGGGGCCACGCTGCGCCAGAAGAGCGCCGGCCGGGCGCCTCGGCCGCCACCGCTGGGTCGCAGAATGGCGTCGAGGCCGCAGTGTCGAACCACGGGCGCAAGCAAGCGGTAAGCCACGGCACCCCAACCTTCCGGGGCCAGCAGATGAGGCGCGCGACGTTGCCTGTCATCGCCGCTTTTATGTCGCCTTCGCGAGGGCCGTCGGAGAAGACGAACATCGTCTTTGCATGGCGGCGTGCTGCAGAAGAGTCCGCGAGAAGCGACCATGCATACGGATGAAGAAAGGCGAATGGAAATTTAGGAAGCAACGTGGTTAACGGGTGTCCAATGTATCCCAACCAATTTATATAATATAATAAATGGCTACATTAATGAGGCAAAGCCACGCGAATCAACTTAATTAACCCATTTATGTGAGGGCTGGATGCTTGCCGCTGGATCGGTGGTCCGTCCGGCGTGGATCGGATGGGTTGGGTCCGCTACGTAATCACATATTCTATGGCTAGCTATAGAGCAACACTTCTATATATATATATATATATATATATATATATATATATATATATATATATATATATATATATATATATATATATATATATATTAGTGTGAATTTTCTAACCTCGTGGACACCGCCCACCCCGTGTGTTTTCTACCACCACATTGGATAGTCGCCATGTGACATGTTGAATGGCCGGGATCGCAATCTTCTTTGTAGCAAATGAAGGATGCTAAATGCCGTGTCTGGGTTATAAATGGTAACAGAGAGGCGGTGTTGTGGTCCATCGCTACCGTGGGGGGCGCCGACGGTGCCGAGCCACCGGTTGTCCCGGTCATCCACCATGTTATTTCCTTCCTATTTTGGAAAAAGTCTAAAATCACACCCCACACTTGGGAAGGTGGTCTAAATCACCCACGACCTTTGAAATGGTCATCCTCACCCTTGAACTTTTGAAAACCGGTCAAATTACCCCTAAAGCGGTTTTTGAAAAATCATAGAAAATCATAGAAAAATCATAAAATGGAAAATAAAATTGTGCTAGACTCCAAATGAGTAGACCTACGCAATGAACAAATAATATGGTATGCTTTAGTACATTTTTTTGCTTTAGCTTTAGATTTATGCTTTTCCTCGTAGTTGTAAAAAATGTACTAAAGTGTACCATATTATATGTTCATTCAAGTAGATCTACTCATTTGGAGTCTAGCACAATTTTATTTTCCATTTTATGATTTTTCTATGATTTTCTATGATTTTTCAAAACTGCTTTTGGGGGGTAATTTGACCGGTTTTCAAGTTCGGGGGTGATTTAGGCCAATTTCAAAGATCGTGAAAATGATTTAGACCACCTCCCAAAGGTGGGGGTGTGATTTAGACTTTTTCCTTCCTATTTTTAGTTGCCTGTCGACGTCTCCCGTATCTCTCATTTCATTTCTCTCTCTACCACGCACACCATCGTAAATGACGAAGGAAAATCATATCCGTCGTAGTCGTAGGAAAAGGAATCGGTCTTTCCCTGTCCTTTGGCTCAACCCGGCGGCCCCGACCCTGACCACGGCGAAGCCCGTCACTGCACGGCCACTCCGCGGCACCGGCGGCGCGTCCAACCCGCTCGCCGCCTTCCTCTCCTCCTTCATCCCCTTCTGGTCGCCGCCAATAAGCATGGGTGCGCTGCGTTTGTCCCGCGCCACCGCCATCAGTACGCGCGCTTCCTGTCGCTCCCCGTGCAGCTGGCGGTGATGGCGGCCGCGCTCGCCATCTTTCGCCTCGTCGCCGCCGCCGTCCCCTTGCTCATCGTCCTCGTTGTCCTCATCATCGCCGCAGCTGGGGAGGTACACTTGGCTTGGCAGCGACCTCTTTCTTTCCTCTGTCGCTGAGCCGAATAAAAAAACAACGCAATCTCTCTTTCCTCAGAAGGAACGACTAGCAGTAGTACTAGTAGTGGTGATGGCGTCGAACCGCCGGCGTGCCGTGGCCACTCTGCCGCAGCGGCGTGGTGCGCAGCCAGGCGTCGAACCATTTCCTCCTCCGCTACCTCTCCCGCTCCTCCTCGTCGTCGTCGCATCGGGGCCCAGCCCGCTCCCGACGAGGGCCCACCGCGCGTCGGAGGATGAGGCGACCACGGCGGCGGAGGTGGGGTCAGCGTCGTGTCCACTGGCGTCAGCGTCCCAACGCTTGGTCCAAATCACGTCGTCGCGCGCTCAGGGGGCCGCGGTGCTCCACGGGCGGCGGGACTCGATCCGAGTCAGTTTGACTCGATCCGAGTCGGCTGCCGTCGCCGTCCTCACCATGGCGACCCCACGTGCGGCCACGAACTGTAGGGCGCCCTCGACGTCATAGTGCGGCCGCGAGCTCCAGGCCACCGCTCCCATGTACGCCGAGGCGGAGCGCCGCGGTGGAGGAGACGCAGGCCGCGGAGGAGATGGACGACGAGAAGGAGCCTGGTCGCGTCGCTGACGTTCTTCACCATGGCGTCGGCGCTGGCGGCCCTTCCCAAGAGCTCCCCGGACTGCGCGGACTGCCTTTCTCTCCTGTGCCACGGCGACACGACCGCGAAGGCCAGCGCCGCCGTCGTGCTCCGCGAGATCGCGTCTTCGTCCGACCCGGAATGCCTCGACGCCATGTCCGAGACCGACGGAATACACGACGCGCGCGCTCATCAAACTCCTGCAGAGGCCCGTGTCGCCGCAGGCCACCAAGGCCGCGCTAGTCACCGCCTACTACCTCGTCACGAACAGCGCGGTCTAGCAGCCAGCCGGCTGGTCGACCTCGGCATGGTGGAGCTCCTGGTCGAGCTGCCGGTCGACGCCGACAAGGACACGACGGAGAAGGCGCTCGCGGTGCTGGACAGCCTGCTGCTCACGGAGGAAGGCCGCGGGAAGGCATGCGCGCACGCATTGGCCGTCCCGGTGCTGGTCAAGAAGATGCAGCACGTGTCTGACATGGCAACCGAGTTCGCCGTGTCGGCGCTGTGGCGGCTGTGCAAGAGCCTCTCCGGCGAGGGTCCGTGCAAGGCAGAGGCGCTGCAGCTCGGCGCGTTCCAGAACCTCCTCCTCCTGCTGCAGGTCCAAGGAGAGGGCCAGCGAGCTGCTCAGGCTCCTGAATAAATCTGGTATTCTAACTGGTTGCTACTGATTACCGGCAGCTCCTGGTAGTAGTGGTAGACCATTCTGCACATTCGTAACAAACATCAGTCCTGGCAAATTAACCAACTAAACACCAAGTAAACACCCCCTGAATCGACCAAGTTATGTTTGCAGATTGACATATATCTTGTTTATAATTGCAACGCTCAACTACCAGATTATCATCCCGTCCACCTGAGACTGTCTGCACCGGTGACTGGAAATCAATCCGGCACATCTCCACGTTGGATTTACAGGGAGAAAATTGCTGCAGCGGGGGCCGGTATCACCTTCGCTACCAGGCAGATCACGGGAAGAATGGCGGCATCTCTTGCCTGTACCGGAAGTACGACTGTCGCGCGCGGAGAGAAAGAAAAGAGAGCTGACAACAGCAGTGGCGGGCCCCACAACTTTATGTATTTAAAAAATGTTATAACTTGCAAACTAAAAAACCAAATTAAATTTAGATTACACCATTGAATTCGTATTCGTTTCAATAAATCCTTCAAAACTAGATCTCACATGAATATATTTAGTTGAAATTATAAGTGGGTCCCACTGATAATAGTTGGTATAGAGTAGAGATATAAATGAGAGATGGGTGCGGAGAGAACGTCTTCGTAAAGGAGAGAATCTTGATGATCGGGACGTATAGAGGAAGCAAATAAAAACACGAGTGCGGACGGTCGAGAGCTAGTAGATCCTATATGTTTGTTGACTTGTATTAAATATATTCAAGAAGTGGCACAACTAAACTAGGACGACGACGGGATCGGATGGACGTACGCCTTGTGTGTTTTTCTTTATGATTCAGCATGTCTGTTTGTTCCGTTGATGAGGGCAGGCAAAGCGGCGGCACCATGCCATCATCAAGTAGTAGTGCACAAAAAGCCTGCTGCTGTTGGCTAAAACTGAAGGCCCTGCGAGCCCGATGCATCTCTCTTTCGTCTGTGGCCTGCTGATTGAACGTTGGCATCGGGGGTATATTTTCAGCTGGTTACGAGTTGTTTTCGGAGGCAGTTCGTTGATGATCTCGTAACACAGCAAGGACATCGGTGGCACTCGACCTAGCACAGCAGAGTGCTTGCCCCTGTGGGGTGTGGGTTCTTGCTGATCTCAGCGTTTGGTTGCTTGTTTCTTGTGCAAAGCTGGTCAAGAAGATGCAGCACGTTAACTAAAAGCTTTAAGCCATATTATTTCCTGAACCACATATAGCTAATTTTCATTTTATTTACATGAAATTATGTGTATTGATTTTATCTATAAAATAAGCCCCATATCTGCTATTTTTTATAATAAAGAAATAAGTGGTATATGGGCCCTACATATTTTTAGGCTTGAAAACATAGTCAATATGGGTCTTAATTTGCAGATTTAATTGACATGAACATAACGGTCATGACCGCACACTGGCAGCGACGAGTAGCAGGCCTCTTGTGAGCGACTGAGCGTCCTCTTGTGAGCGTCCTACTGGAAGAGAGCATCTACTACTCATACTATGGACCATTTCACGGGCAGACATACGGAGCTGAAGTGTACGCAGTGTACGCAGCTTTGCAGTTTTGGCAGCCGAAAAAACTGTTGATTAGATGCATGCATGTGACTCGTCCATCCATAGCAGAGACGTTTCACTAGGCCTTCCGGAATGCGCAACTACAACAAGCCAATGATACCTTGCTACTTACTATTTCGATTATGTTTGTCTCGACCAAATCTTCAACAGTTCTTTTAACCAGACCAGCAAGCATACAGGTATAGGCGCACCGGAGAAGTGGTATATGGGCCCTACATACAAAAAGTTTGTTATAACATAACCTTGATATATCTCATTTTGTTCGGCACATTATTTCCAACAATAATCTTTAAAACAATTTGGTCATTTGGACCTGTGGTTTGTGAGATATTTTACTTAAGTGCCAACAAATCCACTCTCAAGTGACCGGGAGAGATGAGAAAGTCTCGCTGCCTCGGACACGGCAGCCTCTCACCCTCAGCCAAGCGGTTGCTAGCAGGTTTTCGTTCTGTGGTCCATCCATGTGGCTGGCATGCGAGTTGTGTACTCACACTGCTAGCCATTTCCTGGTGTGTTTAGAGCAAAAATTTGGGCTGAAAAAAAAAAATTTGGATCAAATTTTGGTCTGAAAACACGGTTTTGAACTGAAAAAACACTATAAAGCACGTTTTGTTTATTTGTGGTAAATATTATTCTATCATGGCGTAACTAGGCTTAAAAGAATCGTCTCGCAATGTACATCTAAACTGTGTAATTAGTTATTTTTTGTTTACCTAAATTTTATCTTGGCCGGCAAGCGTTCTTTTCGTGCGTTGAATGTTTTCGATGTGAAGTGATGTGATGGGAATGCGGGAAATTTTAGAGGGAAGTTGGGCCTCTAAACACACAATCATTTCCTCCTCTCCTGTCATATACTATTTCTCTCACCTCCTCACTCCTCTCACTCACGGCTCCGGCGACCCATGCGCTTGGCCCCAGGCTACCAAAAGCTAAAAGTTTTCATTCGGTCAAAAAAAAGCTACAAGTTTTCTTATAGTTTCTTCTACAAAACAAGATCCACATAACCATATATTTCCTTGAAAAAATAACATATAAACCCTGCATCTCATACATACGATATTGACAAAACTTTGCCCCTTAGTTATCGTCCAAACAATTTCCCTCCATGTAAAGAAAAATCCAAGCCCAGTGAAGCTATCATGTGTAGTAGTAGGTTTCCTTAGGTGCTGCAGACTAGTTTTTTTTAACGTGTTGAAATTGACAGGAGACACATAAAATTCGATGCCGCAGTTACCATCTTCCGTTAACATCTTGCCGTCCAAAGTACACATGGAAGACATCAGGGCAGGTATGCAAACTAAAGTGTTTTTAGTTACCAATCACAAGTCAGGTTTATTTTAGTCATGGATTTCCACCACAATCAATTTTGGTTTCGGGTTTCAACTTCGATTTCGGGTTTGGGTGTACCAATCCAAACCCAACCCGTGAGGATGGAAGCGGATCGGGTTTTAGGGCGGCTATCTGCGGGTTTCGGGTTCTACGGGTTCAGGGTTTGGGGATGATTTTTCACCCACAATTTTCGTGTTTATTTTGGTCAATGATTTCCACCACAATCAATTTTGGTTTCGGGTTTCAACTTCGGATTTCGGGTTTGGGTGTACCAATCCAAACCCAACACGTAAGGGTGGAAGCGGACCGGGTTTTAGGGCGGCTATCTGCGGGTTTTAGGTTCTCTGACTTCGTTTGGGGATGATTTTTCACCCACAATTTTCGTGTTTATTTTGGTCAATGATTTCCACCACAATCAATTTTGGTTTCGGGTTTCAACTTCGGTTTCGGGTTTGGGTGTACCAATCCAAACCCAACACGTAAGGGTGGAAGCGGACCGGGTTTTAGGGCGGCTATCTCGGGGTTTCGGGTCCTACGGCCGGGTTTGGGGATGATTTTTCACCCACAATTTTCGTGTTTGTTTTGATCATGGATTTCCACCACAATCGGTTTGGGTTTCGGGTTTCAACTTCGGATTTCGGGTTTGGGTGTACCAATCCAAACCCGACCGTAAGAATGGAAGCGGATCGGGTTTTAGGGCGGCTATCTGCGGGTTTCGGGTTCTACTGGGTTCGAGTTTGGGGATGATTTTTCACCCATGATTTTCGGGTTCGGTTTCGGGTTTGTTTTGGTCATGGATTTCCACCCCAATCAGTTTTGGTTTCGGTTTCAGCTTCAAATTTCGAGTTTGGGTGCAACAATCCAAACCCGACCCGTAAGGATGGAAGCGGATCAGGTTTTAGGGTGGCTATGTACCGGTTTCTGGTTCTACGTGTTCAGATTTGGGGATGATTTTACACCCACAATTTTTGGGTGGAGACGCCCACGACGGACATGTCGCAGCCTGACCGTCATCGGCGTGGACACGAGGAGGTACCCACCACACCAGGCCATCACCTTGTCAGGGGATTCGAGCTGCCCACCGCGCGCATCCCCAAGGGCCACTCCGACCTGCTCGGAATCGACGTCTTTGTTTCCACCGCTGACCCGGAGGATGAGGCGGCGCTCGTCATCGCCACCAACACCATCTCGCCGCCGACTACCCGATCAAGAAGCTGGCCTGCTACCTCTCCGATGACCGCGGCGCGCTGCTCACCTTCGAGGCGCTCGCCGAGACCCCAAGCTTCTCCCGCACCTGGGTGCCATTCTGCCGCAGGCACGGCGTCGAGCCGCGCAGCCCGGAGGCCTTCTTCGGCCAGAACAAGGTGCGCGTGGACTTCGTCCGAGAGCAGCGGAAGGTGAAGTGGGAGTACACGAGTTGAAGATGAGGGTGGACTAGCTGCCGGCGAGGAGCTGCGCGCCAGGAGAAGGCAGCAAGCCATGGCGGCTGGCACCCTTCCCGGAGCATTGCTTGAGGCAGCCGCGACCGTGAAGGGGACATGGCTGTCTGACGGCTTGCATGGCCATGAACGCGAAATTGAATATGCTGTGCTTTGTATTCATTTGATATTTCGTGGATTAATTTGTTCCCAGCAGAGGAGAACGAGCGTACCTAGAACCAAATCGAACAAAACTCGACCAAAACACCACTATTCGCTCCTAACTTAAAAAAGATATGAAATTCAACTTTGAACAGATCACTCCCAAAAAATCAAAACCTGAGATTAACTCAAACTCCGGAGCCGCAAAATTTGGGGAAAGCAGGTGACTCTGGTGAGAGTGACGAAGAACACAAAACAGCAGGAACTGAAAACGCAAAATCAAAATCACGCAAAATCAAAATCAGGCGGCCGAGCTGCCGAAACCGCCGAGGAACTCGATCTGGGGTAGCAGCTTGTCCTCCACGGAGAAGGATAGCAGGTCGGCGTGGCGGTGCAGGTCGGGCACGCCCAGCGCGCGCAGGAAGTAATGCGTGGGATGGAGCTGCGCCACGACGGGGGTCGCGAGCAGGCAGGGCCTCCGCCGGAGCATGCGCGGGAGGTCGGACGCCGGGACATCCGCCTCGTCGGTCAGGAACCAGAGCGCGGCCACGATGTCCTCCGCGGGCACGGACAGCAGTTCCGGGCACATCCCCGCCGCACGCCGGAGGTCCACGGGCGGCACTCCGGCCTCCAGCGGCAGGGGAGGCCGCGGGCTCGACGGGGTCAGAACGGAGATGAGGAGCACGGCGGCGCCCAGACTCGACGAGGCCTGCTCGCGGCACGGCGCGGCGGGTCCATCGCGGCTCCGCGCTCGGTGGGGAACGGGGGAGAGGGATTAGTGGCGCTCAACGGGGAAGAAACGGTCGGTGGCGCTCGGCGAGGTGACGAGGTCCGTGAGGCCGTTCCACATGTCGACGCGGCGGACGGCGTCGGCGGCGGCTTCAGGGCCGGCGTGCTGCGCCTCGGCCGCGCCCGGCGCGCTGCGCATCCCGGCCATGCTGCCCACACTCCAATATGAGATAGATGACGTATGCAAGCAGCAGGTGCCCATGGCTCCGGCTCGAGGAACGCTTTGGCTTTAAATTCGCTTTTGACTGGTTGAATACACAGGCTGCAGCGTACCTGGCTTTCGTTTTCAATGGAGCATCTTTAATCGGGTAAAGCCTGCACAAGCAGCAGCTCTCTCTACTCTCACATCTCCACTCTCACATTTATCCCTCTCTCCTCGCGACACTTGGGTGACCGGCGATAACCGGTGCCTCGGTACCGTCGGCAGCTACCCAGTGACGGATGCAAGTGGTCCAGTGTGTATATATCTTGTCTGCTAGCTACAACAAAACGATTCAGCCTGCTGCCGCTTTTTTCCTCCAGTGTGTGCTTGCTTTGAATTGGATGGGTGGCAGAATTCTACGGGGTGGTAGAATACGGCGGTGGTTAGCTGGATATTTTTGATATATATATATATATAGGTATTCTATATATTACCCTGGGTACTGATTAATATGCAGTACCCGAGCCTAAATCGCGCCACCAGAGCCAACCCAGGCGCGCTCCTCGCACCGGTTCCAACCGCTTCCACCTCGGCGTGTCGGACCAAAGCCATACCCCGCGCTACCCGCGCGGTTCCGCGCTCTGACCTCCTCATTATTTTTTTATTTTATTTATTCTATAATTTCCAGATCGTGGGCCTCTGCAGCTCCGCCGGTTTCTCCCAGCTCGGCAGCCCGACCTCCCACACCCCGGCCTCCCATGCACTCCGCCCGGCGGCGGCGCTCTTCCCTGTCGCCCGGCGGCGGCTCCCCCTCCATCCCGGTGGCCGCCCTCCCCCATTCCACGGCGACGAGGGCGCGGTCCCCAACCATCCTGGATGCCGAACGGCAGAGGGCAGCAACGTCCCGGCCCCAAGCAGCGTGGTGGCGCGGAGCTGGTGTGGCTTCCTCGTAGCGGCGGCGTAGGGCCGAGGAGAAGACTGCAGGAGGCGCGAGGTGGTCGGAGAACCATGCCTGCAGCAGGTACATGGAGCATCGTCGGGTAGAGGCGGAGAAAGGAGTGGCGACCCACCCGGCCACGCTGTCATCCACCCACCACCGCTGCTCCTGCTTGTGCTCCAGCAACAATAGTGGCAAATCCAGGTGCGCCCTCCTCAGATCCCCTTCCCCAGCTCCTCATTTGCAGCATCTTCTCCTTCCCCTTCCTCCCTCTCCCCTTCCTGATTCAATTTTGCTTGTATATATATTTATTAACCTATGAACTGATGCATTGTAACGATGTATGATGATTTCCATGCTGCGGGACAGATCAGCCCCCTCAACTGTAGTCCTGTATTGCCTCGTTTGATACATGGATAGAGCAGATTCGTTCTGATTTTTCTGAGGTAAATCATCTCACACACATGCTGCTTGCCATTGTTAGGACCCATGCAGGCATGGGAGAATTGACAAAGAATATCAGTATTTTTTTTTTCATCCGAGAGAGCTAAAATGTTTTTGCTAGACCTAATGAGCTACACAATACAATATTCAAATGCCATATCATGGAAATTTAATATGATAATTTGCTGGATGTTTTTAAGCCATTGTGGATGATAATTTGCTTAGACCTAATGACCTGATGAGCTAAAATAATGTTTTTCTGGATGTAATCTCAGATGTGAAGCTATATTGCAATATATATTATTCTTCCTGTGATACTTTTGAATTCCTTGCAGTAAATGAGGGTGGCATCTCGCTGAATTGAGATCTTGTCTAATTTAGTTGGATCTGAATAATGAGCATGAACCTGCTAAATTTATTTCATTGAATGATGGAGCAACAGAGTTTCCAGATATTTATAGAAGGAGCTTGTCTAGTAATTAAGAGAGGGGAAGAAACTGACAAATAGGTGCCCCATTCGCAATCAATTTGTTCATTAGTCTTTAGTTGTTCTAAATTAATTACAAAACAATGACTACCTAGTTCTGTTGTTTACCAGCTGTATAGCTTCATCAGAATTGCCATAACGGATGTTGTTACAAGTTTTGTTGTTTGAAATGATATGCCTGCTTCCTCCTAGTTTTGATCTTGTTCTTTCTTGCTTCAGGGTTTGGATTAGAGCTCATTCCTTTGTCTTTATGCAATGCCGATATCTAGAAGCCATTTCTCTGTAGGTTTTTGGTGTTAGGGCCTTCAGTGGTGGACTGGTTATTTGCACAGCAAGTTTTTTGAAACATGGGTGTGTATTCTATATGCGCCCCTGTGTTTTTGTTGCATAATAGATTTTTCCTTTTCTCCTTATTTGTACAATTTGTGGTACCCTAATGCTACTCATGACAAATTCTTTCTCTGTTATCATGCTCCAGCCACATGTTTCTTTCTTTGGTTTGACATAGATTTAGCAACAATGTGGTATTTTCTGATCTATGATGACAGGTAAGAAATAGATCGAGGAGACTAGTCTGATATTGTTTCTGTATTTGTTGTCTTATGTACTTATGAGGTTGTTGAAGTGGTAGTACTAATGATTCTCACCAAAGGAGACACCTAAGAAACTGGCGTATTTGATTTCTAGTAATTATTTTTGGTAGAACACATATTTTCACATAGGTAGTTTTTCTACTATCACTGTTTGTTTTGTGTGGTTGTGTGGCTAATTATGCTTCAAGATTTGTGCTCTACTTCCTTGGGTACTTCTGTTCTCTGGCTTTTTCCCTTGTTGCGTGAAATGAGCCTGCAGATTGTTTAGCTTAGATGTACCTTATTTATGTTTATCCTTTATAGATTACCACAGGTTGTATAGTGAGGATTGATGAGGAGCCGGACCTTCTTCTGTCTTGACTTTCAGTTTAGTTATGCATCTTATTACCTGTTTCATTTTGTTCAGTTTATGTTATGAGACCTGATCTTTGTCTTGGCATAATGTATGAGTGAGTCTATAGTTAGACTGATGATTCCTAAATAGTTTAATTGCCGAATGAACACTAAATCTTTTCTCCTAGGAGCCCACGTCATTAGTATATTCATTGCAAGCATGGTGCTTCTAAGACCAGAATCTGAACCTGTCCTACACACCTATGCTAAAATTGTTTTGCCTGACTGAACACTGTAGTCTGAGATTTTTCAGATGATGTTGGTCTCATCCTTGTCCTGTTTATGCAGCCAGGAACAAGCAGATACCAGTACCAGAGTGTGGTGTCCCTTGATACCTTCATAGCTCTAAAGTTGAATATTTTCTGGTTTCTCTAGGAAGTCATTTTATTGCGCACTATCGGGCTATCTATTCTATTTTGGTTTTCAAGAGTCTAAGCATTACCAACTAGATATGTTAGGCAAAACATATTAGTTGCAAACGGTTCAATAAACATTTGATGATTAACCAATTACCTATCATCATAAATATTCATTTCTAGAAACAGATATTAGGATTGTTCCAGAAAACAGGTGGTCATATGAATCTTAGCCTGCTTCGTGACAATGGAAAATATTATTTAGAAACACAGTCCACAGTATGATTCGTTAGTAAAATTATAATTTAGTGGGTTCACTTATTCAGTCAACTATTGATTCCGAGACACAAGAGTTAGTACTGTGATTAATTTATGACATTATAAGTAACTGTTGTGATATAGCAACTATGTTTGATTAATTAGTAGCTCCTTTTTTTGCTCAATGCATAGGCATGGCAAATTAAAACTTGAACTTGATCATCACTGCAGCTAGAGTCCTGTCAATTTCGTTTGAAGATCCAGCTATCCATGTAGTTGTGCGTCGAAGACTTCACTTAATCAGCTTATATCTTTTCTGATTTGTCAACCAAACTGCCTCTAAGAAGGGGTGATTGGGCTGATGGCCAAGTGACACATCAGTTTTTCCATGTTGGTGCAGTCCAGGTAATTTTGTCTTGCTCCTGTCTTGCCCTCATTGACTGTCTATCCTCTGTGTCGTTGTAAACTTTGATAGCTCAGTTAACTGCAGTTGCGCACCTTTTAGAAATTTGCCTCTGGTAAGCAAGGCAATCAGAGACCTACAAAGAACTAGATAGCTCAGTTTCTTCCTCTCTTTCAATGCATCAGGTCTCATGTCCTTAGATGGAGACAACTGCTATTTGCTTCACCCTCCATAAGTGCATGGCTAGATAGAGCCCTGAACTCCACAGTCCATAGCCTGATGTAAGGCTTGTCATAAAATTTTGCCATTTGTCAATTTCATCATAGAAATGTGTTTTCTCAGTTCAGCCTGAGAATGTGTTTTCTCAGTTCAGCCTGAGATGTCTATTTTTATACTATCCTATGTGTACAATTTTCCTATTTTTAACCCCAGGACACGGAGAACAAAAGTAGTACGTGTGCCTAATGATTATGACTATTATCTGAAACGTTGTGGATTTCTTCTCTGTTCTTTTCAGTCTGGCAGCAACTTGAGGTTTGAGATTATTAACAAATGTTCACTTCAGGTATGACCAGCGGTTCTTATTGAATGTTCTTCCCTTGTTTTACATTTCAGCAATATGAAATTCATGTATATACTGCTCGTTAGGTCATCTCAATCCATCTATATACTCTCAGTTGCATCAACTTAATATCATCAGACATTCGTAGCACACTCCAAATATATGAAAATAGTTGGTACCACTGCTTATTAGTAAAGATCCTTTTGACAAATTATTGTACAATTAGTTAGTAATCGGCATTTCAGCATGAGCTATAATTATAATATTCTTTTGTAGTGACTCTTATTCGTCAGTGAGAGCATATGTAAGTATATAATTAGCTTTCCTGATTCTCTCGGAGTTTCCAATAATGCTCACCTCCATCCTTGCATTTTATTTTTTTCTTTAAAGAAGTCACTTATGGTTGCTGTCTAATTGGCACTCTGCACTGGAGGCCAGCTACTGATTCTCACTGCCTCGAGCAACCGCTTGAATGGCTCCATCCCACTGGGACTCGCTCGCTGTGCCTCTTTGAAATACCTATTCCTAGACAACAACCAGCTGTCCGCGACATACCAACAGATTTGGGCTACGGCACACCATTGCTGAAGCAACTGAAGCTGGCCAACAATAAACTCTCTGGGAGGATCTGCTAAGCTAATCTGCAGAAACTCCGGCCACATACCAACTTCCCAGGTGACTGTACGCTGGAGCAACTGAATGTACAAGAACTCCAAGCACAAATATTTTAGATGACTCTCAAAACACAGATAATGTTTCATCGATTTGGGGCCACTTGATGGTTTTCCATAAACGTTATGTCTTGCACAATACAATTCAAAATAGGAGTCAGTCTGGTGGATGAAGCACACCACATGAGTAGAATATAGGTTGTGCTCTGCATCAGTCACGGTTGCAGCTACGAACCAGCAGATGAATGGCCCTCAAAGCCAGCAGGAAATTGCCGTGTTTTGACCGGACCAATTATGGTTTTTCAGTCTTCCGTGACAATTACAGGATTTATCATTTTTCAAAAAAAAAAATTACAGGATTTATCACAGTTGGAAAGAAACCCCAAGCCCAAATTTCTGGCGATACACCAGTCTCCACCGCAGGAGAGATTTTGCAGTGCTCCTCTCACACATTCAAGTACGAACCCAACACCCACACATGGCAACGTACACCTCCCCGCGGTTGCCTCGTGCTTAGGTATTTACTTGAATTGATTGTTTTATTTCTATGCTTCCCGAGCCAACTGTGTAAGCAAGCAAGCAAGCATTTGGTTTTTGCTTTAACGAGAATGGTGTCTATGCATGGTACAATCCACGGTGGTGGCACGTCATGTGAATCAGCAGCTTGGACAACAACAACGGTGCGATGTGACACGATCAAGGATGACTTCCACAGGTACGCTATTGATTTTTTAGGTTCTTGAGCCACACTTTCTATGCCATGGATTTCTATGGTATTACAACATGCATGCGAAAGTTTCTATGCATACTTAAGCTGCCTCAAATGCATACAGAAGTTTAAATCAAAGCTAGTTTGTGCTCATGTTGATTTTCCATACGACTGAATGACAAGCCAGCAAATTTTCTATGCAGTTTTGGGGGGAGCATGCTTCTGCTCAAGGTTCAAGCCTCCAAGGACTGATCGCGGCTCCGACGACCTCTCCTGATGGATATGGCAGTGTTCTGTCTGACAGCTCTATAGAAATTAAACTCACCCAAAATCATCCAGTTATTATCATCTTCAATTTGTTATCCTTCTTGACAAAGTGTTTCTGGCGAAAAAAAAAAAGATTATGGTTTGAGGGTTTGAGTTGTTGGAATGTAAAGTTTTCTTGGACGGGCACTCATCTATAAATCTAGCAGGCTAAAAGAAATCCGAAGAAAAAACAGCAAAAGTGTCAATTCTTTGACTTTCACCAATCCTAGAACAAGCCATCTGACCCAAGACGAAAACCAATCAGTACTTCTTATGGCAAAAAAAAAAAAGAAAAAGAAAAAGAATCGGCAGCAAGAAAATCAAACGCAAGAAGGAAAAAATCGGACGCATCCAGTAGTCCATGAGACGGGAAAAGAAAAAATCGGCAGCAAGAAAAACCATCGGACTCCACCACTAGCACACAAGACGGAGAAAGGAAAAAAAACGGCCACGACAAAAAAATGCATGCGGGCATGCGCGGGAGGTGAACGGCTCGGGATGCGGGCGTGTCCAGGCCGCTCGGTCTGGCGGGCTGGCGCGGCGCGGGGTGCTCGGGTACTGATTATTAATCACTACCCCACCACTTAAAGTAAGGCCTATATATATATATATATATATATATATCAAAAAAGCACATCATAGTATGTGTTCATACTAATTTAAAGAGCTTTGAGTATGTTTATATACTCATATTAAGATACTTCAAATCTTACTACGAAAAAAATTTGAAGGAACCCATACTTTTTAATATTTACCAAAATGCCACTACTCGGCCAGATATATAAAAAAAGTATATCCACATACTCTAGGTATGTATACATATTTAACATAAATATCACCGTAGATGGTCTAAGATGATCATATACTTCGCCTACATACACTTCGCTCACCATATATGCCCCTAAATCTGTAGATATATACACATAGAAAGAACTACTCCCCGAGAGTAGAAAAAATCTTTTCCCTATATATATATATATCTCGAAAATATCTTGCTTGCACCCATGCTTTCTATCCCCTATGAGTGTTTTCTATCCCCCTCCTTGAAACGAAGGTGGTAGCTGCTGAGTGCACTGCCATGGGTACCAGACTTACTATTTTTGCTCATGAGAGATGAGCGTGGTCCTACGTGAGATGAACGTGGTCCTGCATGCAAGTGCTTGAGACAGGTGAGAGAAGAGTGTGGTCCTACATGCAAGTACAAACAACTTGCATACTCCCAATTTTTTTCTATCATAGAGAAGGCTCTCACCTGTACGTAACAACTTTTTTTTTTTTTTTGCATGTGTCCAAACCGGCCACTAGTGCTCCCCCAAAATTTTCTATCATAGATAGAGAGGGCTCTCACCTGCGTCAACAAATATTAACAGCCATAGCTGGTATGTCTAGGAGCATGCATGTGCAAACTTGGCTGCACTGCACTCAATGAGTCAATGTAGTGCACTGCTGCTTTGTCAGGTTTAGTTCGGATATTGGTACCTTGTAACGGATTAGGCAGCTAATCATTATTACCCATAATATCACGTACGAAAATCTTCATCCGGATCAATTACTCCAAAAACAAAATACTTTCTATGTTTACAAGAAAATTTTGCTCCAATGTTGCAGGTGCGGCCGTCAAATTGTGGAGCTTATTGCGTACTTGCAAATTTTAATCTGAATTGATTACATCCAAAAACATCTCGTTCAGTTCTTTGTTTCTGCCACCAAACACGTGACACCGGAATGCCAAAAAAAATGAAACCAAGCCGCTATCCTTGAATAGTTTCTCACGTTTTCTTTTGAGGTGTGAATACAACTACTTGTTGTTCAGTTCTTTGTTTCATATATGAACTGGCACAAAATTTGCATCAACATATTCATGTCATCTATTGAGCGGGTTACTAGGAGCTGCATGCATGCAAACTTGGTTCGCACGATCACTCCCATGGCCAACCCGTGAAGATGTGCTACTTACGTGTGTTCCCACTCCTCTCTCTCCCTCTCATATTTCTCTCACCTTCTCACTCTCACGTCACTTTTCAGCATTCATCAAATCATCTTATGCATGCTAAAGCTTTAAGCGGTATTATTTCCTAAACCACGTAACTAATTTTCATTTTGTTTACATAAAATTATTTGTATTGATTTTATCTACAAAAATAAGACCCATATCTGCTATTTTTTTATAATCAAGAAATAAGTGGTATATACATATTTTTTAGGCTTCAAAAACATAGTCAATATGGGTCTTAATTTGCAGATTTAATTGGCATGAACATAACGGTGAAAACTATTTGATAATAAACAACTTACCATAAAGAATATCATGGAAAAACTCAAAAATTTGCATGTGGTTCTTCTACTGTGTAGTGGAACTGTGAAAGCGGCGTGTGTGGAGGGAGGTGAGAGAAATGTGCATTTGCTGGAGCTGCCAGACTGTGCTTGCATTGCCAATGCCTACGGTCCTTTCAAGAAGGCACATGTTTTGACCCATGTTGACTACAGTATGTGTTGAGTGTTACTGTAGGGTCCACATTGCATGCCTACAAATCTTAATTTGGCAACACCGTTAATTTGGCTTGTGATTAACTAAACATCTGTTTGCACCACCTCCCCTCTCTCTCTTCAACCTTGTTGTGAAACCCGGATCTGCTATCTGCTGCTCGGCTCTATGCCAACATATTCCAACATTTCAAACTTGTTATTGTCTGCTTCTCAGGGCCTGGCCATTATCAGGAACGGCCACGCCATTTACGTCATGGACGAACTCTGGTTAGGGGCTTTGCAATGCAACAGCTCCTTGCCATCTGCATGCCGCAGCTCCTCCCCGTCTGCGAGTAGAGCTTATCCCCGAAGCTCCACGCACAAGCTGCTTCCCACTTTCTCTCTCAGCAATCCGATAAATCCGCGACCCCACGCTGGCAGCGACGAGTAGCAAACCTCTTGTGAGTGACCGAGTGTCCTCTTGTGAGCGTCCTATTTGAAGAGAGCATCTACTACTCATACTAGATGGACCATTTCATGTGCAGATATATGGAGCTGAAGTGTACGCAGCTTTGCAGTTTTGGCAGCCGAAAAAACTATTGATCAGCCTAGTTCCACGCAGGATAGATGCATGCATGTGACTCGTCCAACCATAGCAGAGAGGTTTCACTAGGCTTTTCGGCATGCGCGATTACAACAAGCCAATGATACTTTGCTACTTACTATTTCGATTATGTTTGTCTCGACCAAATCTCCAACGGTTCTTTTAACCAGACCAGCAAGCATACAGGCATAGGCGCACCGCGCACAGTGCTTCTCGTGAACCACCCTGCAGCCAACGTAGCCCCACACGTGACCAGGAAAGAACTAGTCGGCTTCAGTGATGGCTTGTTGGTGGTTGTTTCATCATTTGTCTGTGCGTACCGCGTCCCTGCTGTAAGCCACACGGTACTTCTCATTTGGTTGCATTTCATCCTCAAATTCTTCAAACGTTCGTAAAACCCTCAGGTAGAACTTTCTCAGGTACTCTGGTAACAATGAAACTGCACTGTAGTCCCATCTGCGGCACACAATATATATCATGCATCCAAATTAAACTAGCTAGTGGATCCACATAGAGTAGGCTAGAGGAATACGTTCATGTAATAATCAGTCAAACTGACTAAAACGAACCTTCGTAAGGCTTCAGTGAGCTTACGCGACTCATCTAAGGTAGCATGGTCATCATAAGTATCATCTGCCAAGCTCATTATTGAATAAACTTTAGTAAGCATTACTCGAGATCGTGAGTGATCTTGCTCGTAGCATGCAGCGTAGGAACAGAAGAAACACTCAACCATGCGATCACGTGCATAATTTAGTTCCACATCTTGGTAAATATCCTTCCACCATCTGAAACATTTTGTCTGTATATCATTAGTAGGCTTGGCATGGATTAATTTGTGTTCATGAGTAAAAAATATTTAGCATTTTTAAATCCTAGAGTAATGTGTTCCCTGCCTACTGCAATCTGACATGAGGTACTAAATTGAACACAACCCGATTATTGTCCTCAATTAGGAGCTAACAAATTAATTACGCCTACAAATTGAAGGAAAAAAAAATTATGATACCTATACAGTAAGTACAACAACAGCATATATAGCATTGTCAGTCCGAGCAAGTTGGGTAAGCTAGAGTTTAAACCCAACAAGTTACCCAAGTCACGGTTCAGGCACTTCAATAGCCGCTTTCCAAGGACTCCTAAAATTTTACATTTTGCAATTCGAGGAAAGGAATGCACTCTTTGACCATCTTAGGGCATGTGAAATTTGGAATGAAAGAAATGCTCAGATTTTTTCCCTTGTAGGGAGTTAGGTTGTAATTAGCTACTACAGAAAAAATAAAAGAATACTAGTGATTTGCTTACGCCCATGCGCCAGCAAGAGCAATGGCCACAACAAGTATTTGTAAAGAGAATGCACATAGATATTAGATGTCAGATATGAGAGCTAAATATTATAATACCAAATGTTCGGACATGAAGCAAATATTACAATACGGATGCAACATAGATACCGATGTCTAAACATGAACTACATATTACGTAAAAACATGATCTAAATATTACAGGAGGCTAGGTAGATGTTCAGTCAACACAATCGTACATTTGGAAAGAGAATCACATAGATATTAGATACCATGCGCCAGAATTGGGCCAGCCAAATATTTGGAAAGCTTATGGCGATTATAGATACCAAATGTCAACATTCGTAAGTACACGGTGCCATTGTTCAAACCACAAATACTACTAAACGATTCATTCTTCAAAACATGTCCGTAATATATGCTACATCAAGATCACACATGGTCGCCGCTACATCACCAAGTTAGCAAAATAACATAGTGATTCATTGTCCGAAACATGTTTTAACTTTCGCAGAGATGCGAGCAATATCTAAAAGATAGCACGCCATAAATGGTAAGAAAGAATCAAAACATTCGTGCATACGAGCATCAGAACTTGAGCATATAGAGGAGCACATTCTCGAGCATATAGAGTAGCATAATCCGAGAATACGTAATACCAAAATCCTAGCATCAGAGTCTCAAATCGCCCATTGGCATATAAATAGCATAAAGAGCGGGTTTCTTTGTTTGCCTTGAATAGTCTCGGGGACGCACCCAAGCATCGATCGAGACCAAGCTAGATTGTATGTATAACTATCATACCTATATTTAGCATAGTTAATTCATACCCTAGATCATACTTGTGATCTCTACACCGGCAGATCTGTAATCACATCATCATGATCTAGAACGAGCTTGCGGCGGAGGAAATGTGATTGTTGCTTTTTTGACGGGTCACTGTGCATTAGTAGCGCTTAGGCATGGATGAAAAGATACGATCTAAATGTGTTAAGAGTTAGAGGTAATCTATTACCCTCTCTTGTGCTTCTTTGACAATACTGGTGTCTCAAGGCCATCAAGCTTGGGCGGTGGAGTCTCGGGGAAAGAAGGGACATGAGCATCATACATGCAAACTCTTGAACAATTGTAGGAAACAAGGGACATGAGCAAAGGAATAAGAGACATACATCCGAAAGGTCCGGTGAAGATAGAGTGCTAGGCGGTGTAGCAAGAGGGGCCGATGGCTCAGTGAGCATGCTTTTTAGACATTATTGCTGAATCGAGGAACAGACGTATTTACACGGCAACACACTAAGCATCATTATCGTAACACAAAAATAATGCTGAAATACAACGGCATCTATCAACCAATCCTAAAATTACTCTAAATCTCTCGCACCTTTTCGGACATTATTTTGCTTATTGAGGCAAATGGAATTAGGCAAAACAAAAGACATGGTAAACCATAACCAAGATATAAGAAAGATATCAAAGCCCTACAAAGATACACTATTATTATGCAAATTAACAGAGAATGTATTGCTTATTGAGAAACAGAGAATGTATTGCAAAATGATCAAGTGTTTACACCCCCCTACTACGGCTCAAAAAAATCGGTGCATACAAACTTGTCATTGGACACCGCTTTGGAAATATGCAAATTAACACTCATTATTTTTCATTTTTCAACAACCAGTTGGTATGCTCTTCATATGAGTTTCATCCGCTCCCGGGGTTCTATAAATGTTGTTGCCTGTATGTATCATGGTACAACAGTATCTTTGTAATGCGTTCTGTATTTGTACTTTGGTTTCCTTATCCGAAATACAGATACGTTTATCAAAAAAAAAAAAAAACATACTGAATTTAACAATGAAAATACAGGCCATTTCCAAGTCAGTAGGGTAAAAATAACTTACACAAATAAATTGACAGGGTGCATATGTTTTTTGTATGAGTTAAAAAGCTTGTGACATGATCAATGGGGATTAGATGGTAAACAAAAATTCTCTATATGGGAAGGAGGATATTTTTCGGCCCTTGATGTGGTCATCTAAGGCCGACATGTCATTCGTAAGCATCACCATGAAAAGCAGAAAATTCTTCTTGCTTGGATTAGTTCATGACATTCTTTCCAACCTAAGAATACCACACTACACCGTGGGGACCCCGTCTAGTCTAAGATATAAGCTATCCCACCAACTTCATTTATAAAACCGAATACATTTCAATGATAGCTATAATCATCTATAGACACAAAGCTTACCTTTTTTCACCGTATTGATATTTAGAATAAGCTAGAAAGTATCCATATTTCATTTCATTTTAGATTAACAAATCTTCTTTTGACGGTCTGAATCACAAGTAGAACTAAATTTTCCATTTCGGTCTTGTGTAGCAATGATACATCAATAGAAATTAGTGCATACAACAAAAACGAGCTAATATTAAAGACAATCGGTAGGACTACATTATACCTTTTGACGGTCTCTAATCACAAAGCGTAACTAAAAAGCTCATGCTTCTATAATCCAACATTATCACTTTGTACATTTGTTTGCCGGTCATCCGACCGAGTATCCGACTTTATATCACTTATCACTTTATCGGTGCATTTTTCTTAATGTTATGTACTCCCCAGCAGGTGTTAAATGTTAAACTTGATAAATATATTTAGGTTTAGCTTCTTGAAACTGCATCGCAAGAGATCTAGTGAGCTAAACAGGTGGACACAAGAGTCACCGCTAAGTTCACAAATCTAGAATGTAAACCTAACAGGAGGCTCGAAAAAGCTCAAGAGAATTGTTGCAATTTCGTCAAGTACATTTCTCTTACACTTACACGGTGACATCGAGTAAAGAAAATGCTAAACAGAACAAGAAGTAAATCCTGTTTAAATCACACAATCACTCAAGCCTAGAAATGGAAAGCGCACAACAATCCAAATCACCACATAAAGTGCAATAACACACATGGTTGCTAGAATAGACTCTTTGGACTTTTCCTAATTTGGTATAGGATTCAAGTTATGTAATTCGTGCTACGTAAAACCGAAATTTGGGTCGGACTTGCGGGATTTTTTCCCCAAAGAATCAGCCTTTACAGAGTAATAGATCCTATGCGCTAAAAAAACACAAGAATGACAAATTACGAGCTAGTGAAACTGTGATAGGATGAAATCAAGTGGCAACTAAAAAGCTATGTATACCAGATTTTTCTATAGCTACGAAGTTAGATTGGAGCGATATCACAGCAATCGTGCCCGTAATCCAGGTCTTAGAATCGGATCTCCGCAAGGAAAAAAAGAAGAGGTAGTATCTAAGGATTAAGGACGAGAGGGGGTCGTGCGGGCGGTATGACTTGGAGAAGATAACAACGTCGTGGGGGCGAGACGGTGGACTTCACGAAAGATTTAGGCGAGGACGGGCGGATCCGAACGCAAATGAGGGCGATGAACGCTGGCGCCCGCCCGCCACCCCGATCCGCGGCCAAAGATCGCCACCATCGTGATACCCGCCGCCCGGTGAGGTCGAGATCTTTGGAGGATGGAGACAAGGGAGATTTTGGACAGAACCGAGAAGAACGCACCGGTGAGGTCGAGTGGGGACGCGCCGGCCACGCCCCGCCGCCTCGTGCCGGCCACCGGATCCTGTGGCCGCCGCCGCGCCGTGCCGTGCCAGCCCGCCCTCAAACCGCCATACAGCAGCGCGCGGCTGCCACGCCGCCCGCCGCCGCCCGCACCCCAGCGCCCGCCCGCTCAAGGCGGCCGCCAGCGCCCCGCCTCCGCCCGCCCCGCTCGCCAAGGCCGCCAGACTGGGCTGGCCGCCCACGCCCGCCACCACGCAGAGGGAGAGAGGAGGGAGGGGAGGAGGCGGCTATGGCCGGAGAGGCAGAGGCGGCGGGAGGCGGACTAGGTCTAGGGTTCCAAATGATGATATATATATATGAGGCAGGGGAGGCAGCTCCACCGTTGGATTGAGAATCGAACGATCCAAAATAATCCGAATGATGTGGATAGCCTGTGGTCGCGTTTTCTCCACACCAAATATAACTCTTTAATAAGAATGGAGTGTGTATCATAGCAGAAGCAAAACACATCTTGCGATTCTCTGACACACACGATG
This sequence comes from Hyparrhenia diplandra, assembly GCA_015847255.1. Lineage (NCBI taxonomy): Eukaryota > Viridiplantae > Streptophyta > Magnoliopsida > Poales > Poaceae > Hyparrhenia > Hyparrhenia diplandra. Next base: position 265,036 of record JADLZK010011255.1, on the reverse strand, counting down.
AGAGTTTGTTTTGGACACTCTTTGTATAGGTTTTTTATACAGTCATGTATATATAGCATGTCTTAGCTCGCCACCCTTTAATTTTAATATTACCTCTTGCCTCATTCATTTTAAAAAAATTGTATCTCTCTAGTTATAATGTTGTCACACTTCTTGGTTCCTCTGAGGACTGCAGAGATCTAACATTATACGTACTCAAGCTGTTTGTTTTCATATATAACGTGACGACAAAAACATAAATAAGTGCCAAGACATTTAATTAGTTTGTCTTAAACGCCATATATTTGAAACACATGAGGTTATCTCACTCCGTCGTAAATGGGAAAGAAAAAAAGTTTTCATGCATGTGTTTAATAAGAGAAAATATAATTAGAAGTTTAGAACACGCGTACTGGGAAATGGCTTTGAGCTCTTTCAAGTGATGACGTTGAAGTAGGTTAAATTCCAGCTTTGCTAGCTCCAGTATGGATGTATTGTATGTTTGCTCTTCAATATATTCGGATATATAGTCAAGGGCCTCCAATCTCTTCATTGTCCTTGGCAATGGTAGCTTAAGGGCCCTGGTAACTTGACCAGCTAATGGGGCTCCCATGCTACCGGTTAATAATCCCAGTCCCAGATGATGCCTTGCAAACATAATTGCTTCTTCAAGTTCCATCTCTCCGTGCGTTAAAAGGTGAGCCGCATTGTGTAAGCTTAACAAGCCTTTGTAATCATTCGTTATTTCTGTACGGAAGCTTCCATCATCGCCTCGGATCTTGCTGATCAATTCGTCTGTAATTAAAATATGGTACATATCGAGTTGTCATGGCAATGGTACGCAAACTATATGCAGGCATACACATATACCGTACCGACCTGGAGAAACCCAAAGACCATGGGTCCTAAGGAGGCAAAATCGCAGAGCAACTTCATGGAGGCTACTGAATAATCCTCCACAGCCATGGATGCTGCGTAGTGTCGCACCAACCTGCTCCTGGAAGAGATGATCAATACTCAGATGCTGGAGGGTGTCCACAAGGATCATTTGATGTGCCGCGTTGGTGTCGCTGCAAGCCTCAAACAGTCCACACACCTCCTTCCTCAATTGATTGACCCTCTCCCTCATGCACCCCTCCGACATCTACAAAGAATTATATATGCAAATTAAAGGCATATGCATATAATAGCATAGACACCGGACATGCTAAAAAATTAATAAATCGAGCATGGGTGCGTGCCTGCATCGGTTTAGGGACGTAGTCGATGAAGAAGTCACCCCACATTGAGGGTTCAACAGTCCTCGCCTCAGCAGCGGTGGCGTTGTTGGCAGCCATTTGAGGATGTTGTTGACGGTCACTAACGACATATTTTTCCCGTCAACTTACTACCATAAAGGAGTGAAACTATACATTTTTATACTCATATACATTTATTACTAATATATTTCCACTTGTAGTGTCCAAAATGTATTTTGTAGTATTTATAATAAAAACAGTGGAAATACGACCAAAAGGCGCGACCACGAAAGCGCATTTCAGAAGATCACAAGCCCGAGGTGGAAATGGACCAAAATGCCAAAGATGGGCCGAGTAAACGTCACCCACACACTTTTAAGGCCCAGACACGACACCACGCCGAAACCGGGCGGGCCGAGGCCTGGGAGGGTGCGGCCGCACCCCAGGTGCGCCCGCCCCACCCCGAGGCGGTTCGAGCCCGGGTTGGACGTGGCGGTGCATTAAGTGTCCTAGAGGCGGTGCGGTGGTGGAGCGCCCGGTTCAACGTACCTAGACGTGTCCTTGAGGTCGGTTTAGGGGTAGTTTAGTCCTTTTGCCTCCTCTCTCATGTGTATAAATAGATGGCTCTCCTCCTCTACTCAACACACACCAATTCCACATACAACACAAGGAGGGCCACAATGTAGAGAAGAGAGGAAGCTCCACTCTTATTCTTCTTCCTCCTTCTTAGTTCTAATGGAGAGTGAGAGAGGGAAGGCTAGAAGAGGGCTTGGCCTCTTCTCCATGGAGTCCCTGTACCCCGGTGCATCGCGCGATCTCGGGTGGTCGAGTGCGGGACTTGTCGGCACCCACCACGCTTGTACCTCTACAACCTTCTAATCATTTTGGGTAAGAATGGTTGTGTCCCTCTTCGCTTATTACTCTTAAGCATATTATCTAGTTGTTATAGACTTACGGGATTGATAGTCGTTCCTTCGGGGGCGGTGCTCGGTAGAAGGACCCGGGGGAGGTAAGCCTTGTTAACACACTAGAGTAATAACCACTAGTGTAGACGTGGTGTCTAGACTAAGGGTTTTCTATCTTTTGTGGCGCATCCCACGGTTGAGGGGGGTAGGCGGCTGGGTTGTGACAACCTTGTCCGTCCCTTGTAATCCCCCACGTTCGGGTGTGGCGCGGTGCAATTGCGGACAACGTCGCTTTGGGCGTGGGCGGTGCCCGAAATGAGGACATAACAACCAAGTGATCCCGCTAGAGAGTTTGAGCCCATAAAGATACCTCGCCACCCATAGTTATCCTAGGGTGACTCTCTTCGAGAGAGAAGTCACACAAACCGTTCCTCGTGGAAATACGATACCCCCTCAATACTTCCGGGTGAAATGCTATAACGACAATTCCGTGCGCTTTTGCGGATTCTTACGCATACGTTAAGAAACGTCCAACAGATGTGCCTGTGAAATACGTCGAGGAGCTTGATATATATATATATATACTAGCAAAAATGCACGCGCGTTACAACGGGTGATGAACAACATTATATTATTACCATCAAATAACTTTTAGGGCTACAAGATTTAGTCTCTCTTATTAAGTTTGTCTTGATATCTTGTATGACATTGTTCGCATCTCAACGGTGTTTCTTCGCTCAAAGTCTTAGTCCCATTGTCCTTGACCTCGATGGATTCATGCTAGTTCTGCAACTCGTGACGGCCCGCACCCCCCATGTCACATTTGCCTCGCCGCCTCCCGAGTCGCAATCCCTCACCGCGCGCCTTGAGATCGAGCCGTTCCATGCCAAATAGCGAATCGGGACGGAAGACGGCAAGCCTCCGATCCCAAAGTCGGTAGGGCACCATGGCTTCACCGTCCACGCCATCACCAAGCGGTATGTCTAAGCGGCGTCGTGTTCCGTCTATATCATATCGTATCCTCGTGGTCAAGATTATTAGATTAAGCAAACCGGCAAGAAAATATCATGTTCGTAGTACATACCGGACTTGCATGCCGCATGGGCCTCCTGAATCCCGTGATGGCACCAAATGACACGTAATTTTTTTTTTCTTTTCCTCGTTATTCTATATTCTATATATATGTATTAACACGGGCTTCTTATTTGCACCGGACTTCGTGTTTGCACCGGATTCATGGGCAGGCGAAAAAGAGATGAACCAGAAATTTTTTTCTTTATTAGTAGGTATAGATTAGGCTAAGAGACTTCGCCATGAATACCGGAAGGAGAGTGACTCTGGCCTGGTTTCTGATATATTTCTAATCTAGAACATTGATCTAAAAACAGGGGATATATAACTTTTTAGCATCTTACCAAATGTTCACTCTTCAAATAGCGACCTCTTAGGGATGACACTAATTTTTTAAAGACCTCTGCGCTACAATCCTATATATTTTTTAGCACATTTAACGATGTGGCATGCCACCTCACACTGCCACGTTGGTTTACGGTTGCCAAAAAGACGAGCAATGCCCCTCGCCTGTTCCGTAAAAAAAAAAGACGAGCCGCCCCTAAGCTGCTCGCCGCCCGACCTTGGCTGGAAGATGGCTCTCAAATTGACGGCCACAAGGCGTTGAAATTAAACATGGCTGCTCGTGCGTGCAAGAAGATAGTCAAAAGCCAAGATGCGCCATGTTGTCCATACTCTATCTCTACATCACTTCTTTTTTTTTTTTCTTTTACCTAGTGATCTAGCAATGGGGATGCAATAAACAATTCAGACGCGTGCGCATGGGGTTGAAATTCATCGGAGCTAGACCATTCCGTCAGACACGAAAACTATATAGGATACCATCACATCACATAGTTCGGCCGGGCTGCTCAGACAGACTTGGTTTAATTTTGGCACGGTTTAATTTTGGTAAGGTGCTCGCGCCGGCGGCTTCCCGGCAGCAGTACCGCGCGGGCCCTTCCCGGGCTCCAGCAGGCGGCGGCCTGGCTGCTAGACGCGCCGGTGGACGGCGGCGCGGCAGCCTGGGCTGCTAGACGAGCTGCTCCCCTCTCGTTCCCTCGATCTAGCTTGCTGTGCAGTCATGGTGGGAGGTTGAAGAAGGAGCTTACATGTGGGACCCACGCATCAGCAGGGGAAAGGAGAGGGAAGGTACGACTTGCTTTTTTTTTTTTACCGAACAGAACGGAGGAAGGGGGAAACGGTATGACAGGGGCATTAAGCGTCATTTGACAAGCCGATCCAGCGTAGAGAGGTGAGATAGGCCACACATAAAAGCAAAAGTCTTTAAAAAATGTATTGCTTTGAAGTATCATGGTGCTAAACAAATAACGGCAACCGGTAAAATGCTAATTGGAGAGTGAACATTCGGTAGGATCTTTAAAAGTTATATATCCCTAAAAACGGATGGCTCAGGATGATGATGCGTATTGCTATTGTATTTCAAGATTTATTTTTCTAAAGGAAAATGGCAAAAAAACAAATGATGTCATCGTATGATATCATCAAGCTAGCAATTGGATCAGCTAGGATGGAGGCCATGACCGGCGATGGTGCTATAGCATCGCTGGAGTCCGATGGAAGGAACGTACATGCCTCAGTTTGCCACGGGACCAGTACTGGGAGGTTGATTGAGGGGGTAAAGGTGAGCTCACATAAGGGGTTCTCGTTGGTGGTAGACCGGAGGAGATACGTATAACGCCTAGAGCTCGTCGGAGCGGCAACAGCTTCCTTCGATACATCGGCTGCGGCGTGATGCTGCTCACGCGTGCTGGCTACGGCCAAGTTCAAAGCTGGGCCGTGTCAACGACGAACTGGGCCTGCAGGATTGTCGATTTAGATTCAGTCTTTGTTGTCTTGTGATTTTGGGACCGGACTCAAAGTGGACAGGAATCTATTTTTAGACGGACTCTTAACGAGGACAGAAAAGAGTACCGGCGCAAAAGAATAGTGGAGCTTTTAGCGGAAGGGAAAGGCGAAAGAAAAACAGGTGGAAAAAAAATAAGGCCCGGCAGAAAAAGGAGGTGAAAAAGCCCGGTGAAAAAGCCCGGTGAAAAGCCCGGTGAAAAAGGAGTGGGGCCGAAATTTTCTTTTTTAGGTATATATATATATATATATATATATATAGGGTCTTGACTTTTTATACACCCTAGGGAGTATCTACACCCTACTATTTTGCACTGCAGCTCGTGACTCAGCTGGCCACGACTGGTCCTTAGGGGGTAAATCGGATCAATTAAGGCTGTTCCTATCCGGGTGAGATAATTAAGGAAAGAAATAAAAAATATTATTTACTGCATTGTCGCCGTGATTCTCGGTTCGGTACTCCATCTCAGGTTGGCCGGTTAGGTGTATTACTTTATAAAATATTGTACGCCTATGGAGTATGTATATATAATTCATTATATTAACTAAAGAGTATATTGATTAAAGTATGCTCACTACGCATAATTTCAGAGTATGTAGGCATACTTTCTATTTATTAGTATGTGTCCATAGTTTTGGATGGAAGTATATACACATACTTGAAAGGGAGTGCATATATGTACACATACTAGTTTTAGAAGAGTATATACACATACTTTTTAAATTGGAGTGTATATATACATACTAATTTCAGAAGAGTATATACGCATATATATACTATTTTATTGGCTGTTAGAGAAGACGGTACCTATACTCCGTACTATATTTTATAAACGTGTATGTCTGTATGTCCATACTATTTCTTGGAATAAAGTATATGGGATATTTGTATATAATTTTCTTATCAAAAGTATGTCTACATACGAGAAGTATGCATGCATACATATTGTTTCTGGGAGTATATGTATATACATATGGTTACGAGAACTATGCATTCATACATATTTGTATAGTTGTACTAGTTAGGAGTATATGCATATACTCAAGGGGCACATACTTTAATAAAGTATGGACGCATACTTAATTAAGAAAATCATGTTGGTAGTCGGCAGGGCAGAGAACAACGTGAATATGGATATACATGATTATTCCTAAAAGTATGAAGTGATACTCAATCTAAAATTTTTTTGGAAGTATCCGAGGATACTCAAATTTAAAAGGGACTCTGATCTAATCTAATTAAATACAACGATATGACTGGTTTTGATGTTCTTCGGGTAGTTGCAAAGCCTCAATTTGATAAAATCAAATCGTCGTATCCAGAGACTCATGATCTAATCTGACACAAGAAAAAAAATCAAGATCACAAACTGGTAACATGCAGATTTGTCAGACCATGCCACCAACAGAAAAGGAGAGAAACGCCTAAATGCAAAATAAGGAGAGAAACGCCTAAATTAATGGAATCTACTGTCCCAGATCTGCAAGCTCCAAGGGGATTTGATTGGAATAAACAAATCAAACACAAACAGGAAAGATTAGAACTGTCGAGTAATCAAACCTGGATTCGAAGGTGTCCCAGCGGGACACTTGGGGCTACGATGCCACCCGCCCGGCGGAAACGACGCAGCGGCCTTGTGCACACGGTCTACGACGTGACCTGCCGGCCACACGGCCTCGTGCACGCCGTCTACGACGTGACCTGCCCAGGGGACTCCGGTGGGCTCGCGATGCCCGGTGCGCTCGCTCGACGATGGCGGAGCTAACGACTCCGACGGGCAACTGCAAGACGTACGCGTACAGCGCTGTGGATGTTTCGTATATATATACTGGAGTAACGGGTCTGTTTTTAGCCCGCTAACCAACCTGGGAAGGTACCGCAGGTGTTTCCGTGTGTGATTAAGAACCGGGTGTAGTTCTTTCTGGGGTGTAGGAAAAATTTCACATATATATATATATATATATATATAGTATTGATATATATGGACCCCGGTATGCAAATACATTCAGTCCCAGCAGCCAGCATTCGCATTAGCCTCGCAAACAGGCCCACGCCGCTCGGCCTGAGCCTCGTAGGCCCGGCCCACCCACCGACGAGCTGCAGCTCCCAAGCTCCCCCCACCCATCCACGATCTTTTGCGGTTTCAGTTTCCTCGCCCCGTCCGCTCGGTCACTTCCGCCGCCACCGACCGTCCACCTCCTCTCCCTAACCGATGCTGCGCCGCTGGCCCCTCTCCGCCGTGCATCCCTCCACGCCGCCCCCACAGCTTTGTGCTTCTCCGTCCGGCGGCGCACCGTCCAGGCCAAGGACACCGCGGCGACAACCCATCTCCCCGTGCGCCCTCACCCACCCCGGGGCGCCCTCCCCAGCCACGGTGACGCCCTCCCCGCCGATGAGGAAATCTCCGCCAGACACCCGCAACTCCGCCATCGCGCCACGCCAGGTGAGTTCCAAGCACCCGCTTCTCCTTTGGCCTCCTGTTTGCTATTCACCCAAACCCTAACCTCTCTGTCTCTCTCTTTCGATTTGTGTTAGGTCATTAGGAGTGGCAAGTCTGCTTGGATCTCTTCTTGCTTCCCATGATCCCATCCAACACGGCAGCACAGCACATGGTCGCATGGGACAGGCAGCGGTTGATCTGTGATTTTCGCTACTTTGAAAGGATCCACGGAGGAGGTCACGAGGCAAATGACATGCAATTGTGCACAGCTGATTTGAAGGATCTCGAGGTTAATTAGGCCACGCATGCTTCATTTCATTTAAACCAGAAAACATCAAGTTTATTCACTTTTTGATTTTCTTGGCAATGATTTGTGCAGGTACAGGTTTAATTCAGGTGCCATAATTTTTTCTTTGTTCAGTGTCCGAGGTTTACATACATGAAAGGAATCGTTGTTTCTTATAGCATGCCCTTTAGCATAGCCAGGGTGCGTCCTTCCCGATCCGCCGCCCCCGCTGCACACCGAGCTGGGCCAGTGTCGGCCCCTGTCGTGCTTGGTGCCACCGCCACCTGATTTACGGGTTCTTGTTCGATTAGTTACAGATGTGGCCGGGATTGAGATGGAGATGGAGGACGTCGGGGGCACAGAGATGGAGACGGGGCTCGGGAACGTGACGTGGTCTGAGGTCGCCTGCCCCTACTGCTATGAGGACCATGGCGACGAGGAATGTGACACAGCATCTCGGGCGGCCACGGTCAGGAGGCGGGCAGCCGCTGCAGCATGAACGCCGGAGCTGTGGCCAAGTACGGTGTAAGCAACATTCTACCTGCTATGTGTTTGTTAAAACGACTTCCCATAACTAGATGCTAAATCAGTCCACTTGATTGAGAATACATATTTGCATATTGTCAAGATGCTGTCAAGATTGCATATTATGATTTCATTGAATACACTAGCGAACCTGCATTTGCTTGTATTGTAACTCTATCAGCTATTCTATTTTTTAGTACCAGGTAGAATGAATATGAAAACTGTATCCAGCAAAGGTACACAACACAAAGAAAAATATTGAATTTGATCTAATTCAAAACGTCGCTATATAATGGTTTTGGTTTCATACAAGTACATATTTCATTTTTTTAATGGAGGAAAGGCAATATCTAATGTTTGCAACACCTTGGACAGGAGGCTGACGAAATATGAACCTGGAAAAAGGGTCAACCCTGCGAGCAAGGTCGCTCTGTGTGAGGAAGCTGACCCAATCGATGAGCTCACAGCGGTTAATGTGAGTGAAACAAAAATCTACCTTATGGTACTTTTGACTTTTTGGTAGTAATTTTTTGAAATTAACTAGAGTATGGAACTATGGATGACTATTTATGATGCAATTGTTTTGGTGGAGGTGAAATTTTATTATGCATTGAGCATGTGGTTTCTGAATCCAACAATTTTGTCATTGAAACTCTGTATTTTGTTTGTGCCACGCCACCTTCATGACATGCTCTTCTTTAGTTTTTCTTCCTTTCTCAGTTCTATTGTGAGTCCGATAGACTCCAAACATGATTTCTCATGGTATTGTTATTTTTTCAGTGATGGTAGAGCGCCCCTGTGAACTGCTCATCTTCCTACCGGCAGCACCGGCGAGATATGAGTGGGCGTGGGCACCTGGAGGATGCCGGTGGCCTCACGTCGCGTCAACCTGCACGACGCCTGGCTACCGGTCAGGCAGTCACCGAGAACCGTGTTGCCTGCTGCTCAGCCTTCCACTCCCTCATCGTCGCCTCCTCTTGCAGGTGCTCCTCCCGCTCGCTCCGAGCCTCAGATGGTCACTGCTTGTTCCTTATTATCTGCCTCCATTCTTCCCCCTCCATTGCTTTTGTTTCAAGTGAGCATTGTTGCTGCTACTGCTAGGTTGTATTGAAAAAACACAGTTAAAGCTCACTATTTTTGGTCCCATTTTTTCCTTCTCAAATTTGAAGTTCGTTGAATTGTAAGCATAGCATGTATATCATTCATAAAATCGTCATTACATTTGAATAGTTAGTTTATTGGTTTTCTTTGTTTTAAAAATGGCTTATGTGCTGCTGGCTTGTTAAAAAAATGGTAAGTTAGAGAGCAATTATCTAGATTGTAACATAGATATGGAAGATTAGCTCAATGAAACACTCTCAGCCTTTCTAGTTACAACCCAACATTCCGCATTAGATAATATACGGACAGATGACCCCAAACAGCCTTGTGATTTATATTTTATACCCCTTCAAGCTAAATCACAAGAGTGCAGCCTAGCCAACTAGGTTGCTCATGTTGGTAGTTTGCATTTTTTGGTAGCTGCAGGATTTGTTATTTTTCTTTCCTTTTTGTGGTTTTCTCTCTTTTTACTCTGATTTTGTTTTTTTAATATAAACATAGGCAGCTTCACTGTCTGCTATGTTAAAAAAAGTAATTTAAAGTCTTGTAACCGTGAGTTACATGAACTGATTGCTATCGGTTGTATTTGAATTGTAGATCTACTTTTTTTCGGACAATGATTATGATAAATTGCGGTGGTCAAAGTAATTATTCAAATTGCAACTTACTACCTTTTTATGATCATTGTACTCCTGACATACCCGAATACTAGATTTTGGCATCACTTAGCCAGGGAGATCAACGTTGGTGATTCCATGGCCATAAAGATGCTTGATGATCAGTGCTGTGATTCCCTTTTCCCTCGCCTGACACCTACATTCAGCTTCATGGTTTTGTGGAGCAATTGACAGATGTATACTCATGCGGTGGTGACGTTTAAGGTATAAAAAGAGACATCAAGTTACAGATCTTGTGGATTATCTTGTTGATTTTTGCATTAATTTGTTGACTGAGAGGAAGCCATGGTTCCATATTCATTGGCCATTAATATGTTTGTTTGCGGGGTGAACTAGTACATACTAGTATCTGTTCATCCCTATTCTTTGCTGTTTAATCATTGAATCAATTTACTAATCTGTGTTGTAGCTAGTCTGTTTACTTTGTGAGTGGCACAGATTACATTGGGGCCAGTGGATCTTAGTTCAACAATTTGAGCCATGTTGGCTTGCCAATGTGTAAGTCCTTATTCATCTACTGCTGCAATATGTAATTTTGATTTATTTTATCGAGCTGCAATTTGCAGGTCTTACATATACACTCTGAGATCTTCTGTAGTTTAGAAAACTCATCCTTCTCCAGATTTATTTGCTGAGTATCAAATCTTATTTAGAAAGATCAGGAAATTAACTTGTTGCTAAAATCTATGACTCTATAGTTTAGATTTTGAAAGTTCTCGAAACACATATGATTGCTTGTTGTCTAGAATTTAACTTGATGCTAAAATCTGTATAATTCAAGGAAGTCAAGTTTATGTGTTAACATACTCTATTATTTTTTTTTTACTAGGCTACATTAGTTGTAATAAACAATAAATATTTTTATAGTTCACTGGGAAATCAGCATGATGCTAGATTGCACGTAGTTCAAGTTTTTCTCATGGATCATTATTTGTTACCATGAAATTTACTTCGCTATGAGTGAAGACGATTGTGATGGGGATTCAGGCTTCCTCATTTCTTTCACCATTCAAGGCTAAGGAACCACCTAAATTGAAGCCGACTGGGAAGAGATTGACCAAGAAACCAGCCAGATCTGGTTCACCATTCAAGCCTAGGAAACTTGTGTAGACAGCATTGTCAAACTATTGCTTCTTTTCATTTTTTGCGAGAAGTCAAATTATTTGCTTGTATGTAATCATATAGGTTGACCATGTCACGCCTACACCTAATTTATGATGTTCATTATTTTCCTTGCTTAATTGTATCAAACTTTATAAATGCTTACAAATTTGTTGTGGTCATCTAACTACTCTCAAGCGACCACAAAGTCTTTTGGCACAACGAAAAATATACTTAAACGACAACAAAAAGAAAACTTTGTAAAAAAAAAAAACCACACGCCACCATCATGTTGCAGAAAAAAAAATGGAAAAAAAAAGGCTTATGTCTTTAAAAACAAGAATTGAGAAAAAAAAAAGTTGTCTAGAGAAAAAAATGTCATATCATGAGAAAAAAAGAACGGAGAAATAAAAATGAATCAAACTTGTTCTATATGGGCCTGCGGGTGCATGTATGAAAGACTCGGAGCTGGTCAACCGCAGGTCTGCAGCGTACGCGCTGCATGGTGGCGGGATGCCGCTGGGGTCTGAATGCCATTTGGACCCCGGGGTCCAAATAGTGCTGCCGTATATATATATATATATATATATATATAATATATACATATATGTCCTCTAAAACTCAGTACTCAGTGTCATGATGATTGGACGGCCCACAACAGTCTCTATCAAACTATATATATGGAATATGGCGATCAGCCTGTTGGACGTGTGGAGCACATGCATGAAATTTCATGGATCAACAGGGGGATTTCTTAAGTTTCACTATATATATGGAATATGGCGATCAGCCTGTTGGACGTCTTCCCGAACGGAGCAAGGCACGTCACAAGCAAACCACGACGTGCAAGTCCCTATACACATATTGCATAGCTCATGCAAACTAAGATCCTTTATATGTGTGTATGTGTATATAACGTGTATATACATACATATATAGAAATGTATACTATAATGCCCATCGCAAGAACTAGAGCCCAATCCCTCTACCGAGCCTTGCAGCCAAGGTACACCACCATGTCTGCTATACGTACGTGTATATGTGTATACGTATAAATAATACTGATACACAATCTCAAATATTAATGCCCTATGCTATGCCGAGTACGTTGCAACGCACATATAGTTGCAGTAGCTCTTCTGACACCCATATATATATGAAACTAGTTCCTCCAGCCCAGACCCACTGATCTTTCCCAGCTCGGCCCAGCACCTGCCCACGGCCTGCTAGCCCAACTGTGCTGCTTGCCAACCCTGGGAACGAGTCGTTCCTGACACCCTAGTCCCGACGCCGCGCGAGGCGAGTCAGGCGGCGCCCGCCAAGGACGGCAAGCCATTGTCCTGCATCGCAACTCCAGCAGCCGCAGTCGCAGTCGCATCGATCCACAGCATCCGCGCCCGCCATCGGCGAGCTCGCGACCGGGCTAATCCACCGCTCACCATCCATGATCCCCCCCCTCGGTCCTATTCAAAGGCAGAACGGAACCGTAGTGCCGAGACACCGCCACCTAGTATCGCCTCCCGGTGCCCTCTCATCCGCTTGGGTGGCCCGAACCACAGCACCGGCGTCGGAGCCATTGCCGAGGTCTGCCGCGGTCGCCAGAAGCCATTGCCGAGCTTGGTTTGCCATTGTCGTTCTTCATGGTCAGGCCATAACTGTCCCTATTTTTCTCCTGTCATGATCTTGCCTAGTTTACCTCTTACGGTGGTGGCCATTGTGGTGCTTTCAAGGGATCGCCGGGGCTCTTGCGACCACCGTTCACCTCGCGTCATCAACGTGCCTGTCCGCGCCATACCAGTCACCAACAGCCCGTCATCGGATGCGTGGTGAGCTCCCTTGACTCAACGCACCACATGCTACTCACTTGTGAACTTGGTCCATGGTGGACAGCACACATACCACACACCACTGGTCCACGGTGCATGAACACCATAGCGCACAGCATAGTGCGTGCCAGTTAAACATCTGTTCTTCTTAACCATCTATCGATAATACCGTCTACATCACTGTCGCTAATAAATAGCTTTCAATTGTATTCTAAAAATGTATGTTTCTAACTTTATAAATGTTTCCTTAAGCATCACAAATAATGTTTTAGAACTAAAATAAATAGGATACTTCGATTAGTTGCCCTCATTTGTTCTATGTTACTAAAAAGTATGCATTTTTTATGGCTTAAATGACACGTGATCTTTTATAATTAAAATTGACTAAGTTTTTACTCCGGCTTTAGAATTCAACATAATTTGACTTAGTTCAACTTTGGGATATTTCCTTGAGATATCCACCATCTTATTTTAATAAGCTGAAATGAATTAAGTTTATAGTGTATCTTTTTGCGGTCTTGATATATAGTCATGTCTTTTTATCGTAGTTACATTATCGGCATTTCTTGCGTTATTGTAGAAACTAGTTCTCTCTTAGCATGTTGTTTAATGCTATGATTGATGTATTGTTCTTAGTTTATTTTGTCTTCTTTTTTTGTTTTGCGTGGTGTTTTGCTACGAGTAGGCGAAGAGCTGTTCATTGGCATTGAAGACCGGGGGAGTTGAGGGACCGACAAGTGTGCGAGAAGAAGCGAGTGTGGGAAAGTTGGAGCAAAAGTAAAGGCAAGTATAGTTTGGGATCTACTAGTTTTAAGTTCGTGATCATGTGGCCTACTTAATGTTTATGACATGAAACATAAAACATGACTTTTATCAACATAAGAAATTGTGCGCAGCAAGAACATCCGGGATTTACTGATGCAGTTTGTGAGGGCCACATGGCTCGGTTTTAGCTCAGTACCCAGGCCCTTTTCTAGCGAGTTTGGAGGAAGTGCCGAATTGGGTATAGTATAGCCCCCTGTCCATATATATGTGTATAGGTCTGCGGTTATGTGCCATATAGGAAGGGTGGGTCCTATATCGGCGACTTAGCGCCCGGCTTGTTAGAGCGAACCTGTTGAAAGGCTTCATAATGAACCCCTGCCGACCTACCTTGGAAGTGGGTTAAGAGACTAGCTACCTCGGGCGAAAGGGCAATTCACGACTCACAAAGGTGAAAGTGTACACCTCTCTGCGAGAGTTTATTAAAGCGGTATATCGGCCTTGCTCAAGGACACGAGCGGCCTTGGACCTTTGCACTAAGGATAATGACTAATGTTGCTAACTTGATTATGGTTTATCGTTTTATGCTTTACATTATTTAAGTTACACCGATCATGATCTATGGGTAGTTTTTGCCTTGCTATATTTCTGAGTTCGACATGGACTCACTCTTGCAATTTCCCCACCTCAGTCTGTTGGCAAGTCACATCGAGAATGAATGAAGATATTAGTGCTTGGCATACGGAGCCCCCAGTCAATTGTCCCTGAAGAGAATGGAGCCCGAGAAGTTTAGCAACCGTTCCGCGTTACTTTGATAATATGTGAGTGGTTGTTTAGTTATATTTACGCTTTAAAGCATTGTTTTCTGATATTTAACTGTTATAGGCTATATGTGTGGACTTTACGGGCACACATATGGTGACTCTGGTCTTCCTTGGAAAACCAGGCGTGACACAAGTCCAATGTGCCTTCGGTCCCGCCGTGCGAGGAAGAGGGACGGGCCGTTGTTGGCCACGGCGTCGAATCATCTCCACAGGGGTCTGAGGCTCGACCTCCAGGTCAGCTGAAACCCCTAGCCAATGGTCAGTTCCCTGGATCCACTCCCAATGCTTTTGCTCAGGGTGAAGTTATTCCATACTATGTTGTTGCTCATCAGAAGGAGTTTCGCTTACCTAAGGCGGATTTAACCAAATTTGATGGTTCGAACCCGCAGTTTGGAAGGAAAACGCGGTGAAAAATACTTTGACATGTTCAATATACCTGTTCATCATCGGGCACCATTTGCTACATTGCATTTCAAAGGCATTGCTCAGTTATGGTTGCAGACTTACGAGGCCCAACAAAGAATAGAGGGTTGGGTAGACTTATGTATTGCTATAGAGGATAAGTTTGGGAAGAATCTCTATCAAAATGCCATGCAAGATCTATTAAGCATTAGACAGACCTCTTCTGTGCAAGAGTATCATGATAGATTCATATTAGTCATGCATAAAGTCTTAGATCATAATGGCAATTTTGATTAAGTTTTCTTTGTAAGCAAGTTTCTACAAGGCCTAAATCCTGACATCAAATCTGCCCTGGTGTTACATAAGCCGAGAACAGTTGACCTGGCTTTGTCATTGGCTTTAATGCAGGAAACAGAGTTGGCTAATCAATAGAAAAAGCAATTCCCAAGAAGACCTTACAAAGAATTCAACAAGTTTCAAGCTAAAAATCCTGATGCCAAGCCTAGAGTGCTAGGGCCCCTGCCAGTTGAACCCAAGAATTCTATGGAAGATAAGATATCACAATTGAGATCTCAGCGCAGGGCTTAGGGGTTGTGCATGAAATGTGGTGAGAAGTGGGGAAGGAACCACAGATGTCCAGATAAGATATCCTTGCATGCTTTGGAGGAATATTTGAATCTCATGCCTGAAGAAAAGCCTAAAACACAGGAATCATCATCTCGATGAATTAACTGATAGTGAAGTATTTGCTCTTCTGTCTCGGTTCTTTGCAAAGTAGGCACTCAAGGAAAGAAGACAATTAGGCTAATTGGCAAGATCCAAGACAAAGAAATTCTAATACTCATTGATTCAGGAAGTACAAGAACCTTCATTAATGCTGCAACTGCCTCTCTGCTGAAGTGCAAAGTGCAAACTGTAGATTCAGTTCTGGTAATAGTGGCCAATGGACAGAAATTGTAGAGTACACAACAAGTCTTTGGTTTGACATGGTGGACTCAAGAGCATACATTCGCCAGTGATGCTAGAGTACTATACATGCCACACTATGATTTGGTAGTGGGTATGGACTGGCTTGAAGCTCATAGTCCAATATGGATACACTGGAAAAGGAAACTATTGAGATTTTCACATGCTGGTCAGCGTATTGCATTGAAGGGTGTTAAAGATCAATTGTCCAAAGATCAAGGCAAGAAAAGTCAAGGGGCTCATCAAAAAGAGAGGCATAGCTCATATGATACATTTATGCTAGCCAGAAGACATTTCTGACCAAGTAGACATACCTGAAGAGGTCCAAAAATTGGTGGCTGACAATGCTGCATTATTCAGTAAACTAGAGACATTACCTCCGCAGAGAACCTGTGATCCTCAGATTCCATTACTGACAGGGGTCAAACCAGTTAATGTCAAGCCTTACAGATATGCTCCCACTCTGAAAGATGAGATTGATTCTAGTGAAAAAGAAAGATGGCACATGGAGGTTCGGTGCGGACTATAGACAATTGAATAATATCACTTTGTCAAGAAAAAATATCCACTTTGCCCGTGGTAGATGAGTTCTTAGATGAATTGCATGGAGCAAATGGTTTCACAAAATTAGATATGAGATCCGGCTATCATCAAATCAGCCTCCGACCACAAGATGAAGCAAAAACGCATTTAGAACTCATAGTGGTCATTGGGAGTTTAGAGTCATGCCATTTGGCCTCACTAATGCTCCTGCAACATTTCAATCTCTGATGAATACCATCTTTCACAATCAGCTGAGGAAATTTGTGTTAGTCTTTGTGGATGATATTCTCATATCACAGTCCAACTTTGGTTGATCATCTTGATCATTTGAAACAGTGTTTGACATCCTTCACAACAATGAGATACTCTTGAAGAAGTCCAAGTGCTCATTTGCCCAATCAAAAGCCGGAATATTTGTGCCACATTATTAGCAGAGAGGGTGTAGCCACGGATCCTAAAAAGGTAGAAGCAAAGTGGCCCAAAGGCCTCCCCCAACAACTTTAAAAGCACTTAGAGGATTTCTAGGATTATCTGGTTACTATAGGAAATTCATCAAGAATTATGGATTACTAAGTTGGCCATTGGCAGACTTATTAAAGAAGGATGTGTTATTCCATTGGACACCTGATCTCCAGTCTAGCTTTGATAACCTGAAGCAAGCCTTAATTACTGCACCAGTACTTCAGTTACCAGACTTTTTTAAACCCTTCACTATAGAAACAGATGCTTCAGGAAAGGGAATTGGAGCAGTACCGATTCAAAATGGCCATCTAGTGGATTATCTCAGTAAAGCTTTAGGATCTAAAGCTCAAGCTATGTCAACTTATGAGAAGGAATATTTGGCTCTAATAATGGATGTAACCAAGTGGAGATCATACTTGCAACATCAAAAATTCACTATTGCTACTGACCACAAGAGCCTTACCCATCTTGGGGAACAGAAGTTACGTGAGGGTTTACAACAGAAAGCATTTCTGAAGCTTCTTGGTCTACAATACAAAATAGTGTACAAGAAAGGCTTAGAGAACAAAGCAGCTGATGCACTTTCCAGACAATCAGAAAGTCAACATGCTATGGCCATATCCACTGTCACACCCAGATGGCTTGAAATCATCATAGAAGGCTATGCTAAAGATGAAGAAGCAAAACAGTTACTCAGTGAGCTAAGCCTCACAGGCTCCAATGCCAAGGGTTTCACTCTATCTGATGGTGTCATAAAGTACAAGAATAGAATTTGGCTGGGTAATATCTTTGAAGCACATCAAGCCATCTTACTCTAGCCTAGCATAGTAGTGGTCTGGGGGGGCATAGTGGTATTACAACAACCTATCACAAAGTGAATTTTCTATGTCTGTCTCACCCTTACACTACCATGTCGGTTGCTCAATTGTTCCTAGACAATGTCTACAAATTACATGGGTTGCCACACCGCACTGTGTCAGATAGAGATAAGTCTTCACTAGTCAAGTCTAGTATGAGCTGTTTAAGTTAGCTGATACTACTCTGAATTTGAGCACAAAGATATCATCTAGAAAGCAGATGGTCAAACTAAGCGTTTGAACCAATATTTGGAAACATATTTGAGATGCATGGTGCACTCTTGCCCGTCTAAATGGGCTTAGTGGATATCATTAGCAGAATTCTGGTACAATACTACTTTTCATTCTCGCTCACGGCATGACACCATTCTGCTCGGTGGATATCTACACCACTAGTGGGTGCGTTTTTACTCTTGGGGGTGGCGCGGTGTCATGGAGGTCTTGTAAATAGACTATTTTGACTAAATCAACAATAGAGGCGTAAACTTATCTTTGCTTTGGATACAGCTATGCTTTGTATGATGCTAACTCATGCTACTATGATACACATGTTTGCACTAGTTGTTATGATCATGTTATGCTATATGATGTTGAATCATGCTCGATCTTGATATGCTTTTTGTGTTATGCTAGTAGCCTAGTACACATGCTTAATCTAGTTTGCTCGATTCGTCATGACTTTTATGAAACTAATCGAAATTTTCTAATATCTCAACAACATTGTGGTTATTCACTGAATGAAAATGCAAGTGCACAACTTCAAGTGAAGCACTACTTACTTTTGTATATTTGGGGTGAACCAAAAACTTTTGTGTCCTCGTCACCTCCGTAGCCGTGGGATTGAAAACACGCTCGAGTAAGCCTCCACATGAGTAAAAACGTAAAATGTCACATTCTTTTTTTATTTTTTTAGTAGCATAATTAAGAAAAAAAAAATGCATGGGTTAGTAGTAGGTTAGGAAACACTCACCGATTTATTGCGGTTTTCAACGGAAGCGTATCGACTTCAAGCTAGGCGCAGAGTCAACAAAATAAACCCTCCTCCACTTGATAGCAATGACAACAACAATCCAGTTGTCCGTCGGGGTTATGCGCAAACATGACAAAATCCTTGTCAAGATGTTTCCTTAGGCCCCATTCTAGATATGTAATGCCCATGCCACGGGCCCGCCGGTCAGCCCTTCGAAGGTCAATTGTTCAGGATCAAGAAAGCCAACCGACAAAGACATGGCCTTAGCTTCCCTGAGCAGGCATCTAGGAATAGAGGCATGCAAAGCAAATTTAGCAAGCAAATAGATGAAGAGGCATCCCAAGTGAGTGCAGAATAGAAGAAATCATATTCACGGTGTCATGCGGCGAAGGATGGACACATCCAATACATCCAATGCCATGAGGTCAAACAAATCGTCGAAACCCTGTGCTATGTGTATCTCTTACTCCTTGCCGGTGTCTTTTCCCTTCCCTTCTCTCAGAACAAAACTGGGCGGGCAAATGCCCGCCCCTCAGTAGTTCAATACGGAATAGGCGGTTTATGAGGACAAAACAAACCGGCGAGGTAGAGAACAAAAAATATAGTTCAGAAATAGAGGAATATAAACAAACTTTTAGTTGAGTAGCGCTTCATTTAATAGGCACGTTTTTTGTAATCCAAGATAGTAGAGTACTCTACATAGCAATCGTGTTTCTTGAGCACACATATATATTCATCTATAAAGAAAATAAGCGGCAATAGTAACGTTTTCCTATGACAAAAACACACAGATAACAACATTATAATAGAAGTCGGGTGTACTGTTCAGTATCTACAACACCATATATCCATCTGAGGACAAAACTATCACCTTTCCTCACTTACAGGCGATCAAAAAATTAAAGCGACACTGTGTGTGCTCTCTGTCTCTTCCCGCCAGATGATGCGTTGGTGCTTCTTTGTTGGATGGAAATCACTGGCGTAGTTTCGTCGCTTTGAACAGATTTGAAAATTTCAAGAACCTCAAAAATAGCGGGGGCCTAATATTATACAGTTCAATTACGTAATAGACACTCTATAAGGACTACACAAACCACTAAGGCAGAGAATAATAAAATGTAGTTCAGGGAATAGAGGAATATAAACAAACCGTACTTTAGTAACGATTGTTTTAATATGGACATTCTTGTAAGGTAAGATAGTTGAACAACTCTACAGAGCGGTCATTGTTCTTGAGCACATATATTCGTGTATAAAGAAAATAAAGCAGCAGTATTTTGCAAGTGTCCTATGACGAAATACACGAGATAATAACATTATAGTAGCACTCGTGTCGGGTTCAAGATCTACAACTCGACATATCTATCTCGAGGATAAAATTGTACAGTTCAATTCTGTAATAGGCAGTCTATTAGGACTAAACAAATCAAAGAGGCAGAGAACAAAAAAAAATGTAGTTTAGAAATAGAGGAATATAAACAAAGCTGCGGTTTAGCAACAGTTCGTTTAATAGGATCATTTTTGTAAGATAGTTGTACTCTGAGCAGTCGTGTTTTTTGAGCACACATATTCATCTATGAAGAAAACAAGCAGCAGTAGCTGCAGTTTTTCTATAACAAAAACACACAGATAATAACATTATAGTAACAATCGGTGTATTGTTTAGTATCTATAACTCTATATATCCATCTGAGGACAAAATTATCACCTTTCCTCACTTATAGGCGACTGAAAAACTACAGGCGACACTGCGTGCTTTCTATCTCTATCCACCTGATGATGCGTTGATGCCTGTTATTGGATGGAAATCAATCAAGTAGCTTCGTCGTCTGAACAGATTTGAAAATTTCGATCGCTGAAAATTAGCAAGGCCCTAATATTATACAATTTAATTACAGTATTAGGTAGCCTATGAGGACTACACAAATCACAGAGGCACAGATCACAAAAAATATGGTTTAGGAATAAAGGAATATGAACAAACTGTAGTTTAGTAACAGTTCATTTAATAGACACATTTTTGTAAGACAAAGTAGAAGTAGTACTCTGAGCCGTCATTATTCTTGAGCATGTATATTCATCTATAAAGAAAATATGAAACAGATGAGTCGTAATTTCCTATGACCCATGTTTTTTTTTTTAGATCGCGCTATGAAATTTAGCGGCAAAATGCTTCGATGCTATTGCCGCTATAGCGGCGCTATGGTCGTGCTATAGCGGCGCTATTTGCAATGTAACGTCGGCATGCGAGTTCACGCTATAGCACCGCTGTAGTGCGCTATTTGTTTCAAATAACAGAAATCAGGACAAGTATACAATTATAATTTGATAAGTGATAATGATAACCATATAATAAAGTTCTCATCCTCAAAACAAACAACCATGAAGGCATCAAGTCATCAAGTAAATAAGCAAATAACCATAAAGTTACTGAAATCACTCAATCACTAACAATTAGGCTAGGCTGATCAATTTGCCAATAGCGTCATAATAGCGCGCTATGACGCTATTTGAGCTTAGCGGCGCTATAGCGCCAATAGAGTTTTGGTGCCCAACCGATCTTTGCCAACATAGTACTCACAATATTCCTTCCAAACTCAAGCGCCTCAGAGCAGATGCCAACTAATAAAAGTTGTGAGATAAGTCTTCAAACCAGACTAACTTGTTTGATTAAGAAATCCAGTCTATAAAGCTACTAGGAGGTTGCTGTGTTGTCCGGCCTAAGGGAGCGAAGGGGTAACCTTTAGTGCAACTCTAAACCTCTTTAGTTTAAATATTTGTACTATTTTTTGAAAAAATAGAGAACTAGTACAAATACTTGAACTAAAAAAAGATTTGGAGGTGCACCTAATTCCAATTTGCACCCCTGGTCCGGCCGGCGCTTGTCCAACTATTGGTTGATTTTGTGTGTTATACAGCTACAAGCGCAAAGTGAGTGTTCCTTGAAACCTACGTAAAAAGCTTGACATTTTCTGTTACATCCCTGGGCCCTGCCGGTATCATATGCCTATCGTCCATGGATATATATGATCGAGGGCCCATTAGATCGATGGAGCCATCGTCGTCGCGGTTAGTCGAAACAACACGATCGATTGGGCCCTTTCAATTTGGGCCACTGATGCACCAGCCAGCAGCAGCCTTTTAATTTCTCGTTGACGCTTTGCTGATGACTCGATGATTTTCAGATCAATCATGCAGTGCCAGTGCTGTCTGTTCCATCGGGCGGGCATCATCGATCAGTAGTAGTAGCCTTGCAGTTTTGTGGGACCTGATTTCATTTTTTTCTCACACCACATTCACACTTGGCGGCAACTTTCCGGTGGGTGAGGTAGCAGAGGTCCTTGACGTACGTTCACGTACAGTTGCATCATGGCACTTCATCTGATATAAGACTAATATCTTATTAGTAGAGCTATCTCAGCCAATAACACTTTTGCATGCCACTGTTCCAGATTTCAAGGACGATATTAGTTACGTGCAGATCAACTTTGATCAAGTTTTGAGGTGCTCACAGAGGTAGTGTTTACGTCACGTGTGTTCATAGGGGTGAGTATGCGTGCGTCTTGTGTAATCTCAAAAAAAAAAAAAAAAATTAGGCAGCAAGATCGGGTGTAAACCAACCTCTCCGTGCAAACATGTAAACTTCCAATCTGGATCATAGAATGTTGATCCAAGCGGCACGGAGGATTGGGTAAGTGGATAGGTTAGTTTGCCTAAAAATTATGCCTTCCACTAATAAGTTTACTATGAAAAAATATATTTCATAATAATTATTTAATGGTACTCATAACTGTTAATACTCACTCGGGATGGTATTAGAAGTCGTTTTGGACAAGGTTTGGGTCAAACATCGAATATAAATCATCAATAACTTTTAAGTTGTTCAGGTTTGTAAATGTAAAAATTATATGAGTAGATTTATCTTAAAAATACTTTGATAAAAGTATACATATATCACATCTCCATAAATATTTTTATAATAATAAGAGGTCAAAATTGTGTTTTGGAGACCGTGTCGCTGTCCTAAACGACTTCTAATACCATCCCGGAGGAGTATATCTAAATCTCCTATAAGAGAGCCCCCCACTAGGGGAGTTCTCCGGGTTACGATTGGCCAGCCAATTGGTAACTGCAATCCCGGCATCATGCAAGTAGGACACGTCATCATCCCCTCCCCTCCCATCCCTTTACTGCTGCATCCGTTTTTTTGTACGCAGAAAAAAAACAGCGGCCTCCGTATTTTTAACGCCGCGAAGGGTCCCCTCCCGTCCGTTTACTGCTGCATCGCGTTTTTATGCGAGAAAACAAACCGGCCTCCGTTTCTTCTTCAGACGCCTGAAGGGAGAAAAAAACCGGCCTCCTCCGCATCCGTTCCTCCCTCCCGCTCTGCATCCGTTTTTTCTCCACCGGGACTAGAAACGTCGCCGCCGCCCCGTGCCTTCTCCACCAGCGCCTCATCTCTCCACCACCGCCCCCTTGCCTCCCAATTCGCCTTCCCACCACCGCCACCTCGCCTTCCCGTCGATGTCCATAAAATAGCCACACGCCCACGCCCGTGCCTCCCCCTCAAGCCAGCGGTGAAAGTCGAGGTCCCCGAAATCCCATGGCTGGGCGAGGCCGGAGGCGATTTGGGCATGTGGGCTGCGGAAGGCAAGCCCCGAGACGGTGACGGAGGTTGCGGGCGGCGAGCTCCGGCGCGACGAGCGACCTCCATGGCTAGCGGTGCGGGGCGAGTCCCGGCGCGAGACCCGCCGCATAGCCCGGTGAGACGGGTGATGTCCGGGCGCTAGCACCCATCCTTGTGGGAAGGATCTGATCCGGCTCGAGTATGCATCGAGCGGCGGCGGCATCGGCGGCACAGGGCTCTGCTCCAAACCTCCAACCCCAACGATGGCTGCGCGGCCCTCTTGTTCGGATCCGGCTCGAGTATGCATCTAGCGGCGAGCGGCATCGGCGACGACAGGGCTGGCTGCGGCGGCCTGCTGTTCCTCCTCAGCTGTGATGTTTCTGTTCGATAGTATACCAAAAAGTTTCAATTACCAGTTACTACAATCAATACTTTATATATATATGGTTTTTTATTTGATGAATTTGGGTGTACAAACGGGATGAATGTCTACGTACAGGTTTCGATGAATTTGTTTGCCTTTGCCCCCAGAATTTTCCTTTGAGTTCTCTGTTATATTTGCAAGGCTCGACGATACTACTTGATTAACCTTTTTACAGGTGTTGATGAAATTGTAAGTGACTATTCTTACGGCAAGTTGTGTTTTTATATGGATAAAACTTTAGGGACGGTGCTGCTAGATTCAGGCTGTTAGATTTTAATTTTTTATTTTTGTTACAAAGTACAATTGATTTTGGTATTTTAGTCCAAAATTCAAGTGTAATAATATTATTATTACTAATGTAGTGAGGAATTAGTAATGCTTTACTTTTTTATTTACTCATTGATTATTATTGCAAAGCGTTGCGGTCACATAATCACTGCAAGGTTCAGCATATAAGTATCTATAGAAAAAATAGTCTACTTTTTTTAAATTATTTGTAGTCTCCTCGCAACGCGGGTAGATTCATCTAGTTTTAATACAAGTTTGATCAAACTTCAAATCATTCAATTTCTGAAAAAACAAGAACGGTACCTGTTTGATTTGGAGAAATTCCAAAGAGATTATATAGAATCTATTTAAAAAACAAGAGTTGGACCCTGTTTCGAACAAATAAATGGCAACTTCCTTTCCACAGGAACGGCGCCATTCTATAGTTCCATGTACAGAACGCAGTAAAGAAAACATCCATCCAGACCGGACGGTTTTTGTTCCTTCACGAAGAGCGAGGCACAGCTGCACACATCACTCCGTGTGGTTGTCTTGTGCGCTCCATCAACATGGCTGTTTAGTTGGTGAAATATTTTTGGGTTCGGCTATTTGTAGTATTTTAGTATGTATTTAGTAATTATTTTCTAACTATGGACTAACTAGGCTTAAAAATTCATCTCGCACTTTTCAACCGCATTGTACAATTATATTTATTTTGTTTGTCTCGCATTTAATGCTTTATGCATGCGTTAAAAGATTCGATGTGACGAGTATCAGTAGACCTTTTTAGTTCACTTTTCGTCCGTGTCTCATGAACGTGGTGACTTGTCCAAACACCAGTTCCCGTGTACTTATTTCCTACGTTTTCCCTTTCTTCTATTTTGGTAAGAACTCCACGTTCAACTCTTGTATTTTTCATATTCCTTTATTTTGCATGCTTTCAATCAAAAAGGCTGTAGTGACCACTGACCTGTATGGCTGCAGCCGCTACTCTCTGGTCGGATACAAATTTAAGGTTTTCTTAATGGCATCTTAGTTTAGGCCCAACCTCTATCTCTCTCGTTCTGAAAAAGAAAAACTCTATCTCTCTCGAAAAGAGATTAGGTACAACATCTGCTTTCATTTCATAGGAATACAGTACGTAGTACACCGTGGCGTAAACAGCAAGGTCAATGCAAGCACGATTTCAAGAGTACGTAGTACACCGTGGAGCCTGTGCATTTTGAATACCCAACCCAAGTTGTGCCTAACAAGTAACAGAGAATGGGCATTTCAACAACAAATGAATCACGCTTTCCTCCACAGAAATCTGACAGAGAACACAAGTGTAATCATCTAAAACCATTAGTTTCCTTCTGAAGAGCTCTTGGGTACTAAGCTTGTCTTTAATCAAAAGCCAAAAAAAAAAAAAACTTCCTTCTATTCTAACAACATGATTTCTAGAGCCAGGAAGTCTTGATGCTTGGAAGAAAAGACATTAGAACCCCAAGTGGAGTTGTCTTAATATGCAAGATGAGAGCTATGATCCGAGGTAGTGACGACAGATTGTGCATGATCCGAGCTAGCAGAGGAGGAGACGCTACGGACGGTGTCCGTCTGATGGAGGGAGAGTGGTTCTAACTCCTAGTGATCGATTAATGGGAAAGATCAAGGGCAAAACCAACTGATTTCAGCTGAATTAATATAGTGTTTTGTGAGAGAGAATAAGCCGATTCAGCTGGTCTTTTAGTTTAAGTGGGTATTAGCAGCAAGAAAAACCACCAGACATATAGGGGCTCTGCAAAAACAGCTCTTACTCCTCGCGGCTTCTTCCAAAGAGCTGTTTTTGTTTTTCCAAACCTATTTTTAGTAAGAGCAACTCCAGTGGTTTGGCAAAAATCACTTGGCAAAAGTTGAGTTTTGCCAAGTCTCCAAATTTTTTGCCAAGTTGAATTATAGCCTTTCTCCAATGGTTTGCTAAATTAGAGTTGACAAATCCCATCTAGTGGGCCCAAACTTAACTACCGATGGTTTTCCTTTTTCTTTTTTTTTTCCTCCGTTACAATACCAGTGCACGTCAAAATAAAAACAGCATAGACAGAAGCAATCATAATCGTTTTTGCTATTCAGATGATCGCCTACATGGTCATACATCATCTATCCATTCAGATGATCCATCAGTTTCCATCGTCTCCAAAACATCAAGTGTTGAATAAATACAGATCTATAGATAGATTAATTATGAAAGAATTTCTATACACAAATGCAGTCGTGGCAATACCCATTCAGCATGTCGGACGCGGCGCACGGCCGAAACCCACGAGCATCTATGTCCTACCGCGCGAGGGAAACACCGGCGCCATCGTGATCTCCTCTCGTGTCCGACCAAGAAGAACCCTAGGCAGCGCAAGATACAAGACGAAGGGAGGAAAGGACGGCGCGAGATGTGTCCGGGCGGTGTTTCCCTCGCCGATAGGAAATAGATCGCCCGTGAAGTCTCCCCTGGCGCACGAAAGCCAAACAAATGGCACCGGAAGGAGGAATGCGCTGCTGACTTGGAGCCGCGCATTTTTGCGGCGTAGAGGCCGGCAAATTGGCAAACCAATGGAGAGTGGATTTCTGACATTTTAACAAAAAAAAAATGCAAATGCCAAGTTCAATTGGCAAACCACTGGAGTTGCTCTAACATAGCTTCAGAATAAACCATTTAGTGTGGGGCTTCAGGGTACGTAGAATGCAATATGCAAGTATATAACCGATCGGTAATCAGAGGTGTCCGGCGGAGCTAAATTGCAGGGATAGTAATTAAACGGGTGAATATGCATGTGAGCAAACAGTAGCCCTGGGGTGTCGGTGGACAAATTATATATAAAAAAAAACTAACGAGCGGCCGGACAGCTAGGCAATGAAAAGCATGTGCGTTTCACTTGAGGACCGCGCGGCCGCCGGCCGGCTCGATCGCAGCCAGAATACAGTGAGGAGTCGATGAGAGCACGCACTCGCACGGCCACCGGCCGGCCGGTCGAGCATGAGAATGAGATCCGGACGGGGTGGCGCCACCATCGCGTGTGATTCCGATCCACATGCATATGCATGTGTAGATGTAAAACCTACAGCGTGGAAAAGGCGCAAAGGGCAAAAACAAGAAACAACCAACGAAGCTGCTGCTAGTCTGCTGCTTGCGTGTGCTCGTTCTACTTCAACGGCGAGACCAACACCGGTACAGCGGAGCGAGGCACATGCGCCGTGAGTGACGCGGCACACTGCGGTACGTGCAGGCCCTAATGATGATTGATGAGGGTGATCTGATCCACATCTCCGATCCTCGACCAAAGATTACTTTTTTGTGAATGAAATTATATATGTATAGAGATGATTAAAAACTACTGGTGCTACTGCTCTACGTACTGCGTGCGTCGTTAGAGGGTAGATGTGTGCTTATGATGAGGTACGTGTTGAGCTTAAAGAATAATGTATGGTTTGCAGTTGCGGTTTGCCTGCTGTCTGCATTTACCTCGCTTCCATGTCCATGTGGGTGTCAGTGGAATAATCCACTCCATTCAAATATATATTATTATGGAATAATACATACATATATACCCATCGACCTATTGTTACGCAGGCACGTAGTAACCTCTCCCTCTCAACATCAATCATCAATCTATCCAAGAATGAGAAGGGGGCTTTATTACCTTTTTATAACTACACACAGCTTGGTTTGGCTGGAGGTCGCACGGATCGATCGATCGATCGTTGGCGCACGCGCGCTGTCGCATGCATGTCGCATTGTCGCCGGACGGGGCGGGCACGCTTTGACTTGGGAGTTTGCATTGGTTGGTATACGTTGTTGGGTTTAGGCCTGCCGGGACCGGGAGGTGCGACGTCGCTTTTGTTTCTCAGAGAGAAATATGTGGCTTTTGTTTCCAGCCTAACTATTGTGCTAGCAGAAGACCCTCCACATAATTTACTCTGACGGCTAGCTTTAAGAGCCATAATATGTGTTTTTATGTATAATTTACCTCATGTAACTATATAAAAATTCGATCGGCTTGCAAAGAAGGCCGAGGTGTTGGCATATATCGTTATTTCTGTTGTTTGAGACATCAAGCTGGTTAAACTATTTTTGCCACACCATCATTTAAGCTGGATGTGAATTCCCTCGGGGGTTTTTTTTTTTTTTTTTTGTCAAAGGAAAACTGTATTAGAATAGCCAACCGTACACCCCTGCAATTTTGCAAGAAACACGACTCCACCGTCGTCGTCCCCGCCGGCATCATCTAGGAAACCGGCGAAGTCCTTCCACCATGTCAAGGGACACCCAGACCTTGGGTACAGCTGCAAAAGCCCGCATCACGAGAGGAAGAGGAAAACAATCCGCGACCGCCATCATTGGGCCACCGGCCGGAAGAGGAATCCGAACTACCATCCGGTAGCCCGGAAGAAGCTTGCATCGCGGGGAAGAAGGGATTTGTTCCCCTTCCGCAACAAAAAGAGGTACTAATTGACCTCATAGAAGCCTCGCTGAAGAAGACATCGCCGTCACCGTAGAGGAAATTTATTCGCGGGAGCAAGGCTCCTCGGGGTCACCACCACCGAACGCTTGCTCCATAACACCGGCAGACTATGTCGCCGCCGCCGCCCGGCTACGCAGAGACCTAACCCTAAGCGGTGACCACGGGCAGCTATAGATGATCCTCCCACCGAGGGGGCAGGCTCCCCCAACCCCCGATGCCCCCGAGGGCCGGCGAAGGAGAGGTGTCGGCGGATCGATGGAGGAAAAGGATATCGCCTCGTGACTACTGTAGCAACGGAGAGCAAGGAAGGAACTTGACTCAGATCGTGTCTACCCGAACATCGAGTGTACCGAAATTCCCTCGTTTGTCTTGATAATATTGCAATCTTCGAAGGCGAAACATGTTAAAGCCTTCGGTGATTCTTTAATGATGATATGACATGTCGCCGGGTGTGTTTTAACATTTTCACGGATCACCGATGCACATCGATCTTGTTGCCCAAACTATGGCCAATATACACATATCATCCCTATAATAATAGTGTGTGGCCGATGTATACATCGCCCTTATTTCCCGAATAGCCGGGGTTGGACATCACCGATGTTTGGTGCTTTATGTTTTAGGTTCGCATAAATCTCACATAAAAACAGGGGGCCACGTGTTAATACCCAGATTGGGCACAAACAATTTGAAGAGGACCATGATTATCTTTTGCCCAATCTAAGAAGAACTCTATAAAACAACATAATAATATTTGATAAAAAAAGCAACATAATAATAATAATAATATCACATTGGCCTATGATCATGTTGCTCGATCCCACCTTTAGGGTGCATGTCCACACTGATTTCCCTCACTCTAACAATAATTGAGTTAACTTCGTATATGTCACACCCCAAGGAATGGGGCTGCGGCCAATAAGGGGGGGTTAGGTAGGTGCGCACGCCACCGCCGCCACCTCCTTTGCTCCATGATTTATTTGATAATTGAAATAAGAGTTTGGTTAGGATAAGGCTTGAGATACAAGTCTCATAGGAGGGCTACGTAAACAAGGAGGATGTAATTTCTTAGGGATAAGCGAAGAAAGAAATATTTTCTCCTACTCACGCTCCTATCGCCACCGCCCCGCTCCCGTGCACCCGCCCACGCCCCAGCTCCGCCTCCGCGCCACCCCGTCTTTGTCATCGGCGGCCGTTCGCGCCGCCCTCCCGTATAGCAGGTCATGACACGTGGTACTTTTCGGAGGCCGGCCGATCCACCCACCACCATCACCATGGATGGAGATTCGAAAAAAGATGTTCGAGTAAACATGAACAATGTTCGACAAGATCAACACCACGCCTCGACTCTCTCTCGCCGATCAAGTCGCCATCCTCTCGTGTACCAATCCAGAGGAAGACCGCAAAAGCGCAAGGAGAGGGAATCCATCGAGATCGGTGTCAAGGCAGCCATGGAGGAAGCAGACCGCACCTTCCTCAAGATGATCTACGACAAGCCAACCTCCACCAACGTTGTACAATTGGTGGACGAGGTAGAGGCCAAGCTTCCTAGCCTTCTTTCCCCGACGCCAAAGACAAAGACTGGCGCCCGCCCCATGGCTCCAAAATTCACCGCCGACCACTTCCTAGGTCTCACTCCCGCGCCGCACAAGCCGCCGTTCCCGACGTACTAAAGCAAGGAAGATCCCCTACCCTAGCTCAACATATGTGAGCGTTCTTCAGAGGGCAAGGACACCGCAGAACGAAAGAGCAAGTCCGGTATGCATCTTACCACTTGACAAGAGGAGCATAGCAAAGGGTGGTACATGCGTCTATCCTAGAGAAAGGCGATGACAGATTGGGCATGCTTTGTACGGTGACGTCAACGAGCGCTCGGCCCAGCAACACGGCGCAACCCGCTAGGGTGAACCGCATCGCTCCGCAAGACCGACAATCGGCCGACGAGTACACAGATACGTTCCCGCACATGTAGCTCGTGGCCGCCACCTCGGCGCGGCGGCAGCGGTCAACATCTACACCGCGCAGGCTAGGAGATCCCTTGAAGACAGACGTCGAGCTGCGGGACCCCGAACATGGAGATAGTCATGTCACTTTCGCCCGAAAGGCGTATGAGCGCTACCTCGCCATCCTCTACATCTCGGGCAAGCGTCTCTACACTAGCGAGGTAAAACCCCGCATGCCGCACACCAACAGCTTCACCAACAATGACGGCTACACCTATGACAACACCTCTCAAGCCGTTCAAAAGGGTGACCCCCAAGGAGATGACCGAGCAACGCAAAGGCGGCATGTGCTTCAATTATGACGAACCGTTCTCACGCGATGACAAGTGCAAGCACCTCTTCGACATCACGGTCTTCAACGACTACAAACGACAATGACGACGACGCCACTCGGGACAACGCCGACCTCGGGGTCCTCATCGGGGATCCCAACTCCTCGATGCGTGGTGCACACTCTCTCTACCTCATCGGGATGATTTCAAGCATAGGCGTCGGCATCATGGTCGACTCGGTGCATCGCACAACCACGCCGACCCTCATGTTGTGGCGGCAATGGGACTCCACACACGCACCGCTGCGGGTCAAGGTGATACAGAGACTCGGCGTCATCTCAACCCGCGCCGGCCACAACCTTCGATAGCAGCGCCTCCGGCTAGACACCGGAGGATCGACTTCCTCCTCTTCGACGGCCCACTTCTACCTCCCCGGCCTCTTCACCACTAATGCGGATCTTCTCGGCGCACTTCTCCAAGGAGGGTTCGCAGGACAAACTTTTTGGCTTTGGGCGCCTACACAACACCTCCTCCGACAATGCCCGCTCCAACCTCCATCTTGCTCGGCGCCACCACGTGGGAGCAAATAGCATGTCGCCTTCCCTCGACAACATGGACCGCCCCTCCCTGTCATTTGTTGTGATAGGGGGCCGACACTAGGATTGGGGAGGAGACAAAGACAGATTGGACAGCAGGAGAGAAGTTGGGCGAGAGAGAGAGAGAGAGAGGAAAGAAACTAGGAGGATTCTTGCTGTGTTGAGGGGGTGATGGAGAGAGGGTTAGGGTTTGTGTTGTTTTCATATACTTTCGAGGTGGTAATGAGCTGGTATGGGCTTATCTAGGGTGGGTGTCCGGGCCTCATTTACCATGACGGTTAATCAATTACATTGTAGCGGTTTTCAAAACCGTCCCGATTAATTAAAATAACCGACATGGTTAATCAAGACCTTAACCGTGGTGGTTAAGGTTTTCTAAACGCCGTGTAAAATAAATCATGTAGTAGTGCATGTGCATACTGGTTTCCTCTCACTCTACCATCTCTAACAATTGAGTTGATTATGTATATTTTTCTTTGTCATCCCAACATTACGCAAACTTTCAACGGATAAATTCAATGTTTTTCTTTTGTCATGATAGCGTTGGTATGAATATTCAATATTTATGAATTACAAATGAGATAGGTGACATATTCATTTGAGTTGTAAACCATAGTGGGTACTATTCGGTACGTTGTCTCTGTTATTAGTTCGTTATCAACGATGGTACGGTGTTAGGACTGAAACAATGAAACTTGGCGTATGAATTAAGCTTCGCAAACTTCATATATGCTATTAAAAAGAAGAATCATTGTTATAAAAATAATAATCTATCTGGAACTAACTACAAAGGAAGTAGGAAAAACGCAGAGTTTGCCTAAAACTGATCGATAAAATATGTCTCAATAAGAATGTTTTTTTTTTTTGACCAAACATGAGATGTTTTGACTCTAAGATTTGTGGAACGACTTATAATTTAGAACAGATTGAGTAAGTTCTAGGTATATAACAGTAGTTTTATTATCATCAAAATCATCATAGATAATACAAAAGGCCAAAACAGAGAGAGAATAAGTAGTAGCAGCCGTAGTATGTACGCAGGCTTATACGGTCAACGAATAGCACGGATCGCGGAAGAGGACGACGACGACGGAGTCTGATAGCGATAGCGATAGCGATAGGGACGCCCGCCCCGGGAGTGCGCAAGGAAGGAACTGGCCAGCCATAGCCATGCCAGCGTGCTGCGTACTACTCCTACGTGGAAAAAAGGACAAGGAAGAGAGGAGATGAGAAGCTGCATCTGCGAGCGACCCGAGTCAAAGGCACTAGTGGAGCAGAGCAGACACACGACTCGAGAGAGCGTGAGAGCGTTTGGGTTCGGCACGGGCGTTTGACCCGTTATTCCCCGTTTCCACAGGTCCGCGACGCGCGGCCAAACCCAGCCGAACCAGGCCGTGCCTGCCTAACCGTGGCGGCCGGGTGTGGACTGGGCGCGTGAGCTGCTGCCACCGACTGGGTGCACAGCTAGCACAGGCGGACGCGGACGGACAGCTAGCAGTAGCAAGCGCCGCGCGCGCCGCCGACGAGACGACCTGGCTTGGCTGCCTCCCACGCCGATGCTCATGCCGTTTTGACCCGGCCAGCTCACTCGCATCTCGCCGCACCGCACCGCACCGCACCGCACACGCACCCGGCCACGCGGTTACTGCGCCTCCGTCGTTTACCTGGCTTTCCTCTTGTGTTCCGTGGACCCAGCACGTACACACTGCCGGGTCTCCGCTCTCAGTTTCGTCCCAGCCCGTCGACTCATTTCACCTCGACATTGAATCCTCAGGTATTGCACAGTCGCAATTCGATTCTACGTTATGCCCATTTCGATCTTAAAAAGGAGGCAGTAACGGCTACAAACATACACCGTACGTCACTGTGGGGATTGCGGATGATTTGGAATAAAATCAGACCATGTGTATAAATAGTTATACAAAGGGAAAAACTATTATAAATCAATTGTGAGTGCATGGCCTTGCACGTTGATGTGGACAAGTAAATGTATATTAGTGGGTCATGTGTCTAGCTAATGTGTATATCGTAATCACAAATATATGCCATTGGGATGTATAGCTGCATCTGAGAGTGTATTGCTACTGTGCACAATTTGTATGTGAAATCAAAAGTTTAGTGAGATTTAAGATTATAATAAGATGTCTATACATATACAGATGTAGATTACATATTGACATTATAGATTTAAAGATATAGATATTATTGATGTAGCCGGGCTTTTTCCTCATCTCATTTCTAACACAACGAACAACCTGAAATCAAATCAACGTTTATGCTCAAGTTATGGATATGCCCGGTAAGACATGTTATTTTTACTTCCTAGGCTAATATTCCTTCATTGCTTTCAAGGCAAAGAAAAAGGTTCCCACGCTTTTCTACCTCAAGAAGAAATTTGGTAATGAGAAATAATGATTTTTTTTCAAAAATACCACCTTTGTTTCAATAATAAGTTAATAACCATACAAAATTTGCATGCTTTTTCTACATCTCGTGTTGTCAACATTATGTCCTTTGGTACCCTTCTGTTGTTGCCCAAACCCCAATAGTCATTGTTGTCCTTTGGTACCAAACAAAGTACCCATTGTTGTTGCCTTAAAACTCTAACCTCCCCTTTTGTAGTCATTGTAGGAGGTTGAATCAAAGCTCTATCAAACATGACCTAAGACCCTAGTGCAATCCTAAATCGTTTGATTTTATTTGGATCTTTTCACTAACAACTTATATATATATTGTAATTGCTCTTGAAAGTGGCACAAATGTGTGAGTGGAGTGGTAGAAGCATATGGCTAATAATAATAAAAAAATAAAAATCATGCAAGAAAGAATTCACATTTAAAAATGGTTCCACCACATGTATACATAGTACAGTGCATTACTGCACCTCCAGTAGCCTCCAACGCACCGACATGTCCAGATCCAAGCCTGTTTTGTTTTGGATCCAATCCATTAGAAAAACTTGAACAAACATACATTTATTTATGACGTAGAAAAGAAAATTCGTCACAAAGCAAGCTTCCCTACGCAAAGGCAAAGCGAAGAAAAATTAATCAATCGAGTCGAGGGGCCATCCGCCTTGTTTCTGCTATAAAACTCCCTCCTCCTCCCACCGCTTCCTCCCACGCCTCCCAACCTCCTCCTCTGCTCCCAAGATCCACCTCCCGGTCCGAGCAGAGAGCGGCGGGGAGATCGAGATCCGGAGGCGCGAGCACCACCACCCACTCACCACCACCACCGTCTGCGGCAATGGCGGGCACGGTGACGGTCCCGGGTTCGTCGGTGCCCTCGACGCCGCTGCTCAAGGACGAGCTGGACATCGTGATCCCGACGATCCGCAACCTCGACTTCCTCGAGATGTGGAGGCCCTTCTTCCAGCCCTACCACCTCATCATCGTGCAGGACGGCGACCCGACCAAGACCATCAAGGTGCCCGAGGGCTTCGACTACGAGCTCTACAACCGCAACGACATCAACCGCATCCTCGGCCCCAAGGCGTCCTGCATCTCCTTCAAGGACTCGGCCTGCCGCTGCTTCGGCTACATGGTGTCCAAGAAGAAGTACATCTACACCATCGACGACGACTGCTTCGTAAGCCGCCTTCTTCTCTCTCTCGTTTCGTTCGTTGGTTCAATTCCGTGAATCGATGGATCCGATGGAAAGGCCGCCGGATCTGGGTCAAATTCGATCGAATTGGACCAGATCCGCCCGGATCAGATCTGGATCTAGTCGCGCGCGGGGTCAAACGCGTTGATCCGTACGAGGTTTAGCATTACGGATCTCGATCCGGAGCTGCTGCTCAGTAAGTAGCTCTAGTGCCTTGGTCCGACAGGAAACAGGGGAAGCTGCCAGCTTTGCCATTTTGCCATTACTCTGCTGGGGGTTGCTAGATGTTTGCCACCTGGTACTGGTACTGGTACTTAGTGCCCTGTCTTGTCGTTACAAGGGTCCTTTTCATCTTGGCTAGGGGTACTTGTTTATGTGATCTGATCCCATAGCGGATCACAACCTTGGCACACTCAGTTTGTCATTTACTTAATAACCAAAACATGCCAGAATAACGCTAGGATCTGGACTAGATGGTGGCTTTAAGATCAGATCCGAGCAAATCACAACTCAAGTTTACCTGTTTCATAATTAACACCTTTGTTGATTTTTTTTCACCTGTCACCAGGGCCAATGCTTCATGATTCACATTTTTGTTTTGATTTATACCTCCTTGCTGTAAGATCCACATCAATATGTTCATAATAATTCTGAGAATGGAACTAGCAACATTGTGAATTGATCTGTAGTAACAATGTAACATTGGAAGTGGAATCCAATCAAATTCTGAATTTTGTCACCTGAGCTAGCCTAGCAGCGCTGTGATTTGTGAGAAACATTAATCCAGCAATGCAATTGAACTATAAATTTTACCATCTTAGCAAGCTGATGCCGTGATCTGAACTAGCAAACATCATTGCATGCCTGCTATTTCGCCACATTAACCAAACATCTTTGCGTGTTGTTTAGGTTGCCAAGGACCCAACTGGCAAGGACATCAATGCTCTTGAGCAGCACATCAAGAACATCACCAGCCCTTCGACCCCGTTCTTCTTCAACACCCTGTACGACCCCTACCGTGACGGTGCTGACTTTGTGCGTGGGTACCCCTTCAGCCTCAGGGAGGGTACCCACACAGCTGTCTCCCACGGCCTGTGGCTGAACATCCCTGACTATGATGCTCCCACACAGCTGGTCAAGCCTAAGGAGAGGAATGAGAGGTATTGCATTTTGTTCTCGTTTTTTATCTGACATTCTGGCAACTGTCCTGCTGCATCGAGGGTTTGGGTCTAACTCCCCTTCTTTTAGGTATGTTGATGCTGTCATGACAATCCCCAAGGGAACCTTGTTCCCCATGTGCGGCATGAACCTTTGCTTCGACAGGGATCTCATTGGCCCTGCTATGTACTTTGGTCTCATGGGTGATGGCCAGCCCATTGGTCGCTACGACGACATGTGGGCAGGATGGTGTGTCAAGGTGTGTGGTCTCTCTGTTCTTGCCTCTACAGTTCATTTTGTTCCTAAAAACATAATGCACATTGGACTGATGATTCTGTAAAACAATAACTTTTAGGTCATCTGCGACCACTTGAGCCTGGGAGTCAAGACTGGCCTGCCATACATCTGGCACAGCAAGGCTAGCAACCCCTTTGTTAACTTGAAGAAGGAATACAAGGGCATCTTCTGGCAGGAGGACATCATCCCCTTCTTCCAGAACGTGACCATCCCCAAGGACTGCGACACCGTCCAGAAGTGCTACATCTACCTCTCTGGACAGGTGAAGGAGAAACTGGGCAAGATTGACCCCTACTTCGTCAAGCTCGCCGACGCCATGGTCACCTGGATTGAGGCCTGGGATGAGCTGAACCCGGCTACCCCTGCTGCTGAGAATGGCAAGGCCAAGTAGATGGAGTCCCTGTGGTGCATTCACTGCCCACTGAAGTGAGAAGAAAAGTATGATTGGGTCCTGCCTAGGACCCATAGATATAGCTCTTTTTGAGAGGGAAGAGATTAATTCAGCAGCAGCTTTTATAAATTCTTTGTTGTTATGAAGCAGGTGGTTCTTTTGTAGTTGATGAAAGGGATTTGTCGTCACTATCATTTACATAATTCAGACAATAATTTATATTGTGTAATTTTGAGAATCAAAGCACTGTTTGTGTTATAGCATGTCTATGAATGTGCACTGCCCTTGTTGTTTACTTGCGTTGCTAAGGCGACAGTTCATATTTCAGATTGTCAGCCTGAATGCCCATTGATCTGCTCTCGTCCATGGTTACAACATCAGTTGCTCTGAACTTTGACCTGTGCAAGCTCTGGACCGCGGGTAGTCTCGTCTTATGAACCTTATTTATCTGGGCTTGCAACTGTACATCTGAGCTGTGGAAGCTCGACAGTTCAGATTTCAGATTTTCAGCCTGAATGCCCATTGATCTGCTCCTGTTCGTGCTTACTAGTTACTACATCAGTTGCTCTGAACCTTTGACCTGTGGAAGGTCTAGACCTCTGGTAGTCTTGTCTTACCCAGGCTTACAAAGTTCAGTAGTAGATCACTCTGAGCTGTGGAAGCTCTGCTCTGGTGTTTATGATATATGGTCTTGCACAACATAGGAGTAAGTAGCTCTGAGCGAACTCTCGTTCACGGCAAAATTTGCACGAAGGAACACGGTCGGTAAAGCATGTGCCACCGACAGAATATGCCACAGATGAGGAAGCAGCACTTGTAGGATAATAATAAAAAATAAAAATGAATCGAATGCTTAAGCTTCGTGAGTGATTGAATCTGCCAGAGTTGAAAAAAATGAAGTGACAGGCGGATCGAAATTTCTTTAGTCCTCTGCGAAACAATTATCGGGTCCATTGACTTTCTGAGTGGAATAAATAAAAAGAGGAAAAGAAAATATAAAACAAAAAAAAAATTGCGCCGTTGCCGGGGATCGAACCCCGGTCACCCGCGTGACAGGCGGGAATACTCACCACTATACTACAACGACCTGGCTGTTCATGTCTGGTACTAACTGAATAAGTTGGGTAACAGCCTACCACACGACAAGGACAAACCTAGTTCCGTGTCTCCTTTCTTATAGAAGAAAGAAGTAACAGTATCAGCCAGTCCTAACCGACAACAAGCGGAAGCATTAGCATCGAATTCAGATTTTCAAACTGAACAGTTGCAGATACTAGGTGCATTTCTTTCAAGTTCCAGGAATACAAAGGTTTCTATAACACTCCGGAACAAGTTCATGACACATACAGAGCCTCTGCTCCTTCGATACAATTGAGAGGAACACGACCAAATACCAATGGAGGTTTACAGACCAATCAGAATCAATCGACGAGTCACACATATTTTCCATGACCACAACAATTAATGTCCGATTCCATAAATATTGGGAGATCAAGCCATTAATCGTGGATGAATCACTAATTTGACTGGGAGGTCAAGCCATTAATCTTGACTGGCTTCAGCCTCAGACCGCTTCAACTATTTTGCTAGTGGCCTTGGGCTTAGTGTTGACCTCTTCAGACACTTGCTTCTCCAGGAATTCACATTCTCCTTCCTTATCCAAATGTTCCCTGTGGTAATGCCAGAATGAACCACTTGGATTAGTATAACAAAATGAATGAAAAATCCAAAAAAATAATAATATATTGGTACTGCAAATTGTGTCCTATTGGAGTAACTGTCATGGACAATCAATTTTCACCATAGATGATTCATCGTTTTGGAAAGCTCCCAAAGACTGAATTTGAGATTACACTCTATGGACTGCATAAACCAGATACAAGTGTGTGAGAGTGCCCACAGGTAGCAAGGCGAACACCTGAGGGGATCACCATGACTGGGATGTTTGAAAGCAGCATGTCAGATCCATTAAGGGAGCAAGAAAAGCCACCCTGAGGCCCAACTCCCAGCTGACCCACATGTCCTCCGCCCCAAGCATATAGAGCTCCACCTTCAGTTACAGCACAAGAATGGACCCCTCCACAAGACACATCTTCAACTACTATTCCATCAAAGGGCCACAATTAAGCCTAGGGGATCAGCTCGTTATCTCCAGATTGGAGGGGAGCAATGCCCAAGCTGCCCCAAGCTTCCCAGTCCCCAAGTATACCTGCAAAATCCAAAGATATCATAATTACTAATAATCAAGTCCCTACATGAAATAGATTTTCAATGATCAAAAAGTGAAAAATATGAAAAGGAGAAAAAAGATTTTGACTTCCCATGTTGAAAGT
Source organism: Hyparrhenia diplandra (assembly GCA_015847255.1). NCBI lineage: Eukaryota > Viridiplantae > Streptophyta > Magnoliopsida > Poales > Poaceae > Hyparrhenia > Hyparrhenia diplandra. The sequence continues at coordinate 225,791 of JADLZK010011255.1, read as the reverse complement.
GAAAACTAACAAATCTAATTTTTTCTGTCCCTATCTAAGCTATCAATCGACTATAATAATGTTATACCAACACCCATTTGGTACTTCACATTTCTTTGCTGTCACTGAGAGATTGGGCTGCGCAAGAGGAGACCGCTTGGATCTATGTGCACAAAGATATTAAATAGAAGGAAAACTACTTAGAGTAACAGTGATGCCATATTGAGATTAATTGATCAACATGAGATCTATGAAGTATGAACCAATTTACTTGTTTGCTTTGCAGTTAGCCCTACAGTTAATTAGTGGGTTAGCCTTCAATATTCCAAATGCTTCTATGTTGTCATACGAGAAACCACACAACAGTCACTGGCAGCAGATAACAGCTCCCTTGGGATGACTTACACCTCCGTTTTCTGATATAGCTGCCGTATGGTACTTTCGCCACATGACACTCTAACAATCTTCACTTGCTCGGGGGCTTCATCAAGGAACCTTGCATAAGCATTTAACACACGAGCTCCCTGAAGTCCTTGAGAAGTGACCTCTGCCAAGCTGACCGTACTCATTGTAGCCTGGTTAGTAAGAAAATAGCACATGCCCCATCAATAGTCAGGAATGGAAATTTTGAAATCAATTTAGCATGCATCCTGTTGTTGGTTTTTTTAAAAGGATTTTCAGTCACAACTCACAACAAGCTATCTTGATACCCCAAACATTAAGTCCTATCACTGCTAAATGACAAGGTCTGTACCAAGTCAGAAAAGAACCAGAGGGCAGTACATTTGTCTTAAAAATCACAAGTAAAAACATGTGTTTTATGACTGAAAGGTTGCACACTACCCCATGCTTGCAGTGCAGTAGACCATCCTCAGATAGAGCCATGACATGAACAGCTCCACAAGAAACCTGCTTAATCACCTGTGGATATATGAAAGATGTTAAGCAAGTCACATAAACACATTACATCTGAAGTCTAAACACAGTATAAAAAAACTTCTAAATATGACCGCAACTTCTTGTTACATATTCTGAGTATATAACAAACATGAAGCCAAAATATCTGGAACGTGAGTATATAATAAACATGAAGTAACACATAATTGAAAATACACAAACTAGATTAAGATCCAGAGCCATCTATGTGGAAAAAATGAGAGAATAGTGGCACTGAGGGCCCATTCATGCACCTCTTCATTCATGCACCTCTTCAAATTCTTCAGACTTGATCTAGTTATGGACCCAACACTAATATGTTCTAATGTGCTTTACTGATTTAAAATACTAGGAGACACACATAGATATGAATTCTAGATCAACAAAACACAAAATACAGTCAACTGTCTAGGAGCATACCAAAGTGTCAACTTTTACACAGGCAAGTTTGTCAACTGGAAAAAAAGTACATAAAAAACCAAAGACGCCTTGAGACTTAAGTTGCAGATGAAAATAGAACACTGCTCAGCATGTGAGATAAAGTTTCTACTCAAACTAAATCCAGTAATGAATAAGAGAAGAAAAAAGAGAAAACACTATCGTCAGAGGGTTGAATTCTTCCACCCAAAAGGGCACTGTATATTCCCATGTAAGGTGGTAAAGTAAAATCATGCCATCATATCTCATAAATATAATTAGTTAATGCAATGAACAATTTTAGTATAAGTTTTATGTTTATTTTGGGCTGCTCAGTCGAAATAGTTAGGCAAACTAAAGGAAAACAAAGTGTAGAGACTATGCACAACAATGCCTTGCAAAGTTGAAATACTGTTTTGTTGTTATGTCTAACTAGATACACTTATGCCCCTTAGATTAGATATCCACTTGAACCAGTCATTAAAAACAGAACTTACCGTGTTTGGTGTGAAAGCTCCCCAAAATAGACGAGGGTAATCAGAACCCTGTAACAAGCATGCCACTAGTGAACATTTAATCGAATAGATTGTATTAATTTCTCAATGTCTGTTGACCAAGCGTCAAGGTATTTCAGCAAACCTGATTTTGTCCCCAAAACCCAAAGCCTGCTTTTTGGATACCGTGCCATCGTTTTCTCGAGGCTCAGCAACAGCAGCTGTACAATGTGCTCCACAGGATACTGATTTTACAAAACTCAGTCTCCAATGACTTCACTTTCTTGGGTTCCTTTGCGCTGTCCTCTGTCCCATCTCCCAACTGGCCAAACTCATTAGCACCTGTTGCATTCAAGTTGAGCTGTAATTAACTCATTTTACTCGCAAACAAAATCCCTATACGTCAAGCAATACTTTTTATCACTGTCAAAGAAAGTTGGATACGCTGGACCTTAAGTAAGAACTAAGAACTACATAGCCCTGATATATTAGGGGACACACTTGTCAAGATAAGAAGGTCAAGGCATCAGTTCCGTTCTATTCAATACTTTAGTCTGAAACCATCAACCATCAGTCAGTTGCTAGCAGGTACAACTGTACAAGGTTTCAATTTAGTGGTGATTCCCCCTTTTCCACTGAAGTAGGGAACAGACGATTCATCTTTTTTAAATAAGGCCCTACTGGCCACTCAAACTTTCGAAGAATGGTAGAATTAACTTTTTCCAAAGCCACTGTTTGTTTTTTTCCTTAAATTATTTCATTGCAATAGAAGAAGCTATAACAAATGGACTTTTGGTTTTGCATTAAACCATACAGTCCCCGATCACCAAGCAACGTTTATTGACTGTCCAGCGGCAAAGAGTCAGTAGTTCAGATCTTCTGAGCCAGTAGAATTAGCGCTCCAATAGAAGGGTACATCAAACTCTAATGCTCAATTGCTCACTGAGTGAAGCCAACTTAAATCTCAGTGCTCAATAAGATGTGCCTTCAGAAAACAATATTAGGGTTCACAGTTAGGGGCGTTCGGTTATTCTGGAATGGAGGCAGGAACCGATCCAGCTGATGAATTATTATACAAATTACACAATCATTCCAGCCAGGAATAATTCCAGACCATGAATCGAAACAACCGAACAAACCCATTTGAATCTTGCTACTAACATATTTGAAAAAGAAGCATGACAAAGCAATTTCTAAGAAATGTGAATGCACCAAGTACACATGAACAGAGAAATACCTCTTTCACTACCAGAGAAGGTTATCTTCAGGTACAACTAGCAAAATAAAGAAATATAGTAATTCAACTATGGCATCTCTCGGTACAAATATTGCAATTAAGGTGAACAGTGATCCATCAGAACTATATTTAATATTTGGCACTCTAATGAACTGTGCAGGACTTACCCCAGGTGAACAGTGATCCATCAGAAGCAACTGCAGCAGTGTGCTCACGGCCACAGGCAATATCGGTCCACCTGAGGCTCTTCCCATTCCCCAATTTGAATAGTTTGGGAGGGAGGCTCTTGGGGATCCTCAGGTGGCACTCCTGCCCTTTCGGGCAGTCTGGCCACTGTGGTTATAACCCCATATGTAAATTGCGCTCTTTGTAGGCACACCAACAACACGCAGGTTACTGAGCACATCATCTACATCCATGGCCCTGGTTGATTATGACGAATAAAAAAAGAAAAGAGCGTCAACAAACAAGCAGAGCAGTGCAATCGTTAAACCAATAAACAAAGAGACAGAGCAGTGCATGTGAGTCTGTTGAGACCATCAGGCCAAAACAAAGCTGTTCGGCCAAAAAAAAAAAAAAAAATCCAGCTTTGATGATTGATAGTACTTTCCATTCGCAGCACAAAGGGGTGTTGATTTCCTCTTTCATGTTCTCATTAACAACTGATGTGTCCATCAAAAGACGAAATTAAGTTTCATTAGTAAGACTATCCGGCCTGCTAATCCTACAGTAGATCGTATATAGAACAAAAGCAGCATTTGGAACTGAAGGATTACGCCATCAAATAAGCAGTTTGATGCAGCAAATTTGGTAAGGATGAGCAAATGTCACCCGAATTCACAACACAGCAATGTTTTCTCAAAGATACTCAAGCTACGTTTGTAGAATTTTGCAAACAGTGCAAATTGAAGCCGCAAACTAAATCAACCTTGCTAAAACGCCCCCAAACCCCAGCACTACAAAGGGTAAACAGGCAGCTGCAGGAAGAACAAAGCTCAAAGTATCGAGAACCATTCCCCCCAATAGTCCACAAAATGCCCATCGGGCCACGTAACTGGTTAAGGAATTCAGATTAAGTGAGCACAATAGCTTAAATCGAAGCCTAACCGTGATTCGGAAATCGGGGAAAGAACCAAATCTATCCCTCTACCCAACGAGGCCCTCAATTTCCCCGACCTCTGTTCCTCAAATTTGACAGTCTACCATCTAGTAGCAATCGATCAGCGCAAAGAAAACACGACGCCGCAGAAATCCCGAGCAGAGAGGTTCCATCCAGCAATCGCTCACCTGGAGAGAAGGAAGGAACGAGGCCGAAGCGCGGCGCGGTGCCTGCAGCCTTCTGGTGAGGCGGATTCTGCTAAAGGTGGGAGCTTTGCTTGCTTCTCCTTAGTTTGACCTGCTAGAAATGGCCCCTCGTTCCCTTGTTCGTCGGGCCCGTGACGCACGCTCTCTCCTTGTCCGTGGGCGCCACCGACCACCGGATTTTTCTCGACTCCCGAGGTCCTGGGAAGGATCGGACAGAGCCGGCCGGCGGCTCACGTGCAGCCTACCGTGAACCGGGTCCAGGGAGGTTGGCAGGTCGCTGAGAGCACGGCAGCGTGGACCGAGACCACCAACGCCCACCAACCAAATTCGGCGCTTGCTTCTCCATCCTTCCAAGACCAAGGCCGTGGAGGAGGAAAAACGGAGGAACGATTTCCCCGTGCGTGCTTGTGTATGCCAGGTCGCCTGCTCTCCCTCTCCGTCCGCATCCCGTCGTCCTCGCGAAACTCGGCGCTCCCAGGTTCGATTCTTTGTTTCCTCTACTAATCGCTGTTTGTGCTAATTAGTCAATTAGGCGCCTTTGCTTCAGGAGCTTTTTCTGGGAAAAGATAGAGCGGGGTTATTTGCGGGCATGTTGATTTCATCCTGGGGGTTGGGGGTTCCTAATTCGATTATACTGGTTGAAATAAATTTAGGGTGAAAAAAAAAAAACTGCTGGGAATTTAGGGTATGGTCATCTTGGCCATATCATGGGATTAGACTGCTGAGTTTTGGTGAATGAACCATGAACCAACATATATTATGGAAATAAAATAGGCTGATTAAGATACGCTTCCTTCGGGGAAAATTATTGGTGCCATGGAAATTCTTTCATCTAGTAACTCTCAGCTACACTGAATAATGCACAAAGGAATGACTAACAAGCATCTAAATCCTAAACACTAACCAATTTGAATCTTTGCTGCCGAAACGACAACTGTAGGTGTGCAAAATTCATGGCTTCCAACACTGGCAAGAAGCTCATTCAGATCGATGTGAGCTCAGATACAGTGTGCCCTTGGTGCTTCGTCGGCAAAAAGAACCTTGAGAAAGCAATGGAGCAAAGCAAGGACAAGTTTGATTTCGAGGTTTCATACCCTTCTTCAAATCCCCATCATGATCTGGTTTCAGAGTTCTTGTTTATGCAGTGTTAACTCTGTGTCCATCCGCTTGTTGCTTGAAGGTCCGTTGGCATCCGTTCTTTCTGAACCCGGATGCGCCTAAGGAGGGCGTCAGGAAATCTGACTTCTACAAGACGAAGTTCGGTCCTGTTCAATATGAGCGTATAATTTCTCGCATGACTGAGGTTTTTCCTGTGAACTTGAATGTTCGCTTTGCACAGAAAAGTATTTTAGAACTGTTGTGCTATTTGACGTGCATTGCTCGTGTTTCAGATATATCGAGGACTCGGGCTTGAATACGACATGTCAGGGTTGACGTAAGTACATGGCTTTCAAGCCGTGGTTTACACTCATGTTATGCGGCATCATTTATTATTGTGCTGATGTAAAGATTTTGATCCAGAGGGAATACAATGGATAGTCATTAGGCTCATAACACTTGCTGACACCAAGGCTATGACAAGCAAAATGCTCTTGTTGAAGAGTTATTCCTCAACTACTTTTGCCAGGAAAGTATATTGGTGACAAGTTAGTATATCAAACTTTTTTTTTTTTTTTTTTGTTCTCAACCACGCGTGAGAATTGCACATCATTTTTTTTTCAGAAGAGAGGAGATAGTATCAAACTCAATACATTACGCTAGCTGTGAAAAGTTTCAGAGCATTCTGTTTGGCGATCTTTATCCTAGGTTTCTCAAGCCCAACAAAAAATTAAAAAATATATATTTTGCATGTTGCATCCTTTCTATGCTGGAGTGTTTTTTTTTTTTCTAATAATGTCTGAGCCATCTAATTAAATTATTTCATGTATTGCAGGCAGGTTTTGCTGGATGCTGCAAGAAAGGTGGGCATAGAAGGGGCTGAAGAACTGCTTGAAGACCCTACCAAAGGAGTCGACGAGGTATGTTTTTCCGGTTAATTCTGTTCCTGGAGCCATATTTCTGTTATATATGATAGGGCTCACAAATCCTTTTGTTGCCAAAAGGTTCAGGAAGAACTCAAGAAGTATTCATCTGGCATCTCTGGGGTCCCACACTTTGTGGTATGAGGATTTATTGACGATGATATTTATCATCTTTTATCCGTCCCATGTGTAAGAAATTTATCCATTTGCTATTACTCACCATCTTTCAGATCAATAATAAACATCAACTCAGTGGTGGCCAGCCTCCAAATGTATTCATGAGGGCGTTTGAGATGGCTGCAAAAAGATGAAGCTTAATGATATTTTTTAAAGGAGCTCCTCTAGTAGCCTTCGCATATGTTCAAAAGGAATATAAGAGCAGAATTTATAACAATAAAGTTCCAGTACAGATCATTGCTTATTTGTGAAAAAAATTGTGGAACCAGTTGTATTTCCAGAGTTTTTAAAGTGGTGATAATTAGCGGTGAAGATGGTGTGGATGTTCACTTTCAAATAAAATTATAGGTGATTGGATATGGCATATATGTTAGAATGCCCATAAACAGAGGCCAGTCTGTATTTATAATTGAGTTGGTGGGATGTGTGCAAGATATCAAACAACAGCAAAACTCAGATTTGTATGTGAAAGGAATAAAAAACTACCATACACAACTGCCGCATTTGAATTGATTTCCCCCTGCAACTTTCTGGTCCAATATAAATATCATTTAACCTGGAGATATTTCTGGCAAGTTAAGATCTTTGACATTTTGTTCAAAACATTCTGACAGATGCTCCTAAAAATCATTGCCAGTCTGTGCAATAGGCTATTTCTTGTTGACTCATAGTTTAAACTTCAACCGAAAACTGCGGTTTCAAGAACCTGAGATTTCAGCATGAAAACCTGATGTAAGCACCCCAGCCCCACCCCCGTGGACATTAAAACATCAAGAAAAAAAAGTGTGGCACAAACCATCAACTTTGTCAAAAAGAATGGGGGTAAAATCAACTCTATAAAGGGGAAAAAATGAATCTTCGCACTGCTAGAAGTTTCAGTAAACGATCTAGCGACTGTTTTTCATCAACGCTATGTACACAACAAACAGGATTTAGCTTTGGGTCTTCCACTCGCCGTCCGTGAATACTTCCATCAGCGGGGTCATTCATCCTCATTGAACAACATAATCTGCAGTGGAACATTATGACATTAGAGATCTACTTCTTCAAAAATGTTTTCAGACTGTTTAAAAAGAACCATGCTGATAAAGCACCAAGTGATATTTCACTTCTCAAGTGAAATGATTTCTGGAGAAAGTTAGGTACCTTTGCACAGACAGGGCAAGCTTGACTTCTTTCCATCCACTCATAAATGCAACTAAGATGGAAATTATGGTTGCATTGCAACGCAATCTTCGGATTCTCACAATCATATTCTGTGGACAGATAAGTATATTGATTCAGAACACAAGAAACGCTGAAGCTACTAATGTACTGTGTTGTGCATAAACTGTAATGGCATGCAAGATAGTTGAACATATTTCTGACATAGCTACTTCCCCTTTTGCAAGCTCAAAACCACCTAACATGTTTTTTTACTTTTATTATATTGACATGGAAGCAAATAATCTACCAAACCATCATAACTGAGCACTTAGGCATGCCCATATTTAGATAGAATGAATCAAATGAATGAAGAGTGAGCGTGTATTTCTTTCTGCGACTACAAGTCTAAAACTATTTTTTTATTGTTTACCTTTTTGTATTCATGCATGCTAGACACTTAAACCTGTAAATTATAAATCCAGTATCTATATATGTTGAAAGAAAAGACAATTTGTGAATAGGAGAGAGTTGTGTCAGTTGGTTCCACCAACCTTCTAGGCACACTGGACAGTCATCCTCAGTGTCAGTAGAATCACAGAGCTGTATGCCATCAATTCTCGAACTTTCAGAGTGCTGTTTTGCTGATGTCTCAGAAACCTTATTATGAGCTGTGCATGTTGATCCAGCATCCGTGTTCTTACTTTCTGTAGGTTGTCCTGGTTTCTGGATATGCGTTGATGCTTTGCCATGTCCTGATACTGTTGGATGCTGCGCCATTTGAGGGCTGAATTGAGGATCATCATAAGGCAAAGGCCTTGGAGGGGGACGGAAAGTGTCCAATGAATCCACTTGATTAGCAGAGGTGCAAGCTGCAAGAGGAATCCTTCCACGATCAGGTGCCACACGTGTATCACCTCTGTGACGAGCAGCAGAGCCCTGGGATGGGAAGGAAACAATTAGAGGAGAGTGCAGAAAACGCATGTGAACAGAACAAACTGATGGTAGTACAAACTGAGGACAGAATGGTATAAATCCATCCATTACACTAAGACCAAATAACTCCAGAAAATGCAGTAAGTTGTGCAAAATTTCTAAAATAAGCCACCATCTGACCTCAAAATTATTAAGAACAGATCCCAAAATAAATTTGGAGTAATTGGCAAAGTCAGGCATCAGCAGGGGAAAAAATGGATGAGCTCCCATGCAAATTATGATACTTCATATAGCAATGATTAAAAACCAAGAATTGACCTTCCTTCTACTATTATTAGTGTGACAAATCAATATCAATATTGCTGCATCCAATTCTGTAACCTTAAACACCACTTTGGACCAATGTGATCTCAGAAACAGTCTAATACATGCAAAGAGCCAAGAACACAGAGATGGACGCCCTGTGGCAGTGCCCGCATATACGGATCCCCAAATCCCAACACATATTACAGGACCCATGAGCCAAGCCATCACCAGAAGAACACAAACGCACATGCACAGATTCATTTACCCCCGCAACACGCCAACACCACCCAAAACGGCAGATGAAAAAACAACAAGTCAACAACTTTTTGCAATGGCAGCAGAGAACAGAAGGACGAAGACGATTGATATACTATAGCAGTGGTAGATGCGTATATACATACCGAGTCGACGCCGTGGTAAGGGAAAGGCCACGGTAGGCAGAAGCAGCACACGGGCGGCGCCGCCGAGCCGTCCTCCGGGTATCGCAGGCAGCAAAGCAGGGACCCCATCCCTCCTCGCCTCCTCCCCACTTCCAACAAGTTCAAGCCAAGCCGAGGAGTCTTCTAGTCTAGTTCTAGTAGCACACAGGGGCCAACAACCGATCGATATCTTTTTCTTTTCTTGCCAAAAAAAAAAAAAAAAAATCCAAGTTAGTAGGCATAATATATTTATTTATACACTTGCAATTAGATCAGGTCGGATTAGAATTAGGCTTCGAATGCTGCTCGGTTTCGCACAGCAACAAGGGAAGGGTGAAGCGGCCAGGCGGGGCTTACCTGTTGGGTGCTCGTTGCCGGAGAAGTAGACCTGGGCATCTGGCGGCGGCGTAGGCGGCAGCAGGATATAGGAGAAGGAGAAGGAGAAGGAGGGTCGGAGTCGGGGGGAGTCTGTTCTGTTTCTGTTCGGCCGAGGAAGGGTGCAAAACGGCTTCCGCACATATGAATACGTACTAAATAATATGGGTGCAATATTTTTCGATTTTTCAGTTGCGATTCCCATACGCAGCTTCTTTTTATATCTTTCCTATATATTAGAGAGTGAAAAGAGATAGAAAATAAATTTTATTCAAATGATGACTTGCCGAATGATATGATCTATCAGAGAGTCAGTTTAAAAAAGACTTTCTTAGGTGTGCTCAACTATGTGAATACGATGGAACATTGATTTTTAAATTAGTGGAACCATGATGATATTAATTGGAACATATTTGTAAATAAGCAAAGGGAGTATATTTTGTTTTATTAAGGCAGATTTTTTTTTTCTTATGAATCTAGAAATATTCTTCTCATGAATCTTGAACATGCAGGTATTGCGATTTGTTGTTGCATCATATCGAACAAGAATCACAACGGAGGGAGGGAGGGGGCTGATGAACCGAAAGAAAAGGGAAGTGAGATCAAGAAAGAGGGAGGGAGAAGAATCTTTTGTGGTGGCACTAACTACGAGATTGGCCCTTGCTTTTTGCTAACAACAAAGGCTAGGCTACTGTCTCTAGCACTTTTGAAGGTGCCGATTGATGCCACTCTTAATCATGGTGTGCCACCAGACACTACAGTCCAGATCTTCCTTTGATTGCTCGCACTTAAATTGTAGTAATGCCTGCTGGTACAAAGGGGAGAAGAGATGTTCCTAAGATGGTGGACACAATTGTTGCAAGAATATAGTTACTACTACTTGTGAAATAAAACGAGAAAAAAAAATGAATTACAACTTCGATTTCGAACAGTGTCAAGATAAACCCCAAAATAAACATTTTGTTTGATTTACTCCCCTCAAATATTTAGTTGGTCCAATTATATTTGTTTTTTTTAATTTCTCCATGTTTGAGTTTATTTTAAATTTCTAATATTGTGAGGTGATTCATACTATAATTTATACAAGAAAATTCATCATATTTAAGTTGTCTTTTAGCGGGTTAAGACATCTAGCAGCATTAATGTTAGAAATATAAAATTGCATGAAACATAAGTAATGATGAAAATTTCATAATGTGTTTTCAAAATAAGTTATGATGTCCATTCTCACCTCATAAAATTTGAAATTAAGGCCCTCGCTGTTTTCATAAGTCGTGTGACTAAAAATTAGTGACTTATAAGTCATGTCAAGTTTGGTTGCAAATGACTTATAAGTCGTGGTGAAAAAAGAAGAAAAATAGGTGACTTATAAGTCGAGGTGAAAAAGAAGAGAAAATGGTTGCAAGTGACTTATAAATCTCATGACTTATAAGCCCCTATTGTTTGGCAAAATAAGTCACTTATTTTGAATTTTTGACTTATATAAGTCCCCTCGACTTATGGAAAACCAAACAGGACCTAAAACTTATCTTGTATGTAGAAAATTAAAACAAATATTATCAAGGGAAAATACGATCAACTGAAATAGTTTGGGGTAGTAAATTCAAAGAAATGGTAGTTTAGGAGGTTATCTAGACATAAGTCAAAAATTCAGGTGAGTAATTTAGATTTTTTTCCACAAACTTTTTTTTTTCAAAGTGACGAAACTTAAGAATATGTATGTGACGTAAAAAGAGTGAGAAAATATAAATCATAAAAGGGAGAAGAATATTGGTGACAATAGCCTTACTTTTCTCTCCCTCTAAAAAAAAAAAACATGATGTTTAGACTACAGGAAAAGCATTCCGTGTGGACATTTTCTCACTGAATATGATCCCTTCATATTAAATATAAAGTGGCTTTTAATTTGTCATAAGTCATACTCATACTTGTCCCATTTTGACAAAAACATATATACAATATTGATAAATGCACTATCAAAATATATTTCATGCTGTCCCTAGTAAAAAAAAGTTGTACTACAATACCCCATAAAGCGGGCAGATCATAGCATCAATAGTGTAGCTTTGTGGCGGACAGGACAGCCCCCACCTCTCTGTTTTTTCATTGAGCAAACAAAAGGGGTAGACCCCTACTGAATAATTATATATCAATAACAGAATAATGAAAAGAGGTGTGTCCAAGCAACAGAATTTAGAAACCAAAAGGAACAAATAAAAAAAAAAATATAAAGAAGATCGTGGTCTAGTGTCGATTCCGGCTAGATTGGGCCGAATTGACACGCGTTCGCCGAATCGCTGGAGCTCGAGATGGCGTGGGGGCTGCAGCTTCGCCGGGCGGCGGCGAGCAAAGAAAGACGAGCAACGAGGTGGAGGGGAGGAGCCGTTGGAGGGGGGCGGGCGGTGGCCGGGCAGCGGCGCGGGGCTGGGGCGACGGCGGCGCGGGCACAAGGGCGGGGCGGTGGAGGCCAAGAGCTGAAGGCGAAAGATATTTTTTTATTTGCTTGCTTATCCCCTAGAGAGATTACATGCATCTTGCTTATATAGCCCGACTAGTGGGACCTGTAATCTAAGCAATCTCTATAAGGTTTCCTTATACGATTGGAATACCTTTTACAAGCATATCCTATTTTATTATTTCCTAATAAGGGTCTCCCTTATAGATGAGATATCCCCTTGCACACCAAAAAATTACCTAAGATAATCCTAACTTGTAGACAAGCCGAACTCGGACTCGTGGGGAGGGAAGGCGGCGGCGGCAAGGGGGCGCCGGCCCCCCCCTTCTTGTGCCTGGCCCCTCGCCCCCTCCGGCCGGTGTCGGGGCCCATCTAGCCACTCTCGGGTGGCCCACTCTGGTTTATGACATCTAGCCATTCTTCTATAAGAGGGAAATATTTCTTCTTGGCTTTATGCATAACTAGAGAGTGAACTCTTTTTCTTGAAAAAGTAGCAATTTGATATTGACAGCAATTCTTTAATACTGATACAAGTCAACTAGATGCCTTCGTTTTAGCTTATCTACCAACAACGAAAGATTGGCAGGACACTGATACGTGAACCATCTGCAATCTTCAAATTAATCTAATCCCCACCATATGCTTGATATGGTAACCAGCTGGTCCCTGACAAGCAACGGACCGATTAAAAATCAAATATATGTTCTTCTTTGCGAAAAAAGAGTGCTTTATATTATATATGAAAAGTTGGAAACAGAGGTCCCTTTTGATAAACACAATACATAAAACGCAACCTACCTACGCTATCTCTAAACGTCTCAGAAAGATACCAGGTTCATATATATAGATCTTATTAAAGTCATCATATGTGCATCGCTATCACCTAGTACTAAAAGAAAACAAATCATCAGCCGAGAACATATCGACCAATCCATGTTCTCCAGTTCTTAAATATCCAAATGAATGAAAGGTAATGAATGAAATGCCAAGTCAGTGTACATATGTTTTTTTTTTTTTTTAAAAAAGTCAGTGTACATATCAGCTTCATTAGGTAGGCTAGCCATTGCCAAGGTAATAAAGCAGCTGAAACAGTCATTTCAGCTTAAGGTTTTTCCTACTGATGAGTACTGACCAGCCATACTTATGTCACTGATCGAGTGACAGAATGTTCTGTTTCAGGAGAAATCGAATGGGGCAGTGCATAATCTAATCCATAGCTATTATATCTAACAAAAATATGTTTTCCCAATTCAAAGAACATGAAAATGTTTGTTATCATTATCTATAAGCAAAATGTTTAAGCTTGAAATGGCTTTAGTTGGACCCTCGTTGGACGGGCCACTTTAGTTGCGGATGGCGGCCAGGCTCCAAGTTGCCCATTTATCCCGGAAAAAGTTGCTCTAGAGTAGTGGAGCCGTGCATAATCTAATCCCTACCAGTACTACTAATAAATCACATCCATTCTCCAAAGGCATTTGGCGCTCCCCAGCCGCAACTATATATATATATACTACTTCATCTGTTCCAAATTATAAATCGTTTTGACTTTTGATTCATCATATTATATTTAGATGCATAACAAAATGGATATAGCAAAAAAAAAAGTTAAAGCGACTTAAAATTTAAAATGGACGGAGCCTTATACCAATTATTATTATATATGTATGCCACAAGAAAGAATGTAACTATCAATCTTAATACCATGTCATAGTAGCCATCTACACTTTAAAATACAGATACAGAGTAACGTCTAGTTTTCTCCCTTCAACATATATAGTTTCAGCATGCTATCCGTCTCTTGTGGCCATTAATTTAACTACTAATCCAGATACATACGCTACGTATACTCTCTTTTTTGCAGGTAAACTTCCCAGTAGTTGGCTTCATCTGAATTGTTAATGTAGTTTTATTGGACATACGGGAAACACGTGTATCTAGAAAAGTAGCTTCAAAGTGATATGGCATATTGTACATGTAAAAAAAAAAAAATCTTGTTAAGAGTTTCTTTTCTGGCCTTTGTGGCTTTTTGTGCCTTATGCAAGCGATCAGGTAAAGTGGTAGCTTGCCTTATGCAAGCGATCAGGTAAAGTGGTAGCTTTGGTAACATTCATTCCCCGTGCCACTGGAGAAATTCTATTTACTAAAATTTGTGTCAAGAAAAGTGGATCCAATAGTACATCATGCAAAGTTGCTTAATTCAATTCCTATAGCTCAGTGAAAATTGAAATATAAGACCTTAGCTGGAGCCAGCAGTAGATAATCTGATTGAATGTGTAGAACATTAGCACAGTTGCTTCAATTTCTATAGGTCTGCAGGTGTTTTGTTCCTTGTGAGCCTGTTACCTGCTCCAATCCCCTGATGGCTGGTGGCTGCTTCCTGCTGCGTCAACGCGCCGTGTCATTCACTGAACCGACTGCTTTATAGTATTACTGAATCGATCATCAGCTAGCGTCGATCGGTGAAATTCTAATTCTAGTAATATATAAGAGAAACAGTGTCAATGAAGGGCCGTGCGGTGCAAGCAGATGCATGAGGCCGGCCGGTTCCCGTAGGAATCACGGCTATACACCTCTTAACCGAACGGGGAGATCATCATCTTCCAAATGACAGCAACATCTTGGTAGCACACATTGCCGGCCGGCCAGATGCAGTGAACCAAAGCGACCTAACCTGCGGCTCACCTTAAAATTCATCTGCTGGAAGTCCCGATCCCTATCGTGCGACTAGAACGGTTTTTCTGAGTGGTTGGATCAGCAAAATGCCAGCGTTTGGCTTTTTATTCTGGTGTGGTGCAGGCACTCACTCAGGCCAAGTCCCTTCCATCTCCTTTTTGTGTTAATTTTATTTTATTAATATGCAACTATGAATATACACGACGCCATGGTGGCGTGATTGGCGACGACTCGCTCGTCCAATCGGTGACTTCGTTGCATGGTGCTCCGGGCGAAAGCCCAGCCTGACGCTGTCGGCCGGATGACGGGCGCGCTTTTGGCGTCTCTCCCTTCTTGAAGGCGCCGTCTTCGAAATCACATGCCCTTGTCGCCGGGCGCCGGAGTTCTTCTCTACGGCGCTGCTCCTCCTCTGTGGTCACTCTGTCTTCTCGCTCTCTGCTACACCTTTGTGCGCTTCCGCGTTACTCCTCATTTGGGTTTAGCTAGCTAGTGGTTGTTGCTGCCTTCGCCGTGTTTCCATCGATGCTTTCTTTGCCGAGGTGCTCTTACGGTTCCAATGGATGCTTTGCTACCAAGTTCGTCTCGTCGGCCTCCTCTCGGGTGGCTTCGTGCTGCCGGGAGTGGCGGGGGGTTGGTTCATTGGCGGATGCTTTTTAATCGCCGTTCAGTTCGTTGCCCGGATGCTTTGCCACCCTTGCTCGTTGACGGATGCTTTGCCGTCGGGTTCTCTAGCGGATGCTTTGCCGCTATTACTATTTGTGGCCCCGTTCACGCTAGCTACCCAAGTGTCGAGGTTTATTTTGTATTAGGTTTAGCTTTACGGGCTTGTTGGTGGAGGGTCCGCCCTACCCCCTCCGTTTCTTGTTGTCGCCGCCTGGTTGTACCTGCGAGTTGGTCCGGGGGGTTCGTGTCGCTCGACTACCGCTTTGCCCCTCTTGTTGTAACAAAACGCATTCTCTTCTCGCTTAATGAAAAATACGCCATTGGCGTTATCGCGAAAAAATCATACAGGACCTCACGTGACAATTTTTTTCGTACAAGATCTTGTCTAGTTTGTGATCTTGCCACGCTACATGCTAGCTCATGACTACGTCTTTTGGACATCCTAGCTAGCTATAGATGAAAACTTGTTTTGGACACTAGAGGTGGATCATTTTGTAAAAGTATGGAAGCAAACTATGAGATGGGTTGTGGAAGTATCTCTAGTACATCTACCATTTTGGCCAAACTTGTTTCATTAGCTTATGTTTGCCATGAATTATATGTGTAAAATGGCATGACATGTTATGATGATTTAATATAACTTGTGAGCTCTTTCTCGTTCATTTCATATTGTGCGAATGTATGATGGTACCGTTGATTGTATGGTTAACATGCAAACAGTCAAGATACTATATGTTAATTAATTTTATGCATAGCGTTGGACTAGTGGTTGCTATAAATATATATTATCAGGCAGTGGGTCGTTATAAGTCTATATTGTATGTTAGTAAGTCTGTCGTTATATCTTTATTTAATGGTCTGACGTTAAAAAGTCTGGTCCGATGTCAAAGTTGTAGCATCGCCACTATAAGTTTATAACATCGACCATAGAACGCTCAAAACGGCTTTTCACTACCACAAAACCAAAATTTCTTGGCGGCCAACAACTGCCAAGGAATATAGAAAAAAAAAAGCAAGGAAATACTTATTGACGGTCAACCGTCAAGCATGAACCGCCAAGGTTGGTAGCAAGGAAAATAAAATTTCCTTGGACGGCTAGCCCACAAGGAGGTTTTCCTTGACTGCCAACCACCAAGGAAAGAATGAACATACACGAGATTTCCAAGACGACAAGAAAATGAGTGGGCAATCAAGAAAATTCATTTTCTTTTTCCTTGACTGCCAACCACCAAGGAAAGTATGAACATACACTAGATTTCCATGACGACAAGAAAATGAGTGGGCAGTCAAGAAAATTCATTTTCTTGGAGGTTACTCACCGCCAAGGAAATATGTTAACCGTCAAAAAAATATGTCAAAAAATAGTTCAAAACTCTCAATAACATGTGATTAAGTTTCAAACTGACAACCTCAACCTTCACATGTTTACTTCCTAACCACCGCACGTCGGGACCATTAGTTTCTGAATGGCTAATGCATTTGTTTTGTATTGAGACTATTGAATCTTGCAATGCATATTTGACAACTTAAATTAATTCAAATGAAAAAAGTTTGAACATGAAAATTGTAGATCTTTTACAGTACTATAACTTTGGTTTAGGTCGTTTCTCCATTGGAGGTCATTTGAAAAATTTATAAAAACATTGATTTTTTCAAAAAAAAAAAAACATTTTCACCCCGAATGCTGTTGTGCAAATTTTCCTTGGAGTTCCCTACTTTTCCTCTTTTGCATATGAATGGGCTTTTATTTAAGATTTATTTGGAATTGTGCAGAACTTCTGTTAGGCCTAGCCCATATATCCTGAAACTTTGCATACGTATTTGTTGCTTTCGGTGGTGTGACTTTGCTCGGAATTATTAGGGCGGGCCTAGTGAACCTTCAGCTACCAGTGGATGCCGATCCTGGGTATCCTAGAAATTAAGTTTCAAATTTCAGCTTGTTCCTTCTTTTTTCAAGAAGATTACCATCCTCGTGAGTTGGAGCACCTGCTCTCGAAGAAATGGTCTCATATGAGTTCACCTTTCTTTCTTTACCTTTCGTTTTGGGAGTACCGCTTACGTACTGATCTGGAGTGGCGAAGGTAGGATCACCTTCCGAAGAAGTACGAGGGTTCAAAGCGATAAACAGAAGGAAACTGGGCATAGTCCTTTCATTCCCTTACCTCGGTTCTACTCTAATGCATAAAGCAGTAAGGTAGTCATCAAGTAATGGACGATACTGACTTTGAGGGGAAATACCTTGATTTTCAACTGATGTTGTTCTAGCGTGTTTAAACGAAGTTCTAAACTTAGTCTAGGTTCTAGGTGGGAATAGATCCTCAGATTGAGATTATTTACTTCATGCTTCACTACGCTTCCTTAAATGTTTTCGCTGAATCGCTCCTTTAGTAGAGTGGCTTTACGCTTACACTCGAGCTGCTCAACCTAGGCACCATGGATATTAAGCTTTGGCCGCAACCTAAACACGTGTTTAAGTTAGTCGTTCCGCCCCTTACTTATTAGTATTATTCTAGCCCACCTGCATCAACTTAAAATAGACTATATTTCCTTGCCTGGGCCGATCAATCAATTCAACGCGGGTGTGAGTGAAGGAAGGATCCTAGCTTGTAGTTTCACGAGATGAAGCCAAGGAAGACATTCATCTTTTCTAAAGAAATAGAACCAAGTCTTTCACATTTAAAGAAGCAATTTGCTCTAGTCATCCATCATACAAAGTTTATTCCAATTAATTATAGAGAAGCATAGATATAAAGCTATGAAAAAGCTTTGTACTAAAAGCATACTATATTGTATGCTCAATGTGTAGACCTATCCATGTGGAGTCCAACAAAGTTGGATTTTTCATTTTATGATTTTTGTTTGTAATTTACTATGATTTTTCAAAAATTATCAAAAATAAATAAAAAGGCAAAGCAATTGTCACTGTAGCAAAACCGTTTAGGGGGCTTATTTGACCAGTTTTACAAAGTTGAAGGGGCAAAAATCTGGTTTTATAGTTTAGGGGTGATGTATCCTCAGTAGTTGAAAAAAAAAGAAACTACAAAAACGATTGTTGGATGGACATGAAAAAATATAGAAATTCAATGAGAGCGAATGACATAAAAGAAATTTTACATGAGATTAAACCCGCTAGCTCTTGGTATAATTCCTCCAATGTTCATATGGAATAAACCATCGTATAGGATTTTTATAGAATTTTTAGAAATCCTTATGAAGTTCTTTTTTCATTTGAAAGTTTTATATTGATTTCAATCCTCTAAAATTCATCAGTTTATCCTTTGATCCAAAGGGGGCCTTATTAGAGAGGTAACCAAGGTAAATCTATATAATTTCAGTTATTATTTATGCTATTTATTTATTTTATAGAAGATAAAATTATTATCTGATCTTGCCTTTTTGTACTGTATCCTTTTCATGATTGGGGATATATATCATGACGTGGGAGTACGGGACCATAGAGGAATTGTACACGTCTCACAAAGTTAGAAAAGGGAGGGCACACTACTACTAGACTACAGAAAACAAAAGGCCAGAATGCACGCGGAGATATCAAAAATCATGCCAGTTCCTTCCGTGATTACAGGGTGAATGGTTGATGAAAGCTTGAACTGCTAGCAGCATCTTTCTTCATGCAGAAATATACTTATATATATCTTTTGGTTTTCTGAGAGCAAACTCACGAAACTTGAATTGCTAGCAGAATGCACCAATTTTTTCTTTTCTTTTCAGAAACTTACTGGTTTTGAAAACTTTACCGTTAGTGGAAAAAAACAGTAAAAATGATGGTGATCTACTGTTCGCACTGTTAGTTGGTGACCAAAATTCTGTCCGATCAACAGATCAATGGTGATACAAGCATGATTAATAACTGCCGGTGATCATTGTCCCATCATCAGTATCGATTGAAACAATGGATCGACCAGTGTGTTTATAAAAATGGTCACTACCGGATGAAGCAATGAACCGTTGGTGATCATTAGCTTATCACCGCCGATTTTAGCAAAGAATTGAACTACCACTAATATAAATTATAATAAATAGGTTCATCACCGGATAAAATAATGGACCAGTGGTTATAAGAAACTGATCACCGTTAGTTCGTAAGAACAACCAGTGGAGATGAAATTGGCATCACCGTCGGATCAAACAACAAGCCACTTATCACTGCCGGTTTAATTCCATGAACCGCAGTTGATACTAAGATCTTCATTGCTAGCTGTTTGCAACAATAAAATGGTGGTGACAAATTACCCATCACCGTCGGATTAAACATTGAACTAAACTGTGAATAAAACATCATCAACAAGGAATCCTTATATGCTGTGAATAAAACATCATCAACAAAGAATCCTTATGCAGTGTCTCCGTGCAACAATGCACCTGTGTCCTTGCCAATTTTCGTTGTTGTACGTTGACATTTTTCACGTCCGTCGCTAGTTAATAACTGGACGACGATTGTGTTAACATAATTCACGATCGTACAAACAAATTAACAAGAAGGGCATCAAGTCATCATGTTTATTTATATATACATGTGCACGTACCAGTACAGTACCACCATGTACATGTAGATGGTTAGATCGATCGTACGCGTACGCTTTGTACAGCTGGTAGTGGTAGAATATATGTACTATCCGATATTATATAGACTGGACTTTGAGTACGTACGTATATGTAGTTGGCAGCTGTTGACGCCAAACTATGTACTAACTTCCTCTTCTGTTGTCCCGGCCGGCAACTACTGTGCAACATTGATCTAAGTACGTACCTATATACTATACGCATATATAGCTTGGACTTGTTGTAAAATAAAAGCTAATCGCGCAGGACACGGCAGGTTCATATCGATGAACCCGTCAATCATGCATGGGATAGAGTCTTAGAGATATACTTGGGATTTGATGATTGGCGTGGCGTATCTACGTGCACGCACGCGTGTGTGCAGAGAAGGAATGGATCAATGATATGCTCCAAATTTCCCTTCCAATGCAAACAATTGCTACTTGCCTAACCACTCCTAATTTCCATATATCGCTAGGTTGCTTCATGCCCTGCACGTCTTTTTATCTACTGATGATGATATGATGGACGACTAGTGCGTTCGTACCACTCAACTACTGGTAGCCACGCACTGGCACTACTACTACCCCGGCCGTGCGTACGTTCCTGGAGCAGCTCGTTTATATAAACAGCACAACCACTGCCCTTACACTTGCATATATACATATGTAGGGTACGCTGTAGGGTCCTCCTCGTCCACATTCCTATTTGCAGCAGCATTGGCAATTGGCGTAGTAGAAGAACTAGAGTTCGTGTCCTTGCTGGGCATCGGCGGGACAGCAAAGCAATAACAATGGGCAGGAGGGGCTGCCGGCGGCGGCGGCGTTGTGCGGTGGCCGGGCGGCGACGCGAGTGAGGAGGAAGCGTGTGCAGCGGGCGTCCACCAAGCTCCCCGCGGCACTGCACGCCAGCGGCGGCGGCAAGGCAGCCGCTGCAGGAGGGTGCTACGTCAATGGCAACGGCGAGCTGATGGTGGAAGTGCCGGTGGGCAGGGCCGCCGGCGCCGGGATGACGACCAGCAGCAGCAAGAAGAACAAGGACGGCGGCGGGCGCCGGGTCATGGTGCTGGCCGATGGCCGCGCCGAGGCCGCCGGCGCGCTCCAGTGGGCGCTGTCGCAGGCCGTCCGGAGCAACGACACCGTCGTCCTCCTCGCCGTCGCCAAACCCGTCGACCGAGACGGTCAGTCGATCGGTCGCCGATAAATTTGCTGGTTTCTTTCCTCATTGCACGCTGACTAGAATTTCACTGAATATTTGCAGCCGTCAGTGATTCTTGCGTGAAGATGCTGGGCACCAAGAGCCAGCAACACCTCGCCGCCTTGAGGACAGTCTGTGAATCAACAAGGCCAGAGGTACCCACGCACACGCAAATGCTAATGCTACTACGTGATGAACAATGTAATTAATTTAATTATTAATCTCCCAGTAAATTATCTACTAAGATAAGATAGGATATGATATGGAATATAATAGAGCTTGCCAGATCAGTGCTCTCACTGTCTATAATATACAATTACCAAATTAAACGAGGCTAAATTGTTTCCTTGAAATTCGAAACCAAGGTCGTCAGCCAATGATATATTTGTGGGATGCGCAATGATTTCTTGCCGTCCACCACCACCAAAAGCAATGCCCACTTACCGGATTTTGTGGGCACTCTCTGACGCCAAAAACAAAAAACAAAAGAGACTCGATCGCGCAAATCACGCTCACCAGATCGACGATGACATCACAATTCACAATGCAGGTGAAGGTGGAGACGTGCGCCGTGGAGGCGGAGGAGCGCGCGCGGCGGCGGTGGTGGACGCGGCAAGAAGGCACGGCGCGTCGCTGCTCGTGCTGGGCCAGCGCCCGCGGCGGCACGCGGGTGGCAAGGTGGCTGCAGGCGCTGTGGCGGCGCCGGCGCAGCAGCAGGGGCTCCCCTCATCTTCCTCTGCCACCGGCGGCGGCATGGTGGAGTACTGCATCGAGAACGCGCCGTGCGTGGCGTTGGCCGTGCGCCGGAGGAGCTCCGGCGGCTACCTCGTCTCCAGCAAGCACCACAGGGACTTCTGGCTCCTCGCCTAGTACTCCCACGCATACTGATTATCTACCGATCAGTATCACTTTTCAGTTTTTTTTTTTTGCCCCTTCAGATCAAAACTAATATGAAACAGAGGTACTATGAAACAGCTTTGTCAAATCAACAATTATTAACAGACAGGGCTATTTTATGATAGTTTTTTTCTATCTTAAGAGTGCTTTTTGTGAAGTTTATTTAGACTCAGTTTATGATGAATTATGTAAAGCAATTTCAGTACTGAACTACCCAACCATGGTCATGATGAAGCTAATCATTTGGTAACTGATCCACTAAACAGAAGACCTGAATGATTTAGATAATGAATCACAACGTTAATCACACAAACTACTCCTTGCTGAAATTTATACAAGACAAACTAAATCATTTCACTCAAAGTTTCCCTCTCAGTTTCCTCAAAAAAGAAATCCCCTTAGTCTCAAAGTGCCCGGAACAATAAAAAAAAAGAGTATGAAATCCCTAGTCAACGCATCATATGGCCACAAGGAAGCCGCTAAACCAGGCTTTTTTAAACCGGTTGGCAAAAAATCATCCTAACTGGTATGAAAAAACCATAATTAGCCATGATCATGAATCTTGTTCCTAAGTAGTGTACATGTTCGATCTTCGGGGGAAGTAGGATGAATTGACAACTAAAATCCTACGGAAATCCAACAAAAGGTTAGAGGAATTAACCCAAAACCTGGAGTTAATGGTCCATTCAGGTTTTTGAAGGTAAAATGATCGATTGATCCCTAAATTGTACTCAAAAACTATAAAACATGGATCAAACTCGAATATACTCCTAATTCATATTCATTCCTTCTCATCTTCGGTCCTTGGTTTCAAATGCTCAGCTCCTCTCTTTGTGTGCTAAACCATTTCTAACGCCATTTTAAAGTTTGCACAAAAAACAATGTAAGGTGGATGGAGCTATTATGAATATTTTCCCTCTAGAAGATAATGTCGTTTATAATGTTTTTTAGTTTTATAATGGCACTTTACATGCAAGAAATGCTATTATGTTTTATTTTACTTTTATGTTTTAGAGGCACCTCTTTTAGTTTTTAGAGTAAGGGCCTGTTTGGAACGCAGAAATAGAAATTGATGGAATAGGAAGAAAACAGATGTTGAATGCAGTGGCAAAATAGAAGAAAGGAAAAACACAAGAAATAAACACAGAAGGGGATTTAGATCACACGAATCATAAGTCTATGAATTATAAAGAATCATTATTAGTGATTAATAAAATAACAATATGTATTGTGTTAGAGCAACTCCAACGGTTTAGATATTTTATCAATAACCCTCTTACATGTGGGACAGTTGGACCCTCCTATGTGTCACACACATTTCTTTCTCCCCGAAATCAGCCATGGGGCGTGCTCTGGAAGTGGTGGCACGCGATGTCCGATCGGGCCGAGCGCGACACGACGCCGACGGGACGGACGCCTGCGAGCAGCGCCCGTGCGGGTTTGGGTAGTGAGGCGCGGCGTCGCGGCCGCTGGCAAGCCCGGCTCAGCCGACGCGCAGTAAGAGCAGCGCCACCGGCGACTCCGGCATGGATTAGAGCAGAGCAGCGGCGCAATTACGGGCGCAAGCAGCACGGCCCGGCCTGGAGCGGAGCAGTAAGACTTGTTTGGTTTAGAGACCTTTTTTGTGTTGGGACCTAAAAAAGTCCCTTTAGTCCCTACGGACCAAACAACGTCGCGAATTTTTTTAATGCTTTTAGTTAAAAGTCCCTAGAACACCCTCATGGAGAGTCTTTTTTAAAAAGTCCTAGGGACCTTCCTAAAACTACGTAAAAACTAGGGTTTCAACAGCAACCACACCGGTCACTGCCGGGGGCGGCGGCGGTCTTCCTTGCCTCCGGTGGCCCTTTGGGCTGCGTGGAGGTGGTGGAGACCGCTGCCTCTCCGGTCGGTGGTGGTAGTCCTAGTAGGTTTAGGTTTTGGTGTCGGCGACGACGGCATCGGTGGGCGGCGGCGGCGGCGTCGTCGTCTTCATGGAATAAGGTCATCTCGCGCTTCTCCCCTCGCCGGGGTGCTCTCGCCCGGACAAGCACGTGGAGGTGGAGTCCAACTTCGTAGGCTCGTCTACAAGAGTCGGTCTCGCGGCGGCTTTTCGCCTCGTGGTGAGAAGGGGTCGTCGACCTTGTGTTTCAAGGGTGCCATGGATGCTACGGGCGTTGTGGAAGACGAAGGCACTACTACATAAATGAACTTCCGTGGCGGGCAAAATTGATTTTCCGTGGCGGTTTTCCCGCCCGCCACGGGACGTTAGGGTCACGTAAAAATACGAGAACCCCGTGGCGGTTTTTTTGCCCGCCACCGTTAATAGAAAAAAAAATTAAAAAAGACTAGAGCCCACCGCAGCCCATCCAGCCCAAACGGGCCCAGATCCGGGCTACGGGTGGATCCGCCCGCCCGCCACCGCGTGGATCCGCATGGAGGTCGCCACCGCCACGTGGATGCGGCTCGAGCTTCGCCCCGCCGCCGCGTGGATCGGCCTCGAAGCCGCCGCCCGCGTGGATCCAGCGTAGACCTCGCCGCCGCCGGCGTGGATCAGCACTATCCGCGGAGAGAGGGCCCGCGCTGATCCGCCCTCGAGCCGCTGGGGGAGGAGCGCCCGCGGATCCGCCCTGAGCCGCCGGGCCGGGATCTGCCGCGTTCACGGGATTACCGCCGCGGATCACTGGTTGGCCGCCGCGGCCGCGTCGCTGTGGCCGCCGCCAGATCCCGCCGCGCCATGCCGGGGTGGGGAGGCGGGCGGCCGCCGGGAGGGAAAGAAGGGAGGGAGAGGCGGGTTGTTGGCGCCAGGATCGGGAGAAGTGTCGCCTCAAGAGTGAGTGAACCCTAGAACAAAGGAAGTACCGGTATATATACTTGTTGTAAGTAAAATCAAGCTCTAAGTGGGTTTTGGCGTTGATGACCACCGAATTAGGGGACTAATGAGATTTACAAAGATGACATGCAGGGAATAAAATATGGAGTTGATGTACAGGTCCAAAGGCACCAAATAAGCTAGATGGTGGTGTTTCCTGATCAAGACGTTTAAATTATTTCATATTTTGAATCTTGAGTTAGGAAATGCCGCACTATTAAGAGGGATCCTAAGATTCTCGGGTACCGTGGACCAAGTGCTCTAAACATCAAATCGCACACAAAAACACAACTCCAAGCCCCGACCAGCCCCGCTTTTCTACATGTTTTCACCCTTTTGTTTGTCGACAAAGGCAAAGTCGCCAAGATTGGTGCAGCAATAATACGTGTCGATCTTGGCGGTGCCACACTTAAACCCGACCGTTGGGGACCGGTGGGGTATAAATACCCATTCTACCCTCCCACAACGGTTACCCGGCTCATTCCTTCTTCTTCCTCGAAAGGCATACCAGAACACACCTCTTGCTCTCTCTCACTCCTCCATTGAAGCACCTTGAGCTCCCCACTCAATCTCTCACTTCCCACCAGGGGGATTCTTGAGGAAAAAGGCAAAGAAACTTCGATTGGAGACCGGATCTACTACTTCCCCCACTCAAAAGAGCATTTGGTTCACATTTGGCCGGAACCCTAGAGTTCTTTACTCTTGGAGCTTGCTCCTAGACGGCTAGGGCGTCGCCCTTGAGCTTGCCCCCTTCGTGTGTGGCAGCCTTGGGAGGTTTGTAACCTCACACAAACAGCAATACATTGCCCCACATCTCTAGGGTTAACTCCCTAGACTTGTGAACGAGGGAAAAAAGCAAGCCGGTGGGCAAGCTAAGCCTTGTGTGGCAACCTCAACAACGTGGAGGTAACCCGAACCCATGTGGCGACGGCGAACCACGGGATAAATCCTTATGTCACTAGTGTTCTTTACATTCTTGCATATTTTGTCTTGTGAGATAGGGCTTCGTCCCGATCTACCTTGTTCTGCGGGGTTTCGTCACCTCCGGATATATTTACGTGAAGTATTTGTGTGCGTGAACTAGGTGAATCACAAGTGCAAAGGAAAAGCTCTCCATTCACCTCGAGTCACTTCAGAAAGTGACTGCGGCGGCGCCGCTCTGGGCGACGGCGATGCCGTGCGCCACTCCGACAGCCCTCGGTTCTCGCCTCCGCCACTCTCATCATTTGCTCAAGGCGGTGAGCCAGCACCTTTACACGGCAGCGTGCAGCGCATATATCTGTATTGTTGAAGTTTTAACATGTCGATTTTGGGGTAAGCCTATTCACCCCCCCTCTAGGCTTCCATCGATCCTACAAGTGGTATCGAGCTAGGTTACCTCGATATCGCTTCACCGCGTGAGGTATGGACGCTTGGGAGGGATCGAACAAAGGAGGCAAGCCCACCATCCCTGTGGAGGAAGTGGAGGCCGGCAGGCGGCCGAGCTCTCTCATCGGTAATGAAGAGCACCATCAAAGGTGATGGTACCGACCCCGAGAGAAGAGCCGCAAGACAAGAAAGACGAGCCGCAAGAAGACAAGAACGAGAAAAGAAGAAGCTAGAAGAGCAAGCTAGCATCAAGCTTGCCGAGAAGCTTCATAGAAAAGAACAAAGAAGATTGGTTCGCGGAATCAAGGGTCTGCTAGAAGGGCAACTAGAGAAAAGCAAAGGCAAGAAGAAGAAGCGGTGTCAAGTGAGCTATCAAGTAGTTCAAGATGGAGATGATGATATCTCCTACAACAAGAACAAGAAAAAGGGAAAGAAGAAAGATGAGAGCAGCGCAACAACAACAACAAATTTGTCGCTATATCCTTTTAACTATTCTTCTTATTTGACTAACCGCGATAAGAAGTCTTTCATCAATGTACCCGGGGAAAGTTGTCCCGCTTCGATGGGACCAACTATGCCAAGTGGAAGCACTTGATGAGAGCCTATCTTAGCGTTCTTCACCCCGGTCTTTGGGAGGTTGTGTGCGTGGATTTCAGCCACCGGTGAACCCCAAGGAGCCAACAAATGAAGAGCTAGCAGCTACCCACATCAATGGTCAAGCCACAAGCATCCTCCTAAGTGCTCTAGAAGGCAATGAGTACAATAGGGTGATGAATGTCAATGAAGCAAAGAAGATTTGGGACACTCTAGTACTTGCACATGAAGGTGTAGACAAAGTAAGAAAGGCCAAGATTGACTTGCTAAAGGCCAAACTCAACCGGTTTGTGATTCTTGATGGAGAAGGGGCCCAAGAAATGTTTGATCGGTTGATGGTGCTAGTTGGCAAGATTAGAGGATTTAGAGATGAGGATCTAGATGACCACACCGTTGTCAAGATCATGCTTGAAGCATATACACCTAGAAATGACATAGTGATCACCTTGATCCGTGACAAGAAGAAGTTTGAAGAGTTCACTCCAAATGATGTCCTTGGAAGGTCTGCTCACTCATGACATGACAAAAGAGAGGAAGCAAATGAAAGAAGAAAGCTTAGAGAGTTGCAAGCAAAGCTTGAAGGCATCAAGATCAAGGATGTAGCTCTCAAGGCAACCAAGACAAGCAAGGCAAAGCTCCTCCAACAAGGTCAAGGGCAGCAAGCAAGCATCTTCAAGTCAAGACAAAGAAATGAAGAAGATGCAAGAAAACATTGATGCAACCTCTTCCTCAAGTGATGATGAAGATGATGGGGCTGATTACAAGAAGATTGATGACATGGCCCTATTCATGAAGAAGTATGGGAAGGGGATGAAGGCAAATGGCTACAAGATGGTGCAACGAAGATTCCCAAACAAGAAAAAGAGAACATGCTTCAACCGTGGTAGCACCGAACACTTTGTTGCCGATTGTCCTTATGAAAACAAGAACAACAAGTACAAGAAGGACAATGGCAAAGACAAGAAGCAAGACTACAAGAGAAAGGGAAGGAATATGGGTGAAGCTCACATCGGCCATGAATGGGACTCAACCAAAGAGACAAGTAAAGAGGAAGTCCATGTTGCAACGTTTGCTATGCAAGAGACCTCTACACCCAAGCTCTTCAACAACATGACCGATGATGAGGGAGATGACAATGACTCCACTCATGTTTGTCTTATGGCCAAGCATGGGAAGGTAAAATCTACACCCAAACCTTCTCCCTCTCTTAGTGATGAATCTAGTGATCTTAGTGAAAGCTCTAGTGAAGATGAATCTAGTGATGATGAAGAATATGTTAGACTCACCAAGAACCTAGATCCCAAAACTAGAGGCTTTCTTGCTCAACTAATGGCGGATTTAGAGAGTACCCAAGCGGAGTTAGCAACTAGAGATGGTCAACTTGATAGACTTGAAAAGCTCTATGTTGATAACAAGGATGCTCTTTTGTAGCTGAAAGAAGTGAGGTGGCTTCCTTGCAAAAGAGCCTTGCTAATGAGCAAGGAAACCATGCTCTTACAAAGAAGGCTATGGTCACCCTAAATGGGAAATATTGTGACTTGCAAGATAAGCACAAAAGGCTTGAAACTGAACATAGCGTTCTTAGTGAGAGCAACTCACATCTCTCAGCCACAAAGAATACCTCTACTCCCTCCACCAGTCAAGATTGTGGAAAATGCTATAATATTGATATGGATGCTTATGCCACTAACCTTGCAAACATGAAAGCAATGGAGAAAGAGATCACCGTGCTCACCGCTATGGTAAGAAAAGAAGGTGAAACCAAAGAAGACAACAAAGGAGCAACAAAGTTGAGGCTCCAAAGAAGCCCAACTACATTGATGGGAGAAATCCAAGAATCAAGGATGGACTTGGACACAAGCATGGAAACAAAACCAATGGTCGAAAAGTCGATCAATGGTGTTGAATGTGTCAAATTCTTGAGCAAAGGCACAAGAGGGTACAGAGAGACCCTGACACAGAGCGCTGGACACAAGCCAACCCGAGCTGCTCACCGCTACACACGGCAAGAAACGCGAGGACGGGGCGGCAAAGTGCGGGCGCCCCAAGAAAAGGGAAGGTCACCTACTCTACCCCAGCTCGCAATAGACCCAAGAAGATGGTCCAAAAGGCTGTGAAGAAGGTCCGTAAGTTAGAGAATCTTGTCCGGCTGTTCCAAGATGCCACTCCTATCAATCAAAGGCAAAAGCAAGCAAGTTGGACTCCAATTCTTGCTTTGAAGTGAAGGGTGTGAAGTGAAGGCAAAAGCAAGGGGAGGTGTTTGCAAAGTACTTGGGCAATGAAAGAAAACTCTATTGCAACACCTCTATATGGGTTCCCAAAGTTCTTGTGACTAAGGTAAAAGGTCCCAAGAATCCTAGGGGACCTAAACTTGTGAACTAAACTTGTTTTGTAGGCATACTCCTCCTGGTGGGTCAAGTTGGGTGTTTGACAAATGGGTATACAAATCATATGACCGAGAAAGGAGTATGTTCTCATCATATTCCCAAACCAACGATGAGAGGGAACAACATAAGGTTTGGAAATGATGATGTAAGAAGTGTGATCGGTCTTGGTAAAGTTGCTATCACTCCCGAGCATGATATTTCGGATGTTTTGCATGTTGATTCGCTTGGGATACAATCTGTTGTCGGTTTCACAATTGTGTGAGAAAGGCTACAATTGTCTCTTTACGGATGTTGGTGTGGAAGTCTTTCACAGAAGGATTCCTCTGTTGTCTTTACAAATAAACTCAAGAATAAGCTTTACATAGTTGATTTCAACAAAAGTAAAGGTAAGCTTGAGACCTGTCTAATGGAAAAATCTAGCATGGGCTGGTTATGGCATCGCCGCCTAGCACATGTTGGCATGAGGAACTTGGCCAAACCGCAGAAAGACAACCACATCATTGGACTAACAAATGTTGATTTTGACAAAGACAGATATGTGGACCTTGCCAAGCCGTAAAAGCAAGTAGGTGCACCTCACCCACCAAAGAGTGTGATGACCACTACTCAACCATTGGAGTTGATACACATGGATCTCTTTGACCGGGTGGCCTACCTTAGCATCGGGGTAACAAATATGGACTTGTTATTGTTGATGACTACTCCCGCTTCACTTGGGTTTTTTTTTGTCTTTGATAAGTGTCGTAAAAAAGAGAAGGTGAAAACTTTCATCAAGAGGGCACAAAGAGAATTTGGTCTACTTGTCAAGAAAGCAAGAAGTGACAATGGGACCGAATTCAAGAATACCCAAGTTGAAGAGTTCCTTGATGAAGAGGGCATCAAGCATGAGTTTTCAGCTGCATATACCCCTCAACAAAATGGTGTAGTAGAGAGGAAGAATCGTACACTTATAGAGATGGCAAGGACAATGCTTGATGAGTACAAGACTTCGACATCTTTTGGTGTGAAGCCATCAACACCGCTTGTCATGCCATCAACCGCCTACCTACACAAGAAGCTCAAGAAGACTTCATATGAGCTCTTAACCGGTAACAAGCCTAAGGTGTCATACTTTAGGGTGTTTGGGTGCAAGTGTTTCATTCTCAACAAAAGGCCCCGAACCTCTAAATTTGCACCTAAAGTTGATAAAGGTTTTCTTCTTGGTTACGGTCAAATGAGCATGACTATCGTGTTTTTCAATCAAAACCACCTGGTAGGGGTTGAAATCACTATAGATGTGACATTTGATGAATCTAATGGCTCTCAAGTAGAGCAAGTTGATCAAAGTGTTGTAGGAAAGGAGGATCCACCTTATGAGGCAATCAAGCAATTGGCTATAGGTGATATAAGGCCTCAAGAAGATCAAGCTAATGGAGAGGAGGATCCACCAGCTTGTTGCCGCACAAGATTCCGCCGACGCACTGATGACCAAGTGCAAACACGCCGAAGTGCCCAAAGGCAAGCAAGAAGCCAAGAAGCACCATCGCATGGGCAAAGGCCGCGCCACCTACCTCGCAACAACCGATCCACCCGCATCACCGCTCAACCACTTGATCTTGCTCCAATTCTTGAAGCCGATGATGAATATGATGAAGATCAAGAAGAACATGCAAAAGGCGCTGATCACCCACGAACATTTATTAAAACAATTCAACGGGATCATCCCGCTGACAACATCCTTGGGAGTCTCCGAAAGGGAGTTACTACCGATCTCATCTAGCCGCTTTCACAACATTTCTCGCTTGTTTCGCCTTTGGAACCGCAGAAAGTAGATGATGCTCTCAAGGATCCGGATTGGGTGTTGGCCATGCAAGAAGAGCTCAACAACTTCGAAAGAAATCAAGTATGGAAGTTGGTGGAAAGACCCAAGACAAACATCATTGGTACCAAGTGGGTCTTCCACAACAAGCAAGATGAAGACGGGTTGGTGATAAGAAACAAGGCAAGATTGGTTGCTCAAGGCTTCACTCAAGTAGAGGGCTTGGACTTTGATGAGACCTATGCACCGGTGGCAAGACTAGAAGCAATTCGCATTCTTCTAGCCTTTGCTGCCCATCATGACTTCAAGCTGTTCCAAATGGATGTCAAAAGTGCATTCCTCAATGGTCCTTTACAAGAGGAAGTGTATGTTGAGCAGCCACCCGGTTTTGAAGATCCAAAGTTTCCCAACCACGTCTACAAGCTCCGTAAGGCGCTCTATGGGCTTAAGCAAGCACCTAGAGCATGGTATGAATGCCTTAAGGATTTCTTGCTCAAACAAGGCTTTGAAATAGGCAAAGCTGATCCTACTCTCTTCACTCATAAAGTTAGCAATGATACCTTTGTATGCCAAATTTATGTCGATGACATAATATTTGGTAGCACTAACAATATGTATGTTGAGCAATTTAGTAGGACAATGACCAAGAGATTTGAGATGTCTATGATGGGTGAGCTAAAGTACTTCCTTGGGTTTCAAGTCAAGCAAATGGAGGAAGGGACATTCATTTGCCAAACAAAGTACACCCATGACATGCTAAAGAAGTTTGATATGGCTAAGGCCAAGCCAATCAAAACTCCAATGCCAAGCAATGGACATCTTGATCTTGATGAGGAGGGTCCAGTCGTGGACATGAAGGTATATCGCCCATGATTGATCTCTCGCTTTTACCTTTGTGCTTCTAGGCCGTACATAATGCTTAGTGTGTGTATGTGTGCTCGCTTTCAAGCCAATCCAAAGGAATGTCACAATGTGGCTGTTAAGAGAATCTTGAGATACTTAGTCCTCACTCCTAACCTTGGCTTGTGGTATCCTAAGGGTTCCAAGTTCAATCTACTTGGCTATTCGTGATTCTCGATTATGACGGTTGCAAAGTAGATCTAAAAAGCACTTCGGGGACATGTCAATTCCTTGACGGTCCTTAGTGTCTTGGAGCTCTAAGAAGCAAAATTGTGTAGCCCTTTCCACCGCCAAGGCCGAGTATGTTGCAGCCGGTGCATGCTGTGCTCAACTACTTTGGATGAAGCAGACCTTAAAGGATTACGGATGTCATTTCACAAAGATACCTCTTGTTTGTGACAACGAGAGTGCCATCAAACTCGCAAATAACCCGGTAGCACACTCTAGAACAAAACACATAGACATCCGTCATCACTTCTTGAGAGACCATGAACTCAAAGGAGATATCGCAATCCGCCATGTGAGCACCGAAAAACAACTAGCCGATATCTTCACCAAGCCTCTCGATGAGTCAAGGTTTTATGCTTTGCGTAGTGAGCTAAACATTCTCGATTTTCGTAACTTGGTTTGAATTCCAGCACACATGCAATTTGATTGAGACACTAGATCAACATAGGAAAAGTTTGTGAAAACTTTCATATTGTGTTTCAAAAGGTTTTCAAATTCTAATCCGAAATTCAATGCCATTGTTCTCGTATTGATGATCCGCTTCCCGCAATGAATTTTGGTGTCTCTCGTGATCAAGTTTGAGGAGAAATAAGTCAAAAAGTGGCAATATATATGCAGGACAACCGATCAAGGGCGGTAAGTGTCGCGGCCCCTCGCATGGCGCAAGCAGCCAAGGCTTCAGGCGGCAAAGGTCCGCACTTAGGTTTTCGCCCCGGTCCGATCCGAACCGTAACGGGTCAAGTTTTTCCTCTTTCCTTTTCTACCCCTGGCCGACCGGTCCTCTCTTTCTCTTCCCCCGCCCGACACTTCTCTCGCGCCGCCTTTCTCTCTCGCTGAAGAAGGACGCGCCGCCGCTGCTTCCCAAGAGACGCGCCGCCGCCCCGGCCGCCGCGCGCCCCGGTGCAGTGCCGCGCCGCCCCCCCACCGGCCATCTTGCTCGCCCCCGGCCGGCCCCCGCTCCCTCTCCTCCGAGCAGTTTCTTCTCTTCTCTCCTCAATCAACGAAGGTAAACCTAACCCTAGCCATGGAGTTTTTGCCCGATCTATGCAATTGATTGATTTTAGTCATGGATTCTTGCTCCTAAATGATCAATAGATGGTAGGAAAGTGTTCTTGATAGTTGGAATCACTTAGTTTGACATTGTCATGGCTTGAATAATTTAGGGGAGGGCACGGCACTGCCGTCCCCAAATAGAACCTCACAGTTCTTAGCTGATTCAAACAGCAAATATCCCTCAAATTATTCATCAGATGATGATGGTAAACTCTGAAATTCCAGGAATCGAGAATCCCTCCTTCTCTCTATTTACTTTATGAAATGGAAATCCATGCCTAAAGTTGACTTGCTGTCAAAACTGTGTAGTTGTATCTAAAATTGTGATAGTTAAGTGATCTGTGCTGAGTAAATGCATAAGAAAGTTTATCAAAATAAATTCTGATGACATTTGAGCAAGGGGGGAGCGGCAAGTCGCTGCGCTTCACACGGCAAAGGTCGTGCTAGCACGGCAGCTGCCGCGCCTCCTCACAAGCAAAGGCCGCATGGCCCAGACTCTAATGTTGGACAGCTTGCTCAAAATCATCAAAATTTATTTTTTTAACCTTTCTACTGCATAGATTTGGCCATTTTACTTCCTATCCTTAACAGTTTCTGATCAGACTCTAAATTTTGCATAGATGGATCCTGGAGGTGATCCCCATGGCAAAAGGAAGATGAGGGTCAAGGTTGTGGAGAAGAGAGGCCGTGGAAGGAAGAATCTGAGCAGAGGGGCAGGTGGCAGCAGCAGTGGGTCAGCAGGATTCACTGAGGAGCAGCAGCAGCAGTATGGGTACACCATTGTGCCTGATGGTGACCAAGGCACTCCTGAGCACCTGTCTATCTATGACAGCAGTTACATGGTGCCAGTTGAGGGTGTCTTTGAGATGGCAGCTCCTGAAAATGATCCACCCATTCCAGTTGTGAGCTACCTCAGGAAGCAGAGGGAGGTGGCAGATGCCAGAGCCTACAATGTCTACAATCGATGAGCGCATTGCAGGGCATTGATGAGAGGTTTTGGGCAGCCTTTCATTCAAACTTCTACTTAACTGTCCCTCTTTCACTCATCCAAGGGCAAGATCACCACCATGCACTACATAGACTTTGAGAGGATGGCTGAAAAGGAAGAGGATGCTTTCAATGAGGCTATTGAGGCTTGTGACAGATTTGAGCTGACAGACATCATGTCCTTCAAGCATGATTGGAATGAGGAGATCTTGAGTCGGGCCATGCCACTTACCATTGGGACAAGCAAGCTGACACTATCCACCGGATGACCGACAGAGACACTACAGATTGACTTTGTCACCTTCTCGTCGATTCTAGGTTTTGGGGGGCTGATCACAAAGCGCTTTACGACATTTATGAGATTGATCCCCGTTGACATCAAGGTGATCAAGGACCGCCGGGCAAAGCCAAGTGGTGCCGATGGCAAGAGGAAGGGTCCGGGACTTCTTCTATGTGATGAACAACCTTTGCAAAACCATTGATCCCAAGGATGGGGCAGCCTCAGACATCAATGGGTATGCCAGAAACCTTCTTGCTCACTTTAGGAATGATGAGACTTTCAATGTTGGAAAGTTCATTTGGAGGCAGCTGGCAAATGCCATGGATGATGCTAGGAGGAACCTGCCATATGCTCCCTACCTCATGTTCATGATTGAGAGGGTCTCGTGGAAGATATATCCTAAGGACTGCTTTCCACACACGTACCCTACAACATTGAGAAGACCCATGGTTTGGAGGGAGGGAAGACTAGTGGCAGATCCACCGTAGGAGGCACTTCACCGGTAGAGAGGACTTGAGCAGCCCTCTAGCTCTAGGCCCGTGAGGCACAAAGGTTCTCGATCCAAGGTGAAGAAGTGGATCAAGGCCATCTTTGGGCATTGCAATATGCGCCTCAAAGAAACTTATGAGATGCGCAGGAGGTGAGGCAGGCTTTCAAGAGTGTGAGGGAGAAGCAAGGACTCCTAGTTCCTCCTTCTATCCCTAGACCACCTCAAGATGACCTCCCGTAGTTGTCGCCACCGCAGCTCGATCGGGACCTCTCGATCCGCTTGGCTCGCTTTTCACAAAGAAGTTCCAAACCTGACGCTCCACTCGCCGCCATCCGCTGCACCGCTCACTACGCCCATTTCGAGGAGGACGAGGACACCGCCCAAATATGAGGACACTAGTGAGGAATGACTCCGCCTCGCTTTCTTCTCTTTCTATGATCTTTTGGTGCTTGACGCCAAAGGGGGAGAAAATTAGAAGAAATGAGAGGGGTCAAAATTTTTTCGACGCCCGGAGGTTTCGAGGAGGATGTTACAGCAGCCTGATCTTCGTGTTTAGATCTTTTGAGAGTAGCTTGTTAGGTGTGAGTTCGAGAGAAACCCTATTTTATGTAATAATGCCACCTATGACTTGTTATTTCTCGGATTTGGTCTGTTGAATGCTTAAACTCTATTTTAGATAATCTGCTGCATGTTTAGTTTATATATCATGTCTTATATGTTGTGGTTACTTTGTTTTAGCTCGCTAATAGACACTATGCCGACAGCGCCGTATATGAGAAGAAAGGTATAGTGCTCGCGCTGCAAAATATATGTCGCACATCTTATATGCATGCATGCACACCCCTTTGTGTTCTAATCAAGCTATCAAGTGTCATATGCATCACGGATATTTTTTTTATGACACCCTGTTGAGCACCCCACAGCAACCATGGATGTAGGGGGAGGCCTTGCACTCTTACTAAATGCGTGACTTGACGTTCATGTCAAATTTGAGAATTCAAATCTCACTCACACATTTAGGGAAGGCCTCATCACACCTAAATATGTGAAATTGACCTTTATGTCAATAATGAGAATTCAAAACTCACTCACATATTTAGGGGGAGGTTCCTACATCCTTGGCCTTTGAAATCTAAGTTTGACATTTACATCTTATGTAAGCTCTAATTTGGTTGTCATCAATCACCAAAAAGGGGGAGATTGTAAGTGCAATCAAGCTCTAAGTGGGTTTTGGCGTTAATGACCACCGAATTAGGGGACTAATGAGATTTACGAAGATGACATGCAGGGAATAAAATGTGGAGTTGATGTACAAGTCCAAAGGCACCAAATAAGCTAAATGGTGGTGTTTCCGGATCAAGGGGTTTAAATTATTTCATATTTTGAATCTTGAGTTTAGGAAATGCCGTACTATTAAGAGGGATCCTAGGATTCTCGGGTACCTGTGGACCAAGTGCTCTAAACATCATATCGACACAAAACACAACTCCAAGCCCGATCACCCAAACTCTTCTTCAAGATTCTCACCTTTTGTCGACAGCAAAGCGCGGGTAAGCGTGCCGTGCCCACGCGGCAAGCAGTTGTCGCTGTCACGCTCGGCAGTGCCACACTTAAACCCGACCGTTGGGACTGTGGGTTATAAATACCCATTCTACCCCTCCCACAACGGTAACCTGGCTCATTCCTTCTTCTTCCTCGAGCAGACAGCCAGGAACACACCTCTTGCTCTCTCTCACTCCTCCATTGAAGCACCTTGAGCTCCCCACTCAATCTCTCACTTCCCACCAGGGATTTTTGAGGGAAAAGGCAAAGAAACTTCAATTGGAGACCGGATCTACTACTTCCCCACTCAAAAAGAGCATTTGGTTCACGTTTGGCCGAACCCTAGGGTTCTTTACTCTTGAGCTTGCTCCTAGACGGCTAGGCATCGCCCTTGAGCTTGCCCCTTCGTGTGTAGCCTTGGGAGGTTTGTAACCTCACTCAACAAAGAATACATTACCCCACATCTCTAGGGTTAACTCCCTAGACTTGTGAACGAGGGAAAAAGCAAGCCTGGGTGGGCAAGCTAAGCCTTGTGTGGCAACCTCAACAACGTGGAGGTAACCCCTGTGTCGTGGGCGATCGGCGAACCACGGATAAATCCTTGTGTCACTCGTGTTCTTTACTTTCTTGCATATTTTGTCTTGTGAGAAAGGGTTTCGTCCCGATCTACCTTGTTGCGGGTTTCGTCACCTTTGGCTATATTTCAGAAAGTATTTGTGTGCAGAACAAGTGTGAATCATAAGCATCACTCACATAGCTCTCGATTCACTTTGAGGTCACCTGCCAGTGACTTCGCGGCGGTGCCGCCAGGGACGCGCAGCAGTGCCGCGCCCAACAGCCTTCGGCGACAATCGCCCGCCTTGGTTTCTCTCATTCTCTCGCCTCTCGCTTGTCGGGCTTTACGCCGGCAAAGGCCGCGCCTATATCGCCGGTAGTGCCGCGCCTCTTTGTACCGACAAAGGCGCTAAAGTTTTAACAGTCGATTTTAGGGGGTAAGCCTATTCACCCCCTCTAGGCTTCCATCGATCCTACACTCTCATTGATCAATCATGGGCAAGATCAAAAATTTACAAGAGAAAAGCTCATAGATCATATATAGCGTAAAGGTTCTAGTAAGTGGAGAGGGTTCGTGGTAACTCCATTCAAGCATATGGATTTCTAAATAAATACATCTAGGCAATCCTAATGCAAGCCACAAAGGTTAATTACAAAAGCTGTACTACCCGTTGTCTCAAGCCGTGGAGCAAGAAAAGAACAGTAGGTCACATTTGTGATTCCTAACCAAATGACCAGAATCTCTCGCCCTCGAAAAACAAAAACCAAACTTCCAATCACAAAGAGAAAAGCTCATAGATCATATATAGTTATTTTTTGTTTGTCCAGTTAGGATTTCATACTACAGCTTATGTGTCCCTCGTCGTGTCCAATGACAGTCATACTTTTTTTTTTTGTCTTGTCCGCCTCGAGAATAAAATCACAAGTGTACTCATTTAAATTGCAGGCATCATACATCACCAAGATCTTGTGATGTAACTGAAATCCACAAGTGGTCCGGCCCCAAAGGTTGTCAAGTGGTGGCCTCAAGCTCTTGTGATGAAGCTCTAAATTGGTGGCCTCGTCAAGTGGTTGTCTCGCCGCCTCGTCATTTTGGCTCTTGTGATGTAACTGAGCTTGTTAGCTTCTATCATGTCATGTAATGAGGGCATAATCTGAACTTATTAGCTCCATATGTGTACTCTGTTGTCATGTCATGTTAATTCAAAGAGAATTCAAAGTCGTGGATTTTTTATCTTGTAAAATATTTTTATCAATTAAATATTGTCCGAATTTGAGCTATTTTACTGAATGCACTTGTGCCTATTTTACTTATTCATCAAGTCGTGGATTTTTTTTCTAAAATTATGTTACTTCCTTTTTTCATTTTTAAAAATTTTAAAAATTCAAATATCGAGACGTCAAAACTTTGAAATTTGAAAAGTTGACCCTAATACCAAATGTACATCTTGATGAGCTTAACAATAGTGGTAGTCATGACTTTTAGATTTGAAACATCTAGAGCTCTAAATACTAGCGCCAGAGGTGTCGCTTTTCAAAAATCCAAGGTCAAACGGAGCACTAAACGAACCCTGACGAAAAAACTTGTGAGTTTCTAGAACTATGTAGGTCTCGATGAGTTATGAACTTTTTGTATTCGTGACTTTCCCGAGCGCAGGGCCGCCTAGGGCTTCAAAACCCGCTCCGCTAAAAAAATTTCAAAATTCAAATTTCGTGGTGTCAAAAGTTCGAAACCGAAAAGTTGACTCTAATACCAAATGTAGATCCCGAGGAGCTCTACAAAACTTGTATTCATGACTTTTGAATGGACACCAGCTAGGGCCTCGAAAACCGGCTCGAAGGTGCCATTTTCAAAGAGTCCAAGGTTTGACTTGGTCAAACCATGGTCAAACGGAGCACTAAACGACGCCCGCCGAAAAACTTTTGAACACAAGGCTGTTATGACTCATCAAGATCTACACTTTTTATATGGGTCATTTTTCCGCTCGAGAAAGTGTTAGTAAACACTACTCACAAAACCAAGGTTCTCACATAGAGTTTCAAACTATGTGAGTGAGTTGTCCATTTTGAAATACACTTTCCGAATGCTTCCTCGAACGTAAAAATGACCTGAATAACAAATGTAGGTCTCGATGAGTTATGAACTTTTGGTATTCGTCACTTTCCGAGCGCAGGCCGCTTAGGGCTTCAAAACTCGCTCGGGACGAAAAATTTCAAAATTCAAATTTCGTAGCGCCAAAAGTTCAAAACCAAAAGTTGACTCTAATACAAAATGTAGATCCCGAGGAGCTCTACAAAAAACTCATATTCATGACTTTTCGAATGGACACCAGCTAGGGCCTCAAAACCGGCTCGAAGATGCCATTTTTAAAGGACTAAGGTTTGACTTGGTCAAACCATGGTCAAACGGATCACTAAACGACGCCCCAAAAAAACTTTTTGAACACAAGGCTGTTATAACTCATCAAGATCTACACTTTTTATATGAGTCTTTTTTCTGCTCGAAAAGTGTTAGTAAACACTACTCACAAAAACCAAGGTTCTCACATAGAGTTTCTAGAACTATGTGAGAGAATTGTCGCTTAGAACTACACTTTCCGAATGCTTCCTCGAACGTAAAATGACCTCGAATAACAAATGTAGGTCTCGATGAGTTATGAACTTTTGGTATTCGTGACTTTCCGAGCAGAGGCCGCCTAGGGCTTCAAAACCCGCTCTGTGTCGAAAAATTCAAAATTCAAATTTCAGTAAGGCCAAAAAGTTCGAAAACCAAAAAGTTGACTCTAATACCAAATGTAGATCCCGAGGAGCTCTACAAAACTCGTATTCATGACTTTTCGAATGGACACCAGCTAGGGCCTCGAAAACCGGCTCGAAGGTGCCATTTTTAAAAGGTGTTCAAAATTTTCAAATTTTGTGTTTCAAAATTTGATTCATTAAAAAAGAATCCGATCGAGAAATAACGAAAACGGAAATTGTAGATCTTACTGAATTATACAAATTTGTTGTTGATGACTTCTTAATTTGAAATCGCTTACTATTTGAAAATAATATTTGAAGCCCTCATATTTTTTTTATATTTTTTAAATTTATTAGGCTTTTTAGGCCTCTCCCATTATAATTTGGAAACCGGGCCACCTAAAACCCTCTCTACGCCAAGGTTCCCGCTAGAATTCCATTATCAGGGCCGCCCGGTGAGCCATCTCCCTCTCGTGGCTCCGTAAAATTCCAAACCAAGCCAAATTCCCCACTCCCACCTCCCCCATTTCGCACCCTCCTCTCCTCCCCCCCACCTCTCCCTCACCCTCTCCTCTCCCTCTCCCACCTCAAACCCTAGTCGCCGCAGTGGGGTGGCTCTTCGACGACGCCCACTACCCCGGGCAGATCCGCACTCGACGACGCACGACGCCCGGCCGACGCCCGCACCTCGACGACGCGACGACGCCCGGGCGAGGTCCGCGACCGACGACGACTACACACGACGCCACGGCCGGGTTAGCACCTCGACGACGACTACACACGATGACTCCACCGGCTCTCGTTCCTTGACGTCTCACGCTCGCAGATCTGCTACCTCCCCTCGCCAGCGGAATATGGTAAAGACTCGACGCGGCGGTAAAGCCAAATCCCCACAACCTCAACGATGTTCGCTGCTCTTGGATTAGGGTTTTGAGCTCTAGTTGGATTAGGGTTTGGAGCTCTAGTTGGATTAGGAAATGTCCGTCCTCTGTATTAGTGGGGATTAGGGTTTCGTCTGTTTGATAGGGTTCACCGTATTGATGGATTAGGGTTTCAGTAGTTGCTCACTTCCATGGACCTTTCAGCAAATTAATGGGGACATATGAGGTTACCATGAATGTTATATGAGCTGTATTATTTTTCTGTCCATTTGTCATCTATCTGTGCTGTTTTTAGTCAAGGGGTATGTTTGGATTTGGTGTGGGGATTCAAAGTGATTGTGATATGCTTGTTCTTGGTATGGTTGAATTTGTGGATCTCAGAACTATGGACGATCCAGAATCGTGGTACATGTTAGGGGTAATTCAGGGACAAGGTTTACAAGATGAATGAGAAGTTAGTATTCATAATAGCATGTAATGCGTTCATCAACAGTAGCCTCTCTTTGAGTTTATTTGACCTGATAATTGTATTCAGTGCGTGTATCATGGTGACAACCATGTAACTGCATCTAGTGCATCAGACATCTATATAGGCTGCTAACATGCTATATTATCAAGCACATTCAGCTTAACTGAAACTAACATGCTATATTTGGAAGAATGTCTTACACTGAACACAAATCATGGTTGTTAGAAGATAAAGTTCCATCTTCGATATATATCCTAGGATCGCTAGCACTTATTGTCATCAAGCTTTTTTATCGATGCATGTTCATAAATGTTAACTTCCATCTCTTAGTTTGTTGAAAGTGATTTCTTCTTGGCCTTAGAAATGTATTGACAAGATTCGACCGCATGTAAGTACTCTATTGCCCTTAGAATTGTGTATATGTGGGCAAAAATGCACCTAATCGCACTAGCAAAAGAGCTGATAGGTTTTACAAATGTTACTGGCACTGAAAGATAGGTTTTGAAGCTGCACAATAGCTGCTTATATAAATGTTGTTTAACCTACCACTTGTTTGGTTGCATCTTTATTTGGAAACAGAGTACGATATGTTGCTAGTTAGCAAATGCAGCTAATCAATATTCTCGATTAGGGTTATTAGATTAGGATGCCTTTGTCTAGTTTAAAATTATGATTCCTTTGTCTGCACATCTATGAATAACTGCTAGTAGAAGCTTTTTATTGTGTGGGTAAAAATCTGGGTGTTATTGTGTGGGTCATGGATGTATGTACGCTAGTGGTAGAAGCTTTTTAGCTAACTGAAATTGTAACCTAAATTGAATTAAGACATGCCCGATGCCTTTGTCTACTTTCAGATTAGGATGCCTCTAAGATCTGTGTTATGTTTTGGTCCTCCTGGCTTTTCTCAAGTTTTTAAGATAAGTTATTAGATTGTTCTCGATAGTAGTAGACGATCCAAGGAACTGATCATTGTGCCGCTATAGCCATTGAGTTGGATTAGGGTTTACAGAAGGACAGATCTCGGTCATTATGATGTTTCGATTGATATCTATAACTTGTCGCTATAGCCATTGAGGATATGCATTTCGTGAGGTCTGCTTTTTCTCGTGATTAATGGTTTACGCTCATAAGAATATTTGAGAGATCTGTGTCTTATGATTAGGATATAACCATACTTGGCTTGTGTAGCAAAGATTGTGCATTTAGAATTGAGGTAGCCAATACTTATTTTCCTCGCTACTAATTAGAATTTCCATTAATTCAACATCCTCACCGTCCCTATGTGTTTACGCTTGTAAGAAACTTCAATTTCAAAAACTGACACGAGAGGAAGCGGGACTAGAATGTAGCAAATGATTAAAAGAAGATTTGAAGAACTTGGCATCAAAGAAATTAGCGCCAAGTAAAATCACTTGAAATGAATCAAAGAACTTCAAGGGGACTAAGGGCGTGGAAACAGGGTAGTATTGCCGAGATGCGTATGATCTCGGATTATCTTCTCGAACCCAACCACGTGTTCGTGGAGAAACCGATGATGATGCAAAGATTAGATGAGGACCTAGAGGACGAAAGCAATTTTAGCTAGACGAGGACCTAGTCGACGAGCCTGCTCCCTTGAAGTTATTGAGGTACCACCTAGGGATGTGTTGCACAATTTGCATTGTTTACTTCTAGAAACATTTCATTATTGCACATGGTTTTATAATTCATTCACATGCTTACAAGATCTGCTTTCTCACTTGTAGAGTCCTATTAGTATTTGCGGAAGAAAACCACCTCAAGGAAACGAAATAGAATCGAGAAATGGCACCCGGAGGTGGTGCAAGAAGGATTAAGCGAGTGAGGTGTGCTCTTCCAAATGAAAGATCCGGCCGGGTTCAAGATACACCACTTGAAGGAGCAAACCAGGTAAGAGACCCAAAGCCAAGTTCTACAAATGAGAGACCTCAAGGTGTGGCAACAAGGGCCTCCACAAGGCCGCCAACAGAAATAATTGGTCAAGATCATCCGTAATCTCAACACTTGCCGAAGATCGCGGTGTTGACCGGTCCTACCATGGAGTACATGAAAATGATGGTTTTGGTGGAGGAGAGAGGGCGTAAGAGCAAAGCAAAGATGAACAACCGACTCAAGCAGCCAAGAAGGCAAGTGACCTTGCATTCAAATTCCCTCTTTATTTATGTGTCCACTAAGTTATGTCGCTTTTTGTTTATGTGTGCACTAAGTTATGTCATGGTGGTGGTGTTTGTTAATTATAAAGCTCATCATCTCACGTAGAAAACCTTAAACTATGTGATGACCGATGTCGCTGACTTAAGTATCTTTCTATCTATCTATAATTTGTAAGATAATGTGATTCATGTCCTCGTAATCCTGCTTTACTTGAATTGTGTGTTCTTCTATGCATTTCTTATTCATGGATGGGAGCATCGCCTGGGGTATCGTAAAAGTTGTTTTACTTTATTGTTCTTTAACCATGTGCTTTTGGTTATGGAGTGCTACAAGATAAGCACTTTTCCATTCTTTAATAATTTACCTCTTTGATTGATGTGGTACATACTAATATTCATCTCTATAAAGTT
This sequence comes from Hyparrhenia diplandra, assembly GCA_015847255.1. Classification (NCBI taxonomy): domain Eukaryota; kingdom Viridiplantae; phylum Streptophyta; class Magnoliopsida; order Poales; family Poaceae; genus Hyparrhenia; species Hyparrhenia diplandra. Next base: position 181,900 of record JADLZK010011255.1, on the reverse strand, counting down.
TTGGTGTCGAACCTAGGATGGTAGTAGTGATGTTCCAAAAATCAGGTCTTTCTATGCCATACGCCTACAATAATAACCGTAGTCGTTTAATTTGCTTATCTTGATATATATTAGAGAAACTCGCTTAATTTGTGTTGGATTTATGTTGATTATAGCACCAGTCCAACTCTCAGATCATGTGATGGGAGTCCTTATTGTAGATTGTTAATCATCTTTTCTAAGTTCAAAAGTTTGTTTATTAAGGGCAAAGTGAGTATAATCAGAGTCGCTTGATTTAATCTATGCTGTCCAAATTCCACTAGTTATGCCGCTAGGCTAAACTCGTAGGTGTATGGATCATTATTAATGTAATCTAGCTATGTTATTTGGTCTATATATGCCCATCATCTCGTAGAAAGCAATTACGGCATGACTGATGTTGGCAAGTTATTCATCCGCTGAGGGAGTGTATAGGGTTCAGGTCATATACTCGTGGAGTTGGGGATAAAAGATTTGTTATCCTTCCCGCTTGATCGGGCGATGACGATTTAGTTTGACTAATAATTTGTTTATTGCTCCATATTTCCATTTTCCTCATACCACTAATCGATTTCAATCGCTTTCAATATTTTCCCCGCTTATCACCTCGATTCTCCTTTTTCTCGTGAGTTTTGGCAAGATTTGGTTCTCAGAGTGTGATTTGGAGAGTTCAAAGTAGAATGACCTCTACTTGTCTACCCTTATTCTAGAAAGATTTTCCGATAAGTGGTTCTATTTGTCGCTCCTTATATATACTATAGTACTCTCTGAAGTTCCAAATTTTAAGCTATACTATAAGAACCTTGGGGAATAAAAAGTTTTTCAAGTTATTTTTCCATTATTTATGTTTGTATATTTGCTATTTCTTTATTCGCTTTACCTGAATGGACTTCAATGCATGCAAAGAATCAAATCAATCTAATTTTTTTGGTCTTCTCAGGGGACTCGCCCAAAGAGCTCCAAGAAAACCAAGGCCACCTACAAGTGGAGTATTGCTTGACCGTATGACAAGATCAATGAAGAGCAAGATGCCCATAACGGTTGCCGAGGGATTCAACAGCCGCATGAACCGTCCAGCCGCCAAATTTGCTTCCGAGGTCGGGTGTCATTGTTAGGAAACATGTTCCTATCCAAACCCATTGGAAAGAATACAAAAATGATAAGGACCTTTTTGACAACTTTACAGAAAGTTAGGTGTAAGTTCCTTTGATCTCTATACTATGTACACATGTATCATGTAACTCAAGTATAGTGATTATCTTCTCTCAGCCTAATGAATGATCTCAATGAAACATTTTTAGGTAAGGCTACGTGTGGACACCACACATGAGCCAACTAAGGAGGCTTGCTATAGTATTCTCAAGACTTTGGTAAGGCAGAACCGCTATAAGTTGAAGCAAACCTACTTCAACGGCATCCCTATTGACCAGATCAGAACAACCTCTCCTGTATCATACATGACTGATGAAGAGTGGAATGATCCGTTCAAAAGTGGACCAATCCAAAAACCCGGGTACGCCCCATCTGTTGTTTCCTATCCACGCCTAGCTATTGTTGCCGTTGTTTTCAAGTATATGGTATTTGCTCTCGCAATACTTCAATGTTTCACATGTTGCAAAGAAATAAACCGAGAAGAACAAGCAAAACCGCGCCAAAGTCCAAAGATCACCAGCGACGGTTCTCGCCGCTATGTTGCCCAAATTCCATGCAATTGTATGATAAGGGCACTATTTTGTGTCGTTAGTTTCTTTACTCCACCCTTTGGTACAAATTTTAATCGCCCGCTCATTTCATGCCAAAATGTAAAGAAAAGAAAAAGGTCGCAAAGACGTGGAAATCAAGATGATGGTGCGTAACCGAAGACATCACTCATGAAGAAGAACCCGCCGAGGAACAACTTGATGCAAAGTTGGAGATCTTCAAAGAATGCCATACCAAACGCAAGAAAGGGTCGACCGACATTGCCAAACAAGCAATTGTAAGTATAATATCACTATATACTCATAAGGCATGACTTATCCGACATGGCTTGTTTGCATTTGGCCAACTTGGTATGGTCTTCTCCTTGTGTTTATCTAAGTTTGTGCCAATCAAGAAGCGCCATATATATGCATTTCATATCACCCCGATTTTTGTGATGCATCCTATGGGTCACCACCGATTGTGCCTTGGTTTTCATTTGAGTGAGTCAAGTAATTTTCAACCTTAGTTGACAACAAATTCTGGGCTATTCATATACTACAACAGATTCGGGTTTGTTCTCGATATTAAGACTAGCCAAGTGCATATTGGTTAAGTAGATGTGAATGGTACCTGCATTTGAGTTTCCTACCATGTTTTCCGTGAGACTGTATTTTAGATACCTCTCTCGTAGTGGTTACAATAATTGAAATATACTTGTTGTGGTCAATATGGAGTTTCCGTGTTTTCTAGATATAACTAGCAAGTATGCTCAACTGCTCGTTATAGTTAGCTAGCAAAGAGAGTTCATCTCTTGCTACCAAATGTGTTGCTAGGGTCGCTAGTTAAGACATATCTACTTGACATGTCTAGTCAGTATAGGAGGGTCATGGTCCAAATACCTATCATGTTTGCTCAAATATCCATTTTATCTAGTTTGGAGGACCAATCTGAGTCACTTTTCAACAAAAATTAGTCACAACTCTCCTTCAGAGTGGATATCTAATTACCGTGGTGAATATTCAACTTTGTTCTCAAGATAGTCCAGCTTTCTACAGCTTTTGCCGTTAATATGTATCATATGAATATTCAAGACTGGCCGCGCTTAGACATTATTTGACCTTCTTTAAAAAAAGGTCTTTATTTGTGAGAAGGTCTTAAGTTATTGTTTGCTAAAAATTCCCCGATTGGCACAATCATTTGATTTAAGCTAAGCTTACTACCGATTGAAATTGACCGATATTGATCACAAGAATGTAGATCTTTGGTGACAGATAGGGCGCTTTATTTTCTCATCGTAGACAAAGGATAAGCATGCCGACATTATTATAACTAGCTCCCAATCGCATCATGTGAACTGCTTGCTAAAAAAATAGAGTCATGTTTAGTGCTGTTGCTTTTACATATTTGCTGATTATAATGACTTGCAAGATGGTGGTTCTAGTGCCACAACATTTATTGTGACTTGGTCTATATCTATATTGGAACACCGCCTTTTTACATATAAATCACATAAGGATCCAAACCGTTGCTTCTAGTGCTCAAAATGTTGTCTCCAATATTACAAGTGTTTGGGACCTTTTATTTCCAAATACTCATTACTCTTGATTATGGCAGCAAACATGGAGGCTTTGAAGGCTAACCCTCCTATCAAGACGCACCATTATCAAGTGCACAAGTTATCTCCAGCTGTGCTCCCTAAGAATAGCAAAGAACATCTTCTTGAAGAATATCGGTTTACAAAATGACAAGCCCAACAAAGGCACCAACAAAGGAAAGAAAGGGTGCCGCAGATCAACTTGAGGTTGAAAGACAATCTTCTCGCCATCTCCGTGATGAAATGAATGAGCTCAAGCGTAGATCTCAAAAAATGAGGAACTACCTGTAAGACCCAGAAGGAGATGGAGGAGTACAAGAAGGCGTTGGAGGAGAACAGAAGGCGTTGGAGGAGAACAACGCAATTTTTCTCGGCGGCTCTTCATGTTCAACAAGGGTAACAATTCTCGTCCTTCAAAGATGATGAGGCTCTTTGGTTTGGCGGCGTTTTGGTGGAACAATCAAGGTTAAGTCTACTAGTGGTCCGTGAGCCGCCAGCCTTTTTGTTGAATCTATGAACTTGTGTCTCACAGCCCGAACAAGTCTTGAACTTGTCTTTGATTTTGTGTTAGCTAAACCTCGTGTTATCTCGTGAATTTGTCTACTATATGAATTGCGGTGCACCGAAGTTGTGCTTGTGAGCACTAAGTTATCTCGTGAATTTGTCTACTATATGAATTGTGCTCGTGAAATGTGCCGTGGTGGTGCCGTAATTGTGCACCGAGAATGTGAAATGTGCTCGTGAATAAGCATGCCGAAGAACAACCATGTCGACACGCGTGTGTTTTGTGCGACACGCGGTGCTTTTTGTGACGACACGCGGTGCGCTTTTGTGCGACACGCCAGGCGCCCCCCTCGCGCGCTCTCGCGGGCGACACGTGGTGGCTTCCGTGGCGCCACACCGGTGCATAACCAGGACAACCATGTCGCCAGCCGCGAACACAGAAGCCCACGCGACGCCACCGAGGAACATAGTAAGCCCACGCGGTCGACGCCTAGAGAAAAGCACCACGCGGTCGCGAACCGTAAGGCACCGCTGCGGTCGCCACAAGAAAGCACCACGCGGTCGCACAGGAACGCCCCACGGTCGCCACGTAACGCAGCACGCGGTCGCCACCGGAAAGCACCACGTGTCGGGTACGAACGCACCACATGTCGCCACCGAAACCACCACGCGTCGCCACAGAACGCCACGGAACGCACAACGCGGTCGCGCACACAAAGAACGCACCACGTGTCGCCACGTAAAAGCACCACGCGGTCGCAACACCAGAATGCACCACGCAGCCGCCGCGCCACGGTCGTGACAAGAAACAGCGCGGTCGCCACAAGAAACAGCCACGCCGCCGCCACCGCATGCCGCCACGCGTCGCCACCGCGATGCCGCCACGCGTCACCACCTAAAGCCCGCCTCGGTGGCGCCACGCCACCGCCACGCTGCAAGGTGCCACGTATGACACTTCCATGACGATATCTATGACGCTTCATCTTGGTCATAGAAAGAAAAGCCGCTACATGACGAATACCGCTCGTCATGCAAAATGACTTCTATGACGAAATTTAACTATTTCGTTATAGATGGTCAAATTCGCCACTAATTCATCGTGAACCTTTTCGCTGACGAATTTGGCATCTTCCGTGACAAAAACGTTTTGTCATCGATGTGAGGTTCTCTACTAGTGTATTCAAAAAATTTGTGCAAAAAACAAATAAGTTTAAGTCATTCTTAAAGAACATTTGATAATAAGGCATGCCACAACAAAAGAAGTGATATTTTGCATAAAATTTTGAATAAGATGAGTGATCAAACTTAGGGTTGAAAAAGTAAAACGACCTACAATTTGGAATGGATTAGTAGTAAGAATACAATAGGTTGACACATCATTATTTTACAAAATCGTAGAAAGAAAAATCATCACATCCGAGTTACGATGAGGGAGAAAGACCGCCACAAGTTGTAACCATAGATTAATAAAAAGAAAAAAGAAAAATTAGGTTCTTGAGCCCCCTCGGAGGTCTCCCGACATGGCGCACACCGGCGTGCGCGGATGTCACCGAGATGAGGCCTCTAGCGACGGGAGGACCACCACCGTGATCCCCGAGAACCTAGCGCCCTATCTTTGCTATCGGATGAGCGGGTTTAGGGCGGTACCGAAGTTTGACGCCGACGGTCGCGCACGGTGGAGCGGGGAGAACCTACCGACGAGGACCGGCCGAGGTTAAATGGACGGATGGAAAGCATCGTAAACGCAGCAGACGCTTCAAGACTCGAAAGCGATGCAGGGACGGGTTCGAGAGGGGTTGCCGCCGTGGAGAACCATTGAATGTGGCGGCGCGAACCGCGAACACGGCAGCTGCTCCAAGGCGCCAACGCAACGTGCATAGCTAGCAACGCCGAGGTGCTCGCGCGCGCGCCATGGCTGCATGGTCGCTGGCGGCGGGTCATCGCAAACATGAATGAATATAACACGAATTACCACATAATCATCCATCACGCACCAAAAAGTAAGATATAGATCACATAATGCAATGCATGGGTGCATTGTCGCCATCATCAACATATACATAGATTCATGCGAGTCCACTCGCTTCTCATGCCCACCCCGCTTGCACAAACAACCACCTACACTCGCCGCGATCCTACACTCCTACTGCCGCAAAGGGGAGTGCCGCCGCCACGCCCCTCCACCCACCGGTCGATGGCGCCAAGACGCTCGCCTCTTCGCGATCGATGATCGATGCCCGCGAGGCGCCGGTTTGGCCAGAGGAGGAAGATGCGCCTCACCGCATGGGGCACCACTGTGTCATCGCGGGTAAGATCGCCATCGCCGTTCGCTGAGCATTGCACGGTCTTCCAGGGGCCATCACCGAGAACCCACCTCCCCGCAACACCTCTCGGCATGGTCATCATCGGGCGGCGGAACGCAAGAGCGCACATACCGAGCGACATGCCCTGAGTTGGCGGCTTGTTCCAAAGTCGAGCGGCGGCAGAGGCCGCGCCTTCCACGAACACGGCGGCATGTGCATCAAACACGCCTCCGTGTTGCAACGAGGTCGGTGATGAGACTCGCGAACCGCCATAGTGTGCGGCGCATGGTCGCGCCAAAGCACGACTCCGGTGCTCCATCCCACTAAGGCGAGGCGGCACGCCCCGTGCCCCTGAATGAATTCCATAGGATGCTCGCGCCATGGCGACGCAGCCAATGTGCTCACATAATCCTGGAAGGTTCTCCATGGCTCGAGGCGTACGCACGGTTTTCTACGCCTCAAAAGAAAAAGGAAGATGAACGCACAAGGCCGATCAAAATTGGTGGGCGTAAAAATATTTTTAATACTCCTAGTACTAGTATGAGTGGGCGCCAGAGATGGACGGACCCTCACCGGAAACGCCAAGCAGCTAAATAGAATTTAGGGCGGCGCATTTACTACCGACGCACCCTTTCCATATAGTACTAGTATACTAGTATTTTTTTTCCATAAGACGGCCGATCATATCCACACACCTTGCATATCCTAGTTCCTACATACCTCGCCACACCAACACGACGCCCCGCCATCGCTCACACAAAGGATCCACTCGCTGGCCGTTCATGCTTTTCTTCACAACAAATCAAGACCATCCAAACAAAATTAAAGAGATTTTTCTCTCACAACAAATCACCTTGGATTCTAGAATCAGAAAAAACCAATGTAGAAACATGAGTCGCTTCCAAAACAGATTTTGAGTTTCATTTTACCATTTTGCCCCTCGGCCCATATTGTAGGAAGTGCGTAAAATGAAGGACATAAAAGGATTCCGGGTAAAAAAAAAAGAGATGAAATCAAATACTAGAATCCGTGATCCCAATAGGAAATTTGATTTTATTTAGAGTCCGATTTTGGAAATCCATCCGAATCTAAATTTTAAAAATCTAGAAAAACTAAAACTTGGACATATTTTAGTTGCATGTCCCTCCTGTTCACTCATCATTTCAAAGAATAATCAAACATGCACACAAATTTGGAAACGATAACACATGTATTATAATGGCATATCACAACCCACGCTTTAGATTGTGCGCTATGAAATTGAGCGGCAAATTTTCCGTCACTATTGCCGCTATAGCGCTATTTGCAACGAAGATGATGTAAAGCCACGCAATAGCGCCGCTATAGCACGCTATTTGTTTTGAAAAAATTGGAAATCGTGACAAGTGTATAATTATAACTGATAAGTGATAATTTGATAAGTGATACCGATAACCATATAATAAAGTTCTTATCCTCAAAGCAAACAACCATAAAAGCATCAAGTCAAGTACATAAGCAAACAACCATAAAGTTAACAAATCACTCAATCACTAACAATTGGGCTTACGCTGACAATTGTCAACAAATACCAATAATAGCACTATGACACTATTTGAGCTTAGCTAGCTTGAATAATAGCGCCAAAAAGTGCATAAGATCTACGATCAAACAAAATCAAGTATTATTTATGTTATGAAATAAATATCATTAGATTGATTATGAGATGTATTTTTTTAATAAATTAATCAATGTGATCAATAGAGTAGTATTTAGTACTCCCTTCGCATGCTGCAATTCTAGCTTCCCAAGAAGTCAATGTATTTAAACTACCTAGAATTTATATATTAAAATATATTAATATTTTACTAAGTAATTAGTATCATCGGATCTTTAAGTCTAGTTTTTTAATAAATTTATTTGGAGATATAAATGTTGCAATAAAATGTCCATTTTTTACTTCGACAATCCTTGTTTGACCGTCATTTTATTCAAAAAAAAAAAAAAGTTTTAAATTTTTTTGTTATTTTGTTATGACTTGTTTTATCGCTAGAGATGCTTTCATAATAATTTATTTATTTTATTAATTGGATAAATATTTAAAATAAGACGAATGATTAAACAAGAATTGTAGAGGTCAAAAACTAACTTTTATTTGTGGGACTGAGGGTGTATTTTCTATAAACCTAGTCAAAGCTAAGAAAGTTTGATCGCACGCTTCCCATAGTGGCAAGCTTTTTGGAAATCGTAGGGGAGTACAAGTAGTAGTTTTTATGGACACGTAAAACCCATAGTTGCATGTTTTGTGGAACGGAGGGAATAAGCACGAGCACGACTTGAGTTTGAGTGGAGAGGGATGTGTTGCAATCACATCACTCTTTCTTTCTTTACGAGTACGGTAGAGCGATGCACGTGTTGCAATCAAGTTTCAAAACATGACCGTAGAGACGGTTATTTTTTGTAAACACATGGTGTAGAGATGGGAACCAACTCTTTTTTTACTTTATTTTTCCTTTTGTAGTATTTCGTTTCTTATTTATTATAAAAAATCCACCCTCGTTGACCGGGTTGGTTGCCCCTAACAACCGGGTCCGTTCGGGTTGGAACGCACACCTCCCGGCTTGAGGAGGGCGCCGCTTTCAGATGTTAAATACAAGCAAAAAGAACGCGGGAGGGCGCTGGAAGCCGGGCTAGGGCCCCGCCTTAGTCGATTGATCCAAGAATGGCGGAAAGGCCACGCAAGAAGGCAAGGCAAGACGACGCTGCGGCGATGACTTGCTTCCTTTGATGCCGCCGGATGATCTGCTGTACGAGATCTTCGTGTGCACCGCAAGGAGCCCGACGGATTTCTTTCTCCATGGCTCTACTTGTACATTCGCCAAGTCTCGCTGGAAGGCGGATCCTTCACCATCCGGCGACATGATCCGGCTCGTGTCGCTCTGCGCCTTCAATCTACGCGGTAGGCGGTGACCATGCCGGGAAGTCCTCGAGAGCCGTGGAGCAATTGGAGAAGCGCTTCCTCGAGGCCGGTCATCTAGAGGCCATATGCTACGCCGGGATGATGGACACGGGCGGGCGGGCCATCGGCGCTGGAAGACTCCCGCCGGATCCCGGGCCAAGGCGACAAGCAAGCCAAGGACGCCAACTTCTGGCGATGCTAAAAGTACCGCAACCCCACGGACCCCGAAGGCGCTCCCATGGAATCATCCATGGCTCGAGGCGCCGACACACGCCGCCCAAGGTCAAGCAGACCTCGAGGACATTGCGCCCACGCCCAAGGTTTCCCTTAAAAGGAAGGATAGCCACGTCCCAGACATGGCCTGAGGGATTGTTGGTATACCTTATAGCATAAAAATATAGAGGTTTTTAAAACGAAAATAAGGGCTTAAAATGAATATCAACATAGTATAGGGGCTTGACTAACATGATTCCACTAGTTTTGGTAATTTATATATTTTTCGTGGATTAAACGAAAAATGCCCAAGAGTTTGCAAGCCTTACGACATAAAAAGACGATCCATGACGTAAACCCAATATGGAACATACACTAGAACATTCCGTAAAGAGACCAAAGAGCACCGTGTATGGAAGCACCACCAAAAATCGAGATGGGACCAGAGGGGGTGAATAGTCCTTTCTAAATTAGGCGCCATTTACTATTCGCTTAGCCGAGACTTCACCCTTCCATATAGTACTAGTATACTAGTACCTTTTTTTCCATAAGACACAAAGCCAACCTAAGCTCACTATATCCACACACCTGCATTTTAACCTTAAAAGCTCCTTAGTTCCTACATACAACTAACAACACCTGGCACGCTAGTACTGTAAGACGCCTCGCCATCGCTCACAAGGACATTTGTTTTACTGGCCGGTTCAAAACCAAAGAACGATGCTTTTCACTTTCACAACAAATCCTTTAGGCTTACCATCCAAATTTGATTTTATTTAGAGTCCAGATTTTTCTCCTCACAACAAATCACCTTGATTCTAGAACTCGAGAAAAAACCAATGTAGAAACATGAGCCGCATTTGAGTTCCTCCATTTTGAGTTTCATTTTTACCATTTGCCCTCATATTGTAGGAAGTTGCGTAAATGAAGGACATAAAAGGATTCATTTTAAAAAAGAGATGAAATCGCCTACCAGGAATGTGATCCCAATAGGAAATTTGATTTTCCGGATTTTGAAAGAGTCCGTAAAAAAAAATCCATCCCTAGAATCTAAATGTCCTTTGATTTTTTTAAAAATCTAGAAAAAAAAACTTGGACATATTTTAGTTGCATGTCCCTCTGCTCACTCAATTTCAAATAATAATCAAACATGCACACAATTTGGAAACGATATGGAATAACACATGTATAATAATTATATATCACAACCCAATTTGGGATAAGCATCATTTTAGATTGTGCCTAACTATGAAATTTTGGGGAAAGCATGCTAGTTATCATATCAAAACTAGTCACTATCATGCCGCTATAGCGCAAGTCAGACATGAATATGCACATATTTGCAACATGAAGCCTAACTTGTGTGTTTTCTTTTGTCAAGAATTTTGACGCCCTTATAGCACGCTCCATGTTTGTATTGATAAATTGAAATCATCAATTTCATAAAAGGTATGACAAGTGTATAATTATAACTGATACCATGTGTTGAAATACAATGAATTTGTAAATCAAAACATGATAATTTGATAAATTCTTTGTTGATCTTGATCCCCCTATGTCAAAGCATAACCATATAAGTAGCATAAAAGTTCAACTACCATTATCCTCAAAGCAAACAACCCATAAAATATGATATATCAAAATCAAACTAGACATAATAAAATTTTTTTTGATCTAATGACCATAAATAACTAATGTTGAATCACTCAATCAGATTAACATCACTAGCTCATGCAAAATCATAAATCATCCAAAAGTGGTAGCATAATGAATTTAAAACGGCTTGTCATGACACCTAATTGATGTACTATATAGCTTGAATAAATATCATTATGATACCTTTGCTATTATAAGGATAGTAATATAACTTTAATAAGAATTAAGTCCATCAAACAAATGCTTGTGATTATTTTATGTTATGAAATAAATATCATTAGATTGATTATGAGATGTATTTTTTTAATAAATTAATCAATGTGAATCAATAGAGTAGTATTTAAATCTTTTTTTTGACATTTTGTTGAATGCAATTCTTTTACTTCTCCCAAGAAGTCAATGTATTTAAAACTTGTCTCTCCATCTTGAGCTTAATTATATATTAAATATAATTAATATTTTACTAAGTAATTAGTATCATTCAAAAAGATCTTTTAAGTCCATTTTTTAATAAATTTTTGTTTGGTAGATATAAATGTTGCACGAAATGTCCATTTTTTACTTTTTATTTTGTTTGACCGTTTCCACACTTAGCTGAAAAACTGGCAAATACAGTCCAAGTTAAATCAAAAAAAAAAATTTTTAAATTTTTTTGTTATTTTGTTAAACATGACTTGCTTTATCGTTTTAAAAGTGAGATGCTTTTCACTAATTTGAATTTATTTATTTTATTAAAATTGTCATAAATATTTAAAATAAGACACTAATGATTAAACAAGAATTGTAGAGGTCAAAAACATCATAACATTTATTTGATCAAGGGATACCTTGAGGGTGATCATTTTCTTATAAACCTAGTCAAAGAATCATTGCACTTGTATGTTGTAGTTTGATCGGCACGCTTGGATGAGATAGCAATAAGCTTTAGTGGAATGAATTTGAAAATATGGGAATCAAGCACCAAGTGGGAGTACAAACAATCATCATGATGGTACCCAGAAACCCATAGTTGCATGTTTTTTTTGTCATCCTTTAAGCACACATTATTGTCATCAATTGAGTTTGGAAACCACCTGGAGAGGGATGTGTCCCCTTTAAATGACATGACCCTTAGTATCACTCTTGCTCTTTTTTATCCTTCTTCCTTCAACAGGACACTGGAGCGGATGCATTCACGGGAAAAAACTTTATTTTTTAGCTTGAATCTTTCATTTCATGACCTTTATGTAGACTAAGTTATTTTTGTAAACTTTACATGGTGTCTTGAGATGGGAACCAACTTTTTTTACTTTATTTTTCATGGCATCGTTTGACATAGTATTTTCTACCTTCTTGTTTCTTATTTATTATAAAAAAGTCCATGCCTCTTGCCATAGCTGAGTCTTCAATATGTGCTCAAAGGTGACTTGTGAATTGTAGCACCTTTTGTAGCTTGGCAAGCCTTCAACCTGGTTAGTCTCGTTTGAAGTAGAACAATCATCTAAAGAAGAAGAACGGCATATCCAATGAATCTGGATGAGGTGGATACATGTTTTTTGCCTACATCACAAGGGTTAAATACAAGTATGTGATTGATCAAGTGACCTATGGATGAGCTTCCTCACTAGTTTTAGATTTTTCATTTGAAACCAGTGAGTAAAATATGCTCTTTGTAATGAGTAACACTAAGTCCTCATGAGTCCAAGAATGTGAACAAGGTAACATAAAGTAGATGCGGTTGTTCACATGTTTTCTTTTTTAGAAAAGAGATTTCATTTTCCAAATTCATTTTTTGCTTTCTCATTTTCCAAAGATATGGTCATGCTAGCAAGTCTACTAACAAGCTCATCATATGAATCAATATGATCAACCATATTGTCATTAGATACCTTTTGTGTCACCTTGTGACATAAGACAATATGTCAAGTAGTAGATGGGCTTGTGGTAGCACCGTCAACCGAAAGCATGAACCATCATTATTACGCAAGTGTGCTTGAGGTTGAGTCATCGCTGCAACACTTGAGGCATCATCTTCTTTCCTTCAAGTGAACTTGAAGTAGGTCCATCATCTTCTTCACTTGACCATGGAACCTTGCTCATTCCCTCATGCATCACCGGCGCCTCATCCGGAACTTGCCATCATCCCATGTTGAGGCATCACCATAGGTGTGCTTGATGTCCTCCCACAACATATGTGCGCCCGTCGCCTAGTGTTCACCCTCAAACACATCAAAGCTCAAGGGATTTGATTAGATACAATAAAGCATTTGCATCAAGTTCGAAAAGAGGCCTTTGAGGAGAGGTCCATCATGAAGGTGAGACCACTTGTGGTTTTAGCCCATGGCACGAAAAATGATCAAGCATATGGAGAAGCGCCATCGAAAAATATGTGTGTCATCCACTAAACCCTCTAGTTTCCATCCTCTCTGGCCACTAAATGAGAGACCACGACCGGTGGGTCGAGATGGGGACTAGAGGGGGGTGAATAGTCCTTTCTAAATCTAATTGGCGCCTGGCTTTTTAAAACAAATATATAATGTGGAATTGAAACTATTCGCTTAGCCAAGACTTCACCCCTCTAGATGACTCTAAATCACCTCACAAAAGATCCTACACAAAGCAAATGAGGTGATAAGCCTAGCTTGAGCTCTAACTGCTTTCTATTGCAAGGTCACACAAACCATGCACTAGTACTTCAAACAAAGGTGAGCTCCTACACAATTCTAATGAGCAAAAGCACAAAGCCAACCTTAAGCTCACTAGATGCAAATGGACAAGGCGACACACACGCCTAACCCAAAAAGCTCAAATTACTTAGCTACACAAACTAAGCAAAGCAACTAACAAGCTACACAAGCTAGCAATTGCAAGAGCGACAAGCACAAGCATACGATATATATGAAAAGTAAATACAAAGCTTGTGATTTGAGAATGCAAACCACCGAGAAGAGTAGACAAGTTGACACGCTTTTTTATCATGGCTTGCCAACTTCCCCTACTACTCGTGTGTTCGCACCAACACCTTGTGGTTCCTTTGGTGTTTCACTTAGATGGTTCTTCGGTTCCAAGCCAAATGCCTTTAGGGCTTACCACCTAAGACACCACCTCAAGGAGCCTATCACAAGGCAATCGCTTCACAAGTGGAAAGACACGCCTAGTAGTGATGCTCTTCGCGATCCCCGCGGTGAGCCGAACCTCTCACAAATCCTCCCCTTCGAAAGCACCGCGACAATCCTCCTTGCCACGAAGTCCCTTGCCACCACTCGCCCAGGAGGTGGCAACCTCCAAGAGAAACAAGCACACCGGTTGCAACACGCCACCTAGTGCCACACGATGCAATCTCTCAAAGCAATCGCACTAGAATCGCCACTACTCAATCGGATGAACACTATCAAGTTAGAGGAGTGGAGGGCTCACACCACAACACAAGCCACCAAGGCCTGGGCCTATGTGGTGTATATATAGCCCCCAAGTCAAATAGAGCCGTTGGGAAAATCTCAGGCTAAAATGAATATCGCACATAGTCCGGGCCCAGAAGTCCGGCCGCTAGCCCGTCACAACCGACACGCTTGACGCCCACCGCCAACGGATATGATTCCAAGCATAGTTTTGGTATCGACCCGTTATAAAACTATAGAGGCTTTATAAAACTTGAAAAATAATGTTTTCTCCAACTTGCATCCGGGCGCAATAAAAATGCATCACAAGAGTTTGAAACCCAACTCAACCCCCGCAATCATGCAAATGTCCAACACTACCAAGTTTTGGTAATTTTCACAATCATTTTTCCATGATTAACCGCAATATGGAACATATGCAAACAAGTTTGCCCCTCTTGATAGTACGAACATCCTAAAAACCCGGCCACCACCGCCTATGAGGAGCAATCTAGTCCATCCATCAAGGTCGGTTTGATCCAAGGGCTCCCATGCATCCTCCTCGGGCTATATAACAAGACCCCCGACCGGGTGAAACCCTAATTCATTCATAATTCATTCTACTCCATACCAAGTCCATCATCAAGACCCCAAGTCAAGATCCTAAGCCCTAATTCCACCATAATTAGAGCAATAGCTATCTAGGTTAGCTCTAGAGGAAGTCAAGTATTGTCTTGGATTCCTGGATAGTCAAGAAGTAGCGGGAGCTAAGCTTCACGTGGCTTCTCTTGTATCTCATTTGTAAGTATTTGTTAGTATACAATTGCCATGACTTTATTCTATTTAATGATTATATTCTTAGTTATATGCTTCTATGCTTATTATGATTATATATTTAGTTTAGTATGTTCGTCTTTATATTCAAGCATGGAGTCGTATAGCGCCCCCCTTAGATGTACACTATGTGGGTGGTCGACAATGTGTAAACGTGGTGTTTATACAACGCTTGCCTCGCGACATCACCCTATATTCTCGGGAAGTGTGGTAGATCGTGGATGTGATACCCATTGAGTCCTTTGGAGTCCACCCCCTAATGTTCCTAGTTGAACCTTGTTACTATGGTTGGTTGGTTTTGTTCCTAATCTTCCTTAGTAATATTCACCATGTGTAGATATAATGCTTCCATACAATGATGACTAGGTGTATTGCACTAATTGTAGTATGCATTGACATATAAGTAGGAGTAACTTAGGGATATTCCATCCACCTCACCTATACTATGGTATTTAGCCTTTTATGATACTAGCTAGTGGCATATGATGATCTTTTGACTTGGATGATGCTATCATTATTATTATTATCTTATTATCTTTATTATGTGACTTACCTCGCTTGAGTTTAGTATGATGCATATGGTTTACTCTACATTACACCACCGCAAAGTGAATCAATATTAAATCATCAACCTACCCATAGCCATCCCTTTCTTGTCGGAGAATATAAATACGATACCTGGATAGAATCCTCGTGAGATGCTACAATAGGGTAATTCTATCTCGTGCGCGCTGCGCATCGATACCGTAATTATATTATCATAGCAAGAGTTTCAATTGTCATTATAAGAATATCCGCTCACGCATTTCTTTAGCGCTGTGAGCTAGGGTGACAGACTAGTTTCGTAGGCAATGCTAGAATGTGTGGTACAGCTTTTTTGTGCCTATCGTGGTGAGATTAACTCCACCATCGATAATGTTGCAAAGTCATAAACCATAACTAATTCCGCCTAAATTTACTAACTCTCCGACCGACTTTTTATTGAATGTGAGATTAACTCCACATCCAAGCCGACTTATTAGATAAATACCATTTATACATTTCTAGCGCCGTCCTAGATGTGGATCGTGTTAGAGATGTCAACAAGCATTTCTCGGCGCCGTTGTCGGGAGGAAAGGGTGCTAGCCAAACCTAAACACACATACATGGATAGATTGATATCACTTGCATCACGTAATGTATCGAGGACCCATTATCAACTACTCAAACAAAGCTTACCCTTGTTTGTCTACTTGTCTTTGATTTTATGCAGGGTAAAAATATTCATTGGAGTAATAGTCCAAAGAGCACCATTGAAAATCAGAATTATTAATCAAGAGGGCAAGAATTCAAGCTCAGAACAACTTTTACACCTTTTTGAATTGGACATTTGATCAACTTAGGCAAAGCCTATTGCCTATTTTTGAGGCCATGGCCAACAAGACACTTCGTGAATTTTCAGCTCCAACTACGCCAATGTTCGCACCGACCGAAATTGCAATTGGGGATCATGATTTTGAGCTTAAGCCCGGGCTCATTAATATGGTGCAAGCTAGCCGCCTATGGAAAGGCACATGAGGATGCTAGCGCCATCTCCAACACTTTTTGGAGATTTGCAAACTATCATCATTAAAGGAGTACCAAGAGATGCAATCCTACTCCGTCTTTTTCCCATTCTCACTATTGGGAAGGGCGGCAAAGGGGTTCTACGCTACTAAAGATAAAAATACCACCTGGTCACTGCTCCACCGCCTTCCTTGCAAAAAGTTCTTTCCTATAGGCAAGACCAATGCCTTACGGGGAAGATTGCAAATTTTCAACAAAGAACAAGATGAGTCTCGTCCCCGAAGCATGGGAACGCTTTCAAGATAATATCTCGTAATGCCCGCACCATGGGATGGAAAATTGGTTACTTATGCATCCTTCTATCATGGGCTCACTACAAGTGCTCGTGAAAACTATGGATGCCGCAGCAGAGGCGCTTTCCTATCACTCACACTTACAAAAAGCTACTGAACTTGTGGAGAAAATGGCTTCAAACCGAGTTGGAATGAGGAGCGACAACCCCGCAAGAGGTCGAGGAATGCACCAACCGAAGGAGGTAGACATGCCGCCCGCCAAGATGGACTTAATAATGAAGAAACTCGAGGAGAGAGCTCCCGAGAAGAAAGAAGTCATGCAAATTCTAGACTCCAAAGATGACATGTGAAGAATGTGGCAACAATGGCCACTCGTGCAATAATTGCCCGTAGATTGAAGAGGATATGAACTACATCAACAATAACAACAATTATCGCCCTCAAAGAAAATCAAGGTTGGAACCAAAGAAAGACCAAACTACCAAGGTAATTATACAGTAACTATCAAGGTAATTTTAACAATTTTAACCAGCCTTCTTTAAGAGATCTTGTTTTAAATCAAGGAAAACTATGGAAAACTTGTCTAAGAAGTTAACTACTAATGATAAAATGCTAGAAACAATAAACAATAGAATGGATAGTTTTTCTTCTCGCGATTAAAAACCAACATAGTTTCAACAAAATGATAGAATCCCAAATTTCTCACCGGCAATTTCGCTCCGCTAACCACATCAGTAAAACTCCGGCCAAGAATTAGAATCGCAAATCTTGTAGACATTTTTAATGCAGATCGCTACTTTACGGAGAAATTGAGAGCCACCGGGCCGGGTGACTCCCTACCACCAAAGAAAGAAGATCCAGGGAGGCCACCATCACCATCCAAATTGGACCACACGTATTCGAGAATGCACTATGTGACTTCGCTCAAGCATCAACATTTTACCTCGGGTAATTTATGAAAAAGTTAATGGTAATCCATTGTTATATACAACCATGTGCTTGCAAATTTGCGCATCAGTCACTATGCTATCCACAAGGCATACCCAAGATGTTTACGCACAAGTTGGAAAATCATATGTGCCAAGAGATTTCGCAGAATCGAGACAGAGGAAGTGAGAAGGCACCAATTATATTGGGTCGACCTTTCTTGAGCATAGAAAGAGCAATCATCTATGCCCGTAGTGCAAAGATATGTTTCAAAGATCAAGGGAAGAAAGGAAGTATTTAGTTTCAAGAACAAGACACTCACCTCTCCTGCTCATCCGCAAGCAATATACAGTTGTGAGATGCCACCAGAACCTACATTTAGAAATACCAAGAAGAACAAAAAGAAGAATAAGAAGGTTCAGCCTTGTATGAAGGTAATGATGATTAACAAGATAGGTTTTGAGAACGACCAACTACTCAAATCTCCAATGCTGACTAAGATGGAAGATCCAGGCATCCCAACGATATCATGCACTATAAAATGTTTGACCTTCAATAATACATATTGTGATACGTGGTCCGCATCAACATCATGGCCAAGGTAACGTATAAATTATTGTTCGATGATATGCCCTTGTATCCTACATATGTGCAGCTGCAGATGGCAGACCAATCATGCCGAGTTCCCGAAGGAATTGCGAAAGACGTGCCCGTGAAAATTAATGATCATTATGTCCTTACTGACTTTTTAGTCATGGACATGGGAAAAGAGTTGGACCCACCACTGGTGTTGGGAAGACCATTCCTCAACACTACACGCGCCATCATCTACATAAGAACAGAGAAATTCACTTCCAGCTCCCTACGTAAAAGGTACGAGTATATTTCAATAGTTATACTAATTATGAAAAGAAGAACAGTCGAAGACGCCAGACGCCCCCAAAAGAAGAAAAACAATTAAAGATTCAAGAAGAAGAAGAGGTAGAAGGACCTAGAGAAGAAAAGTCGCCCACCTCAACAAATGAAGATTGTAAAATTTCGTAAGTCAAGGAAAAAGGTAAAGAAACCAATAATAAACCTAAGACAAAAGATAAGCAGTGTCACTAGAACCTCCCCAAACAAGAAGTGGATAAAGAAAAGGACAACTCCCAAAGACATCATCGAGAGACATCGATCAAATCATCGAGCCACCAATTGTGACTACCGACGTACCTTTGGGAGTAATGAGCTTAAACAAGAAAGTCTTGTTCGAAGACTTTAAATCCCCGAACCTTCGCCGAAAGGTAATTCAAGAAGTTATCCATATTTACTTCCCAACATTGCATATTTACTTTCTCCAGTTACATAGCATATTTCCCTTTTCAAAATGCATTAGAGAACAATAAAAATGTTTAGTGCTTTACATGTTTAAAAACCTAAAGCCCCATGTGAGTAAATCTGAGGTTTAACACCCTCGAGATATTTACCGTGGTGGCATAAAAATAAAATAAAAATACATCACTTATCTTCTTTTGCATACAAAAAAAAAAAAATCTTTTTCTCGCTAAAAGATCCCAGCATAGAAGCAATGTGGCTAAACTCTAACACCTAATCAAGTTCCACTAGCTTTGTTGTCTATTTGAGCTTAGCAGGATTTCGAAGGGAGAGAGACATGATGAGCCAACACTATTGTCACCATCCACCTCAACTTCCATATCACCAACCCGACATTCCAATCTAGCTTGGGGGAGAGCACCCCCGCTATCCCGATAAGTATCTCTACTACTACTATTATTCGCTAGATATTTGGTTTGCTTAGTTTGTTTTAGTTTGCTTAGAGTGAGTCTATATAATCTTTAAAGAGTCTTTGTTATAGTATAAATAAATGATCAAGAGAGAGTGTACACTTTTACGCTTTTGCTCAACTAAAAAGAACTCGTAAAAATAAAGGAGATGATGAATAGTTGTCTCCGTCGTAATATCTTTCAAGTACCTAGCTTTCAAGCTTAATTTCTCTCGCTTAAATATAAAACTGCTTTTGACTTAAGGTTTACCCTAAACCTGAAATCTGTGGTTTGCAAATGCTTGCTCTAGAGTCTAGGTAATTGACGGATATGATATATGAAAGTTTTGAGTCAAGCTACCTCTCTTACTCCTAGTGATACTAGATTTCCTGAAATTTATCTTTTGAAA
Organism: Hyparrhenia diplandra; assembly: GCA_015847255.1. Classification (NCBI taxonomy): domain Eukaryota; kingdom Viridiplantae; phylum Streptophyta; class Magnoliopsida; order Poales; family Poaceae; genus Hyparrhenia; species Hyparrhenia diplandra. The sequence goes on along the minus strand of JADLZK010011255.1, from coordinate 161,864 downwards.
ATTATGAAAATATACATGATAAGTTCTCATATGACAGAGTATTGAAACTCCTACCACAGCCATATATACATGCACCATAGATTAGGAAAACCCTTTGATATATAGGCTCCTTGCTTTGCATTGAGTTCGCTCAACCTTTGTCGACCCTTAGAAACTTGTCATGCCGATGTACACTCCATCCATCCACCACAAATATTCCATTCCAGTCAACAATCTCATAAAGCTCATACTCTTGTTTCTCTCTCAAAAGGTTTATTGCAAAAAGAGACTTGGGTTGTTATTCTAAAAAAAAAAAGAAGAAAAAAAAAAAAAAGAAAGAGAGAAAGGGGAGATGAAAAATGGACAAGTGTCCTACTAAATGAGTAGAGCCTACCTCCCTAAGAGAAAAAGAGAATAAAGGAGAGTTAAAAATGGACAAGTGTCCGTCTGAAAACAATGGGTACTTAGATGCCCGCCTCTCCATAAAAGAAAAAAAAAAATGCAACCTGTGTTCTCTCAAGTGTTTTCAAGTTTCAAAGAGAGATGATTTTTCAAAGAGCTAGAAAAGAATTAGACTTTTTCTCATCACATTTATTCCATTCACACCTACCATCATATTCATATCATTCCATCAAGCACATGCATCAAGCAGACTCGTAACTTTGGATCCATTGTTTGAGCTTACAATATATGCTTAGTAAGTAGATTTAGTTTTCTCACCACCTATGAACTCCAATATAAGCTTTAGATATAAGGTGAGAGAGAAGAAGGCATAGTGTCCTACCGCCTTAGTCCCAAAATACCACATACTAGGAGAGAAAGGCAAGATAACCTCATTGCCTTAGTGAGGATCCACCAAGTACCACATATGAGAGACTTGAAAGGGTCATACTGAAGGAACTTTGAGATTTATTTCAAAAATCAAAAAAACTCCGCAATGATGGTTGAACAAAGAGTTTGAGACCTAGTGCTTGACTTGATTGTTCTATCTTTCAATTGCCCAAGATCATAAGAAAAAGCTACAAGCTCCTTGATTAAAGGTAATATGGGTAAGTTGAAGGTTGAAATAGTTTATCCGAGATGAAATTTTGTTTAAGAGCATGTGTACTTTTGAGGTGTGAAAGCGCTGCAAAAGAACTCCTCGATCCGACATAGTCTTGCTAGGGACTAGCAAGAGGTAAGCTTGGGGAGCTTGTTGGTATACCTTATAGCATAAAATATAGAGGTTTTTAAAATGAAAATAAGGGCTTAAAATGAATATCAACATAGTATAGGGGCTTGACTAACATGATTCCACTAGTTTTGGTAATTTATATATTTTTCGTGGATTAAAACAGAAAATGCCCAAGAGTTTGCAAGCCTTACGACATAAAGACGTATCCGTGACGTAACCCAATATGGAACATACACTAGAACATTCCGTAAGAGACCGTGAGAGCACCGTAAGGAAGGTGGGGTCCACCGGGCAGCCAGCGGCGCCCACTCGGGCATGGCGGCGACGCCCCCTGGGGGACCCCCCGTCGCCCTCCCATTCAAGGTCGGTTCACCACCGCCTATGAGGAGCAATCTAGTCCATCCATCAAGGTCGGTTTGATCCAAGGGCTCCCGCATCCTCCTCCGGGCTATATAACAAGACACCCGACCCCTCGGGTGAAACCCTAATTCATTCATAATTCATTCTACTCCATACCAAGTCCATCATCAAGACCCCAAGTCAAGATCCTAAGCCCTAGTTCCACCATAATTAGAGCAATAGCTATCTAGGTTAGCTCTAGAGGAAGTCAAGTATTGTCTTGGATTCCTGATAGTCAAGAAGTAGCTGGGGAGCTAAGCTTCACGTGGCTTCTCTCTTGTATCTCATTTGTAAGTATTTGTTAGTATACAATTGCCATGACTTTATTCTATTTAATGATTATATTCTTAGTTATATGCTTCTATGCTTATTATGATTATATATTTAGTTTAGTATGTTCGCCTTTATATTCAAGCATGGAGTCGTATAGCGCCCCTTAGATGTACACTATGTGGGTGGTCGACAATGTGTAAACGTGGTGTTTATACAACGCTTGCCCGCGACATCACCCTATATTCTCGAAGTGTGGTAGATCGTGGATGTGATACTCCCATTGAGTCCTTTGGAGTCCACCCCCAATGTAGGGCTAGTTGAACCTTGTTACTATGGTTGGTTGGTTTTGTTCCTAATCTTCCTTAGTAATATTCACCATGTGTAGATATAATGCTTCCATACAATGATGACTAGGTGTATTGCACTAATTGTAGTATGCATTGACATATAAGTAGGAGTAACTTAGGGATATTCCATCCACCTCACCTATACTATGGTATTTAGCCTTTTATGATACTAGCTAGTGGCATATGATGATCTTTGACTTGGATGATGCTATCATTATTATTATTATCTTATTATCTTTATTATGTGACTTACCTCGCTTGAGTTTAGTATGATGCATATGGTTTACTCTACATTACACCACCACTGCAAGTGAATCAATATTAAATCATCAACCTACCCATAGCCATCCCTTTCTTTGTCATACCCGGATAGAATCCCGGTGAGATGCTACAATAGGGTAATTCTATCCGTGCGCTGCGCGATCGATACCAAAATTATATTATCATAGCAAGAGTTTCAATTGTCATTATAAGAATATCCGCTCACGCATTTCTTTAGCGCTGAGCTAGGGTGACAGACTAGTTTCAGAGGCAATGCTAGAATGTGTGGTACGCTTTTGTGCCTATCGTGGTGAGATTAACTCCACCATCGATAATGTTGCAAAGTCATAAACCATAACTAATTCCGTCCTAAATTTACTAACTCTCCGATCCGACTTTTTATTGAATGTGAGATTAACTCCACATCCAAGCCGACTTATTAGATAAATACCATTTATACATTTCTAGCGCCATCCTAGATGTGGATCGTGTTAGAGATGTCAACAGGATGCAAGAGGTATGGGCCCGAGCCCGCCACCCCCAAAGTCGCCCGGCATCGCAGCCTCGGTGCCGCATCATGCATGAGTTCGACCTCTCGACGCGGGCCTTGAGAGCACGGTGATGTACGCCGTCGCCAGGATGTGAGATCGATGACGACGCACCCCGCCGGCCGCCAAATGGGCGGCAAGCACGAGCAGCTTGATTTGATTTCATTAGCTAGTTCTTCAACTTTATTTGATAGTATATATTGTAATGTAGTATATACCACTACTTGTGTTTACATTATGTTGAACGTAATATTTATTATATTGTAATGTACTACGGTGTTTATGTCTTCCTTATGTTGAACGTAATATGCATTTTCATGTGACCGCCGGTTGTTTTTGTTAGCAACCGCCGAATTGGTGGGCGTAAGGTAAATCAAATGCGGGTGCGCCCCGTGGGAGAGATCGAGGGACTACATGACCCTTTGAAACGCGACCGCAAATAAGAATTTATGGCGGCGCCATTTACTACCGACGCAGCATTTTTTTCATAGAAATAATACTTACGCTTTCCAAATTAAACTAGAGTCTATAATTTTGTTTCCATGAGACATGCACACACCTTTGCATGCGTATCCTTTGCATATCCTACACACCTCGCCGCAAACCGGGCGCACGCCCGCCATCGCCAAGGTCATCAAGATCGATCGGGTCTCGACGGGCGAGGCATCGATTGATGGGCCGCCGAGGACGACGACGGACGGACGCGAGCCCTTGTTCATGCACACACGAAACCGCCGAAGTTAGCGGCTTCCCCGCTCCTCACACGCCCCGCCGGCAAGGCGAGTGGGGCCTCATGGCATGGCAGCCTTTGACCTCCGCTGCATGCGTGATCGTGATCGTGTCGAACAGCCTTCCATCAAATTGACAAAGAAGAATCACACATGCACACATGTACTACGATATACACGAAGTTTTTTTTTTGACAACAAGATACACGGTTATCACAACTAATAAAACGCATGTCGGGCCATCATCACCGATGCCCGTCATGGCGAGGCACCATTTGGGCTATAGAGCGGGTCGCACGCCATGGATCATATGCGCCGCCAAGTCGCCCAAATTCTAAAAATTCCATAATGTGTACAAGATAATGGATGTTCTTCCCACGCCCCGCCGCCGCCTGTGGTTGCCTTTGATCTCCCGCAACACACCTACCGGGCACGCCGACGCCCGCGGCACCACTGTTACGCTGTCTCCGAGTAAGAGCATATTTGGCGGTTTCATGCCTTGACCCGACGGCGCACGCGGCGTGATCGCTAAAAGATGACCGAAGCCACACAATCAAGTAGACCTTCGCTAGGGGCGAATCTACACTCGCCGCTGCTCAACATTCGAGAGGGCTACACTCTCCCGAACTCCGGTGATCGGGTAGCCCGTGGTGTGCCGACGGGCGACGTCCGCGTGGGTTGGACGCCGAGTCGGCACGGCACATTGCAGCCACCCAATCACCGGCGCTCACGAGAGTGGATGTAGACTACAACGCTACCGACTTGCCAAAGAAAGACTAGAATCGAGGCGCCGCGGCGCCGAACGCGGGTAGGGTATCGGAGGGGCATGAAGTGGAAGCTCTTAGTAGCAAAGTCCAAAGGGCGATTCCACTTGAAGGCCCTCCTCCATCCCGCCGATGTCACCGGCGACGCCGTAAAGAGCAACCGGGCGCCGATGTGAGCGGCAATAATGCAAAAGCGTGAGTCCGATGTAGGGAGACGGGGTGATTTTAAAAGTGAGATGGCCGGGCGGCGAGGTGGAGCGAAAGGAAATGGGCGCACGCGCTATCCAAGTGCGAAGTCCGTAAGATAAATGTTTTCAAACTATTAGTACATTTGTTTTCCATGACAAGATGATCTCAAATCCCAAATCAAAAAAGATGTACATAAACTAGAAAAGTTTCATGGATATTTGAGAACGACAATCGTTAATTATATTGGTGGTTTGTGCATCCTTGGTCAATTAAAACATTTAAATTTCAATTTTTCATTTTTTTTAAATTGAGACCTAGTTTTCCTTTACAAGATGGAGTAATGTCAAAACAAAAAAGTTTGAAACCGTAGAGTTTCATAACTTAGCATGATCTACAATTTTTATTTTTGTTGTTTCCCCATCCAACATAGTGCTAGTGACATTGGTCACAAATCTTAGAAATCTCTCTCCTAGTTTCATCAACTATATATGAGAATGTGTAAATCATGTGAACAATGTTACCGCGACATCGCCTGGATGAAGAAATGGCCAATATATATAAAAGGTGTACTAAATCCATTCCAAATTGTAGTTTGTTTGACTTTTTCAACCCCAACTTTGACCACTGCCTTATTCAAACATTTATGCAAAATATCTCTTATTTTGTTATAGCTTGCTTTATTAACAAATGGTATTTAAGAATGACTTAAATTTGACTATTTTTGTGCAAATTTTTTGAATAAGACGAGTGGTCAAACTTAGGGTCAAAAAGTCAAACGAACTATAATTTCGAATCCGAGGGTACATCTTAAGAAGTTATACAACTTTTATGTGCTTGACTTCTTCTCTGAAATCATTAGATGCTCCAAAAAATGTTGTCTGAAGTGGTGGTAATTTTTGAAATTCAAATTTCAAATGTTTCCAATAAAACATGACAAAAGTAATAGCAAAGAAGAATACAATATCCTCGTAAAGCATTTTTTTAAAAAAAAATAAAAGAAAAACCATCACATTTGGAGTTACTACGAGGGAGAAAGACTAGTCACAAGTTTTGGCCACGATTAAAAAAAAAAAAATCGAAGTTCTTGAGTGGGAAGGCCTTGGCGAAGGACCATGGCGTAGCCGGGCGGTGCACTCCCAAGACAAAGGCGACATACCCAATCGCCGCATCAAAAAATTAGGGCGGCGCGCTTTTCTTGCGACGCTGACTAGGTGTACACCTACGCGAAGCGCCTCTATAACCGCGGACACGTGCCGATCATATCCACACCCTTGCATGCGAATCCTTCAGAGAATAGGGCCCACGCGGTGCAAAGCGCGCGCGTGCTTCGCATCCGCACCGCACCTCCACCGCGATGGATGCCCATCTCGAATGACGAGGCATCGACCGAAGATGAGAACGAGCGACGGACGCCTACAGCCTAGTACTATCAGATTCTACAGATACGTACTTTTTTCCCAAAGACGAAGTCTCAGAATTTAGCACTCCATACAAAGACAAGAGTACTTACCGGTGTTGTACTATACTATAGTATATTTTTTTCCAATCCAAACAAAGACAAATTTGGAAACGAAAGTGGACGAGAATACTACCGCACTCGCTTTTATTCTATAAATGGTGTGGCGGAGGTTTCGTATGCTTCGGACGAGTGAAGAACAGGTTTTGATGATTTTTTAATTGCCAACGGGTCCCGCATACCGCATACACACGAAATCCCCGAGTCAAATCAAGCTTTCGCTTAGTTCGCCGGTGGTCGCTTTTCGATCTCCCGCAACACCGTGTTGGCCCTACAGATGAAAAAACAGATTTAAAAACCTCATTTGTACGAAAGGGATCGAAGTTCGAAAAATGCGGGTACGGAAACAGAATCGAATATGCGTAAAGTACGGAAACGAACCAATACGGAAGTCGAGCCGAAAGAATAACGCGATCAAATATTCTCGAAGTATACATGGACAAAGTCATAAAATAATGTACACATACGGTTATTAGTCCAATATTCAATGGTACGCCTTTGTGTTAGCATGTTAACGCATAATCGCGATTATAATGTTTTTGAACATATAAATTTTTAGACATACTACTAACTTATGGAGATTAAAAACGCCTTGAAAAAAATCGGATTAAATACGGGTCAATTTCGGTGGAAACGGGCTTACTCGAAACGGACGGAAAACCCCTTGTTTCTACTAACGCATTTAAAAACGGATTCGACAAAATACGACAAAAATAGTGTAAATCTTGTGAATGTGAACTCCCGCAAAAAAAAAGTGTAAATCTTGTGAACAATGTCACACGCCGCCCTCCACGGGCGCCCTCGCGACGCGAGCGAGCGAAGCCTCTACGCCCACCGCCCGCCACACCACACCCTTGCATGCGAATCCTCTCAGCATCCTACGCACCTCGCTCTAGAATAGGGCCCACGCCCGCCACCGCCGCTCCGGCCCCAAATTGTTCGGCCCGGGCTGGTTTAACAAAGGCTTTTCTCTCACAACATCTATCCGCACTCATGTCGAGCGCTGGCCCGCGCTGTCCCCATACAAGCATGCGTGAGTGAGGAGGGAAAAGGTTGAGAGAGAGCGCCAAAGAAGGGCTCCACGATTTTAAGTATTGCCTCGTAATTTTTAGTCTCATTTAAGTCCCTAAATTACCAAACATGAGGACTAGTAGGGACTAATTTTTAGTCCCAATTAGTCCCAATTTCAAAAGACTCTGGGAGAGACTAGGGACTAATCTCTAGTCCCTAGTCCCATGAACCAAACTTAAAAACGTTATAACTCACAAACCAAAAATCCAAATTAAATTTGTTTCAATAAATCCTTCAAAACAGATCACACATGAATATATTTAGATAAAATTATAAGTGGACCTAGCAATTATTGGTATAGAGATATAGAAGAGATGGGTGTGGGAGAAAGTGCCAGAAAGGAGAGAATCTTACCACACCGTGATGTATAGAGGTTCCCTATTCGAGTCTAATTGCCCGCTTGCCCCTCGCTTTTTAAACTTTGCTCGCTTGCCCCTCGTTTTTGGTTTTCCACTATGCAAATGCCCCAAATAGGGGCAAACGAGCAATTAGACTCCGTAAAAGGGCAGCTTGCACAATTGTTCCAAGTAAATAAAGGAACATATGAGTGCCGATATATCTCTACTCTACTATATCAACTACCATCAAGGGTCCACTTATAATTTTATCTAAATATATCCATGTGAGATCTTGTTTCAAGGATTTATTCAAATTCAATGGTGTAATCAAAATTTAATTTCGCTTTTGGTTTGGAGTATAACATTTTGTAGGTAGTTGAAATCATGGGGCCCACCACCGGTGGTCCCTCGCTCCCGTGCGCATACTTGTTCCCTTTGCTTGTCCGACGTGGCCCAAAATTCCTGATGCTCCGCACTCCACGCCTACGCATCCAAAGTTGAGGTCGAACCCTAAGGCGCTTTTTTTTTTGTCAGATAATTCTCCCTGTAAACAGTCCAGAACCTATCCAGATCGCCACCAAAGACCAAAGATTACTTTTTTTTTTCTCTCACAACAAATCAAGACCGACCAGCCTAACACCAAACGCTTTTCCCAAAGACGTATGTAAAACTTACTATACGAGAGTTGTATTTTTTCCAAAGACTCGCTCCCTAATCATTTTAACTGAAATCAAACATCCAAACATCACAAATTTGGAAAAATATAACACAATGTAGGGTTATAACTAATAAAATATCTCGCCATGCATACTCACCGATCTTTTCAACTTTCACCATGCATATGATCAAAATCAAATTAAGCTTGTTCAATCGAGATCATCGAGCTACATCATGCGCTATACATCATGCATATGATCTCAAATCAAAAAGTTGTAAACTACAAAGTTTCATGGATATTTGAGAACCGCAATCATTATATCTCGTGGTTTCTTGTCTATCCGAGGTCACTAAAAACATTTAAATTTCAATTTTCATTTTTTTTGAAATTGAGACCTAGTTTTCCTTTACAAGATAATACAAATCAAAAGTTTTAAATTAGAGTGTTTCATAACTTAGCAAGATCTACAATTTTATTTTGGTTGTTTCCCCATCCGACATAGTGCTAGTGACATTGTTCACAAATCTTAGAAATATCTCTACAAGGTTTGTCAACTCTACGAGACATGTGTAAATCTTGTGAATAATGTTACCGGGGATGAAGAAATAACCAATATAAAAGATGTGCAGCTTAAGAATTATTCTTCAACTTTTATGTTCATGACTTCTTATGCTAAAATCATTAGATGCTCCAAAAATGTTCTCAGGAAGTTGTAATTTTTGAAATTCAAATTTCAAATGTTATCCACCAAACGTGACAAAAGTAGTAGCAAAGAAGAATACAAAGAGTTTGACACATCATTATTTTACAAAATCGTAGAAAGAAAAAATCATCACATTTGGAGTTACGATGAGGGAGAAAGACCGCTACAAGTTGTAACCATAGATTATAATAAAAAAAAGAAAAAGAAAAATTAGGTTCTTGAGCCCCGAGGTCTCCGACATGGCGCACACACCTGCGGCACGGATGTCACCGAAGATGAGGCCTCTAGCGACGGGAGGACCACCACCGTGATCCCCGTGAGAACCAAGCTGCCCTATCTTTGCTATCGGATGAGCGGGTTTAGGCGGTACCGAAGTTTGACGCCGACGGTGGCGGGCGGGCACGGGCGAGCTGGGAGCGACACCCGCCGACGAGGACCGGCCGAGGTTAAATGGACGGGATGGAAAGCATCGTAAACCCGCAGTGTAGACGCTTTTGAAGACTCGCGATGCAGGGACGGGTCCGAGAGGGGTTGCCGCCGGAGAACGATTGAACGCGGGCGGCGCGGAACCGCGACACGGACACAAAGGCGCCGGCCAATGGCACATGCATAACCGCCAACGCAGCCTCGAGGTGGCAAGGTAAGAAAGAAGGGAGAGAGTTCGAACGGAGGCGCTGCTAGCTAGCAACGCCGAGGTGCTCGGGCGCCATGGCTGCATGGTCGCGGGCGGCGGCCATCGCAAACATGAATGAATATAACACGAATTACCACATAATCATCCATCACGCACCAAAAGTAAGATAGATCACATAATGCAATGCATGGGTGCATTGTCATCATCATCAACATATACATAGATTCATGCGAGTCCACTCGCTACTCATGCCCACCACCCCGCTTGTGCTTGCACAAACAACCTCCTACACTCGCCGCGATCCTACACTCCTCGCCGCAAAGATGTGGAGTGCCGCCGCCACGCTCCCCCACCCACACAGTTCATGGCGCCGCACGCGCCCGCCTTTCTCGACCGATGCCCGCCCCAAGAAGGCGCCGGTTTGGCCGTAGGAGGAAGATGCGCTCACCGCATGGGGCACCACCAGGTCATCGCGGCAAGACCGCCACGCCTCGTCCGCGGAGCATTGCACGCTTCTCGGTCCTCCGGGAGCCATCGCCGCCGCCGTGTCGCTCCACCTCGCATAACACCTCTCGGGCATGGTCATCATCGGCAGCGGCGGCGTTCCCGCCAGAGCGCAAGAGCGCACATACCGAGCGAGTTCATGCCCCGAAGTTGGCGGCTTGTTCCAGCAAGTCGAGAGGTGGCGAGACGGTGCCGCGGCCTTCCACGAACACGCAGACATGCCCGCTTTGAAACATGCCTCCGTGTTGCCGAACTTGGCGAGGTCGGTGATGAGACTCGCGCGAAACCGGCGCTGAGTAGTACGGCGCCCCCCATTCGTCTGCCGGCCCAAAGACTGTGTCCAAATGATGCTCCGGCCCCACTATGGCGAGGCGGCACGCCTCGTGCCCGGGAAAGGTGGCCCTTAGATTCATGAGGCCCTCCATAGAATGCTCATGGACATGGCGACGCTGAGCGCTATGTGCTCAAGCACCTCCCCGCGAAGGTTCTCCATGGCTCGAGGCGCAGCGGCACGGTTTTCCTCGAGGATCTCAGCGCGCTTTGGTCCGGGAAAAGGAAGATGAACAGCCAAGGCCGATCAAATTAGTGGGCGTAAAATGCGGATTTTAGTAGTAGGAGTAGTACTAGTATGAGTGGTGCGCTGCTTTCAACAAAAAAAGTAAAAGCAAAGAAGAATACAATAGCTTGACACCATGATTTTAAAAAATTTTAGTAAAAAACCATCACATTTGAGTTACTAGTCACAAGTCTTGGCCACAGATTAAAAAGAAAAATCAGATTAAAAAGAAGTTATATAATGCGGCGCCGCCTGTTTTGAAATTAGTAATCGACTTTTGTCTCCGTGACACGCGGCCGGTCATATCCACAAACTTTGCAATGAATGCGAATCCTTTGTGTATCCTACACACGCCGCTGTAGACCGCGAAGCGTCATCGACATTGGCACGATCGAGACTCCCTTTCCAGACGGGTCTCAGAATCGATTTCGCTGCTGCGAAATTTTCGCTACCGAAGCCAAAATTGAAAACCCCGCCTCTCCCCTCACAGCGCGATTCATTTCATTCTTCATCCCCTCACACAGCGATTCATTTCATTCCTCGTCCTCCTCCTCACAGCGATTCTAGGGTTCCCTGACGCCTTCATCCGCCCGCCGTCACCGCCACCGCCGACTCGCCCCGCCATTCTGCCGACTCGTCCGCGCCCATTCAAGCCGACGCCGCTTCCGCCCACGACCACCTTCTCCGACCCGCTTCTTCCTCCACCCGGCGATTCTACTGCCTCGATATGTAGCCCATCAATCTTATCTCGTGCCTCTTTCCCCCGAACTACATTTTTTGTGATCTGTGCCTCTCAAGGATTGGGTAGTCCTCATAGACTTCCTCTCGCGCTTTCTCATAGGAAACCGCAAACCGAACATGCCCTAAATGAACTCAAGCTGCAAACTATCGCTTGTTTATATTCCTCTATTCGTGAACTTTTTTGGGTAATTGCGCTCTATGGATTGTGTAGTCCCTCATAGACTATCTATTACAAATTTGAACTCAGTATAATTATCCTCACATGGATATTTTGAGTTGTAGGTACTAAACTTGACACCCGACCGCTACTATAACTATAATGAACTCATTACTAAACTACGCTTTGTTTGTATCCCTCTTCTCCCTCAAGTACATTTTTTTTGTTCTCCGCCTTTGGTTTGTGTAGTCCTCATAAACCGCCTATTGCAAAATTGAACTCAGATAATTCAATCGTCACATGGATATTTTGAGTTGTACATACGTAAATTGACACCTAATCGCTACTATAATGTTGCTATCTTGTCTTACAAAAATGTTCCTACTAAATGAACTCAAGTACTAAACTACGCTTTGTTTATATCCCTCTATTCCCGAACTACATTTTTTGTGATCCGTGCCTCTCGTGGATTGTGTAGTCCTCATAGACCGCCTATTACAGATTGAACTCAGATAAATATTAGGGGCTTGCTAGTTTCCAAGTGACTGAAATTTTTGAATCTGCTCAGTGACGGCTACTTGAGTGAATTCCATCCAACAAATTGCATCAACACAAATGCCTGAATTTTTCTCGTCGCCAAGGGAAAGGTGATAATTGTATCCTCGATGGATATATAGAGTTGTAGAAACCGAACTTGACACCGACCGCTACTATAATGTCGCTATCTCGTGTTTTTGTCATAGGAAACCGCAACCAAATTCCGCCGCTATTTTCTTTATAGATGAACTAGAAGGATTCCCGCGTGTTGCCGCGGGTATGAAGGTGGAATATAAATAGGTTATGATGTTAATCACTAAGATTTTAAGGTTATGATATATAGATGATAATCTAAAGTTATTTTGGATAATGTATATTTAGAGATCAATGGAGAAAACATATGAACGAGACATTCCTAATGATATATAAAGTCAATCAACAATTTAGTTTGTGAACGATGTGACCAAATCCATCCTAATGGGAATATGTATAATCTAGAGCTTTCCGCTGCTGTCGCGGTATGAAAGGGAGAAATCTATGAGTTAAAATATTACTATCACCCTCATATTCTTTTTCCCTTTTTTCAGTCTTTTATTTTTTTTTTTTTTACTTTGCTCTATATATACCAACTACTATTACCGACCCACTTATAATTTTATCGAAATATATCCATATGAGATCTTGTTTTGAAGGATTTATTAAAAGGAATTCAATGGTATAATCAGAATTTAATTTGTTTTTTTTGGTTTGTGAGTTACAATATTATTTTAGTTAGTTCAAACAAAGGGGGCCGCCATTGATGATCATGGTGGCATGCTTGCAAGTCGAGAGAACTCCTTAGTGGGGGTTCTCTACATAGGTGTAGTAGATATACATGCTCAAGAACAATGACCGCCTCCTGCCGAGCACTATTACTATCTTGTCTTATAAAAATGTGCCCTATTAAATGAACTGCTTACTAAACTACGCTTTGTTTGTATCCCTCTTCTCCTCAAGTACATTTTTTTTTGTTCTCCGCCTTTGGTTTGTGTAGTCCTCATAGACCGCCTATTGCAAAATTGAACTCGTATAATTCTATCGTCACATGGATATTTTGAGTTGTACATACCGAAATTGACACCTAACCGCTACTATAATGTTGCTATCTTGTCTTACAAAAATGTTCCTACTAAATGAACTCAAGTTACTAAACTACGCTTTGTTTATATCCCTCTATTCCCAAACTACATTTTTTTTGTGATCTCAGGCTCTCTCGATTGTGTAGTCCTCATAGACCGCCTATTACAGATTGAACTCAGATAAATATTAGGGGCTTGCTAGTTTCCGTGTGACCGAAATTTTCGAATCTGCTCAGTGACGGCTACTTGAGTGAATTCCATCCAACAAATGCATCAACACAAATGCCTGAATTTTTCTCACGCCAAAGTGAGGAAAGGTGATAATTGTATCCTCGATGGATATATAGAGTTGTAGAAACTGAACTTGACACCGACCGCTACTATAATGTCGTTATCCGTGTGTTTTGTCATAGGAAACCGCAACCAAATTCCGCCGCTTATTTTCTTTATAGATGAACTAGAAGGATTCCCGTGTGTTGCCATGGGTATGAAGGTGGAATATAAATAGGTTATGATGTTAATCACTAAGATTTTAAGGTTATGATATATAGATGATAATCTAAAGTTATTTTTGATAATGTATATTTAGAGATCAATGGAGAAAACATATGAACGAGACATTCCTAATGATATATAAAGTCAATCAACAATTTAGTTTGTGAACGATGTGACCAAATCCATCCTAATGGGAATATGTATAATCTAGAGCTTCAAGTAAGCTAAGAAAAGTCATGGTATGAAGGAGAAATCTATGAGTTAAAAATATTACTATCACCCTCATATTCTTTTTTTTTTTTTTTTCAGTCTCTTATTTTTTATTTTTTACTTTGCTCTATATATACCAACTACTATTACATGGGACCCACTTATAATTTTATCGAAATATATCCATATGAGATCTTGTTTTGAAGGATTTATTAAAAGGAAATTCAATGGTATAATCAGAATTTAATTTGTTTTTTTGGTTTGTGAGTTACAATATTATTTTAGTTAGTTCAAACAAAGGGGCCGCCATTGATGATCATGGTGGCATGCTTGCAAGTCGAGAGAACTCCTTAGTGGGGGTTCTCTACATAGGTGTAGTAGATATACATGCTCAAGAACAATGACTGCCTGTCGAAAGCACTATTACTATCTTGTCTTATAAAAATGTGCCTATTAAATGAACTGCTACTAAACTACAGCTTTGTTTGTATCCCTCTTCTCCTCGAGTACATTTTTTTTTGTTCTCCGCCTTTGGTTTGTGTAGTCCTCATAGACCGCCTATTGCAAAATTGAACTCAGATAATTCAATCGCCACATGGATATTTTGAGTTGTACATACCGAAATTGACACCTAACCGCTACTATAATGTTGCTATCTTGTCTTACAAAAATGTTCCTACTAAATGAACTCAAGCACTAAACTACGCTTTGTTTATATCCCTCTATTCCCGAACTATATTTTTTTTTTTGATCTTTGCCTCTCGTGGATTGTGTAGTCCTCATAGACCGCCTATTACAGATTGAACTCAGATAAATATTAGGGGCTTGCTAGTTTCCATGTGACTCAAATTTTCGAACTGCTCAGTGACGACGGTTACTTGAGTGAATTCCATCCAACAAATGGTATCAACACAAATTAATTTTTCTCGTCGCCAAGGAGGAAAGGTGATAATTGTATCCTCGATGGATATATAGAGTTGTAGAAACTGAACTTGACACCGACCGCTACTATAATGTCGTTATCCGTGTTTTGTCATAGGAAACCGCAACCAAATTCCGGCCGCTTATTTTCTTTATAGATGAACTAGAAGGATTCCCGCGTGTTGCCGCTGGTATGAAGGTGGAATATAAATAGGTTATGATGTTAATCACTAAGATTTTAAGGTTATGATATATAGATGATAATCTAAAGTTATTTTGGATAATGTATATTTAGAGATCAATGGAGAAAACATATGAACGAGACATTCCTAATGATATATAAAGTCAATCAACAATTTAGTTTGTGAACGATGTGACCAAATCCATCCTAATGGGAATATGTATAATCTAGAGCTGTACATAAAAATGAAGGAGAAATCTATGAGTTAAAATATTACTATCACCCTCATATTCTTTTTTTTTTTTTTTTTTTTTTTTTACTACGCTTATTTTTTATTTTTTACTTTGCTCTATATATACCAACTACTATTATTGTGACCCACTTATAATTTTATCGAAATATATCCATATGAGATCTTGTTTTGAAGGATTTATTAAAAGGAATTCAATGGTATAATCAGAATTTAATTTGTTTTTTTGGTTTGTGAGTTACAATATTATTTTAGTTAGTTCAAAACAAAGGGGGCCGCCATTGATGATCATGGTGGCATGCTTGCAAGTCGAGAGAACTCCTTAGTGGGGGTTCTCTACATAGGTGTAGTAGATATACATGCTCAAGAACAATGACTCACCTCGTTTGAGCACTATTACTATCTTGTCTTATAAAAATGTGCCTATTAAATGAACTGCTACTAAACTACGCTTTGTTTGTATCCCTTTCTCCTCAAGTACATTTTTTTTTGTTCTCTCCGCTTTTGGTTTGTGTAGTCCTCATAGACCGCCTATTGCAAAATTGAACTCGTATAATTCTATCGCCACATGGATATTTTGAGTTGTACATACCGAAATTGACACCTAACCGCTACTATAATGTTGCTATCTTGTCTTACAAAAAAATGTTCCTACTAAATGAACTCAAAATTACTAAACTACGCTTTGTTTATATCCCTCTATTCCCAACTATATTTTTTTGTGATCTCGCGGCCTCTACTTTGTGTAGTCCTCATAGACCGCCTATTACAGATTGAACTCAGAAAATATTAGGGGCTTGCTAGTTTCCGTGTGACTCAAATTTTCGAACTGCTCAAGATTACGGTTACTTGAGTGAATTCCATCCAACAAATGGCATCAACACAAATAGAATTTTTTAGATATGTGAGGAAAGGTGATAATTGTATCCTCGATGGATATATAGAGTTGTAGAAACCGAACTTGACACCGACCGCTACTATAATGTCGTTATTCTGTGTGTTTTGTCATAGGAAACCGCAACCAAATTCCGCCGCTTATTTTCTTTATAGATGAACTAGAAGGATTCCCGCATGTTGCCGCGGGTATGAAGGTGGAATATAAATAGGTTATGATGTTAATCACTAAGATTTTAAGGTTATGATATATAGATGATAATCTAAAGTTATTTTGGATAATGTATATTTAGAGATCAATGGAGAAAACATATGAACGAGACATTCCTAATGATATATAAAGTCAATCAACAATTTAGTTTGTGAACGATGTGACCAAATCCATCCTAATGGGAATATGTATAATCTAGAGCTTCCGCAAGGTCAAGGTATGAAGGAGAAATCTATGAGTTAAAATATTACTATCACCCTCATATTCTTTTTTTTTCCCTTTTTTCAGCCTCTTATTTTTTATTTTTTACTTTGCTCTATATATACCAACTACTATTACTGGGACCCACTTACAATTTTATCGAAATATATCCATATGAGATCTTGTTTTGAAGGATTTATTAAAAGAAATTCAATGGTATAATCATAATTTAATTTATTTTTTTAGTTTGTGAGTTACAATATTATTTTAGTTAGTTCAAAACAAAGGGGCCATTGATGATCATGGTGGCATGCTTGCAAGTCGAGAGAACTCCTTAGTGGGGGTTCTCTACATAGGTGTAGTAGATATACATGCTCAAGAACAATGACCGCCTGTCGAGCACACTATTACTATCTTGTCTTATAAAAATGTGCCTATTAAATGAACTGCTACTAAACTACGCTTTGTTTGTATCCCTCTTCTCCTCAAGTACATTTTTTTTGTTCTCCGCCTTTGGTTTGTGTAGTCCTCATAGACCGCCTATTGCAAAATTGAACTCAGTATAATTCTATCGTCACATGGATATTTTGAGTTGTACATACCGAAATTGACACCTAACCGCTACTATAATGTTGCTATCTTGTCTTACAAAAAAATGTTCCTACTAAATGAACTGCTACTAAACTACAGTTTGTTTATATCCCTCTATTCCCGAACTATATTTTTTGTGATCTGTGCCTCGATTGTGTAGTCCTCATAGACCGCCTATTACAGATTGAACTGTATAAATATTAGGGGCTTGCTAGTTTCTAGGTGACTCAAATTTTCAAATCTGCTCAGTGACGGCTACTTGAGTGAATTCCATTCAACAAATGGCATCAACACAAATGGCCTGAATTTTTCAGTCGCCAGAGGAAAGGTGATAATTGTATCCTCGATGGATATATAGAGTTGTAGAAACCGAACTTGACACCGACCGCTACTATAATGTTGTTACCTGTGTTTTTTGTCATAGGAAACTGCAACCAAAACAAATGCCTATTAAATGAACTATTACTAAACTACAATTTGTTTATATCCCTCTATTTTCACACTACATTTTTTTGTGATCTGTACTCTCTATTGATTGTGTAGTCCTCATAGACTACCTATTACAGGATTGAACTCGTATAAATACTAGCGAATTTTTCCACGCTGTGTCGGGTAGGAAAGGGATTGTTAAAGGATTGAATTGTTGTACTATGTAATCTCAAAAAAAACGAAGAAGAATTGTAATCGCTAAGAAATCTGATCACAATTAGCTATTGAGCGTAATTACTTTGTGCAAAAGTTAGAAACAGAGTTAGTAACTAAGAACTTAAATGTATGAAACAGAGTACATACTCATTGGCATAAAGATTATTTAATCTTATGTTTAAACTCCAAGCTGAACCAATATCGAATAGAAATATTTAGATATATGAGGAAAGGTGAATTGTATCCTCGATGGATATATAGAGTTGTAGAAACCGAACTTGACACCGACCGGGGGTTGGTGGGTCGGGGAGGAAAGGTGAATATACATGCTCAAGAACAATGATCGCCTGCCGAAAGCACTACTACTATCTTGTCTTACAAAAATGTGCCTATTAAATGAACTGCACTATAGCTTGTTTATAGTCCTATATTCCCGAACTACATTTTATTTGTTCTCTGCCTCGGGTTTGTTTAGTCCTCATAAAAAGCCTACTACAGCTTGCGCTTGGAAAAAAAGCAAAGCCTATTACGTAATTGAACTCAGATTATTTTATCCTCGATGGATATATCGAAGTTGTAGATACCGAACTTGACACCGACCGCTACTATAATGTTGTCATCCATGTGTTGTTGTCATAGGAAACTACAACAAATTTTGCCGCTTATTTTCTTTATAGATGAATATACGCTGTTCAAGATAGAACAATGATCGCCTCGCCCTTACCCCCTCAGATCGCCGGTGAAGCTTTGTCGTGGTGTGCCGGGCAAATTGACGACGCCGAAAATGGTAAGTCACGGCTATGTGATATACAAACCTTGCTTATGGTTAGCTTTTTGAGTGCTAGCCGTGACTTCTCTCGCGGTAACTACAACTGCTTGATATAGGCGCCCGATGATGACACATGTGCAACATCACCGGCAAATAAAACAACTAATTTCTCTAGAGGATGGTCGAGAGATACATATGAAGAGACAAAAAGATGAGACAAATGACACTACTACAGGGCTGAATTCAGAGTTTGTACCGCAGAGGGGCAGTATCCGCCTGGCGGTGCGAAAAGGGGAGGGTCAAGACCATCACAAAGTGGCCGAGAATAAGATAGTTGTGACGGAGCTCACTTCGACGGGTTTCCCACTACTAAGGAGGGCAAGCTAAGAATGAGGAGACTTGCGGGTCCGATTGCTAGACAAAGGGTCCCCTTTGCTCACAAAGTTCACCTGCTCCTTAAGTCCTCAAGTCAAGAAAGAATTATTTGAGGAGTGTGTCCGTAATTCATTGAGTTGGAGTGTCCATTGAGCTCAAAGGACAAAGCATTTAAAAGGTCGTGGCAGTGGTAGGAAAAAGTTTTAGGACCCACAAAAGCCATCTAGTGCGCAATTACGCCAACAAGGGGAGGGATGCCACAAAGAAGCACCCATACATCCCCAAGGAGGATTGGACAGCTTTTGTTCAAGCCGAATCGGCAAAGAGGCACCGCAAAAAGTCGAGATACAAGGAGCTTAGGCAGAGGAACCAAGATAACCACCGCCTCGGGACAGAGGTTATGAAGCAATGTCCGAAAGGTGGGCTAAGGAGGACAGGGACTTAGTCGACAAAGGAATCCAAAATCCTTGGGACGAATATCCTAAGGACCGCGCCTATCGCTTTTTTTATGGACGCAGCCACCGAATTGTTAGGTGACAGGCTTAAATTGTTTGGAACGATGAAGCAGCTCAAAGCTTTAGGTGAGCAGATTTTAGAGGCAGCCCATGCTTCTTCCGAGGTCACCGGGTGTAAGGGAAAGAGATCTGCTCATTGGGTCCCGCACCCCTGCAACGATGGGCGCAGCGCGGGGGTGTCTAGTTCGTGTGGTTGGAGGAATTGGCCGATTGCAACGGACATGTACGTAAAGAGGAAGTCGGCGGCACAGCTTAGAGAAGAGATTTTCGCTAGATTGATGAGCTCCAAGGTCGTGGTGGCGCAAGCGGCAAGAAGCAAGAAGCAAAGACAAGCACAAGCACAAGGTTCCCCGCCCGCCAACAACACCCCTAGCGCCGCAGGGATCAAGAGAGCAACTGCGCCAATCCGATGGCCAACCGATGTCGCACCCGAGGTTTCCATTCCGCAACAATGTACCCTTGTAACGAAGACCGAGGTTATCAAAGTTGAGGTAGCTAGGGGAAAGGTACACCCGAATCACCCAGCTACTTGAGGGTCAACCAATACCGGGCAGACATACCGTTGTAACGATTGAACATGTAAATCCCGGTTTTGATGCTACACTATCGATCCGCCGACAGCGAAATTAAGACTCTTGGCCGTGCTATTTTTAAGAGGATCCAAAGGGAGCGTAGACCTTATGATTGTAACACCCCAACAGCCATCTTGTTCTGCACCAAATTGTTCTGCACCAAAACCTCCTTTGCCTTCTCTCTAGGGTATTAGTCGGTCTAAAGGACCATATGGCACGCACCAGGTTATTAAATGGGATGACAAAGAATGACCGTAGTCCCTCTCGCACTGAGTGCAATGGGTGGGAATGAGATGACTAGCTTGCATGCCAATGGTGATCGAGTGCCTCTCGTGGTGCAATGGATCGGAATGCGGCGACTCGCACTCATGCCAATGACGTTCAGATTGCCTTGCAGAGTGCATCGGCTAACAATGCGAAACCGCTCTCAAGGCATGAATGATGAGAGTGCCTCGCAGACCGCAAGGGCCGAGAACGCGGGAGTGGCTCGCATGACAAGAATGTCCGTAGTGCCTCTCGTGAGTGCAGCGGCCGAGAAGCGAAGCAAACAAAGAAATGCTCCAAACAAGCATGTTTCGTGCAAGAGGCATAGAGCATCCAACGGTGACAAAGATACGCTCCCGTAAGGGGTCGCCCCTTATGACCGTATAATTCGAAGTGCCCTTCGGTACGCACCGCCAACCCTAAGTACAAGCATGGATCTCCAATGCTCACGCCGAACAGCTTAGTACGGTAGGGCCTTGTTGTGCCGCTTTTTCATGGGTGGTGCATGCAAGCAAACCGGTCCAAACATGGTGGCATTTACTCGCACGCCGAAAGCGCCCTTTTGGCGTGACACGCATCGAAGAGGCTAAGATCAATGTGGGTTTCGACGACTGCTTGACCTCATGACACCGATGGATTGATGTGGCCATCCTTCGCCGCATGACACCGTGAGTACAATTTCTTCTA
The DNA here is from genome assembly GCA_015847255.1 of Hyparrhenia diplandra. Taxonomy (NCBI): domain Eukaryota; kingdom Viridiplantae; phylum Streptophyta; class Magnoliopsida; order Poales; family Poaceae; genus Hyparrhenia; species Hyparrhenia diplandra. Next base: position 140,888 of record JADLZK010011255.1, on the reverse strand, counting down.
TTGTGGACTCATTCGGGATGCCTCTTTCATCTATTGCTTACTAAATTTGCTTTGCATGCTTCTATTCCTAGATGCCCGCCCGGAGAAGCGAGGGCCTTGCCTTTGTCGGGGCTTGGCTTTCTTGATCCCGAGCCATTGACCTTCGAAGGGTCAAAGGATGATGGGCCTCTCAAAGAAGGGCCGTACATATCTAGAATTTGGCCTACGGCAGCATCATGACAAGGACTTTGTCATGTTTGCACATCATCCAGCCAACACCGGATTGCCGTTGTCATAGCTATCAAGTGGAGGAAAGTCTATTTCGTTGACTCTCGCCCAAATAAGAAAGACGTAAACGCCCCCGCTGAAAAACTTTAATACAACAAAGAGTGTTTCCTAACCTACATCCGACCCATGCATTTTTTTTCTTAATTATGTTACTAAAAATAGAAAAGAATGTGACCTTTTTACATTTTACTCATGTGTAGCCTTGTTGAGCATGTTTTCAATCCGAAGGGGACAAGGACGCAAAAGTTTGTGGTTCACGCCAAGTATGCAAAAGTAATTGTTGTGCTTCTCCCGGCCGTGCACTTGCCACTTGGGTTTCCATTCAGCGAATAACCACCGTGGTTTCATATGTTTGCAAAGGCCGACGCAACCCCGATAACAAGACATGTGGGTTCTACATGGCGCACCACTTGATGGTTGTGATGAATCAAGCTCATTTGGATCATCACAAGGTAACCTCGGCGCAGCCCCATCTTGTGCCTATCTTTGTTTGGCGATAAAGACCATGTGTACAACAAACACTTATGGCTACCTTTTCTTTGTATTAGATTTTGACTTGAACAAAGGAACCGCTCAATTTGGGTGATATTAGAGAGAAGATCGCCAAGTTTCTTATGGAACATGTCATCCACCCCCGACGGGCGACTATTTTGATTCAGAAACCGTGAGTTGCTTCGCTCCCCTTTGCCGCATCACGACTAGGTGGATACATGCACGTGAACTGTGGTTATTTGTGTTGTGAACAATCTGCGGCGTGCCCCCGAACAACCGGGTGCGCGTGAAGAACAATCTGATACACTTGAATTTTTAATGCCGCCGGGCGCCACCATTTGTTTGTGCTTGGACCTATGTATATGTATTATATACACGTATTAATAATATCAATGCCGTGGTGTCGACGATTCTAAGTCGTACAGGTGTTCAGAACGCCATCATTGACACGACGCCCAACCGCCTAAGAGGCGCCTCAAGCCTCCTGATAGTTACAGACTGCCTCGCCCGATGCGCGCTTCCGCTTGTTTTAGCAGATTTTTTCGTCGCGCCCCCGAAAATTAAGCCGCCCAAACGCCAATTCGCTGCGCACACCGTAGCAAAAGATCTTTAATTTTCCAAGAGTTACAAATGATGGGTCGCTGTAAGCGCCTATAGTCTCCGCACAGTACAGCCGATTTTAGGTGCTAAGCGCCTATAAACATAAGAAAACACAGTACAAGAGCAGGTGTCAGAACGAATCCACGCTCATAGACGGATAAACAAGGCGTGTTCGTAGTAGTACAAAACCACGACGCCGCGGTGGCGGCGTCCCCCTCGCCTCAGATGGGTGACGAACAAGACAGACGGTTGCATTTCGAATATGTTCAGATTAAGGAAAGCGCCACGTACATTTTATCGCCGCGCTAGGTCTCAGAAGATTCTAACAAGCATAGCGCTGTGCAGATGTCGCCCGACGTAGGGCCCGCTTATTGACACGCTTTGACACAGGGTCTCAGACATGCGAAGTCGCCACAGCCACACATTAGGCCCGTGCGCCGGAACTTTGGAAGGGATACGCCGCTTTATTCATGCCGCGTGTCCGTGAACGCTACCAAAAAGCACAGCCGCTTCATAGGAAAAACTTGTCTCAGGGTACCGCTCACTACGCCGAAAGAAAAAAAACGAGGTCACGCACCGCGCAGAAAAAACCGCTCTGTGATAAAGTGTGTTACGCACTTCTGGTGAAGGTTTTGGTCTCAGAAAGTCGACATTTAGAGACCCTAATGGGCGACGCGCGGCGCTGCTGATCGAAGAAGCCCTCAACGCGGATCAGAGGCCTTTTTTTACATAGTGAGTACTGGCCCATTAAAAAAAAAAAAAAAATACAATTCTCGCTTTTTAGAAATCGATTGTTTGAATTTTAGCTAAATTTATATCTTTCATTCAAAGACAGTAGGAGCCGAAGTTTCTCGCAAGTTCCACTTCCACCGAGGAAGCCACCACAGCCGACACCAAAGAAGATATTTAAAAGGACTAAAAACACCGTAGTTGTAATAATTTTAGAAAAATCGGTGCTCAAAACAATAATTAAAACTAACGCCACATGATCCATCAATAATTATTCACTACAAAAGAACAGAGAAGAACGCACCTGCATGAGGAAGATGGTGGACGGGGGCCGCTTCAAATAAGAAGACCATGCCCGAGCTAGATCCATAGAGCCGGGCGAGAGTGGGAGACAAAGGGGCTGGTCGTATTACCCGTGCCCACGCCGTGCCGCCGCCGCCGATCGGGCCGGGAGTAGGAGAGGGAGGCGCCGTTAGGGGACGGAGAGACGAGAGCCACCGAGATCAAGTAGCGGAATGAGGGGAGAACCATGGCGAATCGTAAGGGGGGAACCCTAGTCGCGGGACAAAGCAGCCACGGAATGGGGAATGGGAGGAGATGATGATGTTTATTTTTCCGTGAAAAAAAGACAAAACCAAGGAATCGAACCTCGGTCGATTCGCGGCGGGAGGCCGAAAGTGGAACGGTGTGAGGGCGCGGTGGATGTGAGAGATGTAAGACCTCCGACAAACTTTGAATCCTAGCCCTTGGTTGTGAGATCCGACGGATGGTGTTGGTTGTGCTAAAAATAGTAACAAGTGTGCCATTATAGTAGAGATCGCTGACCCTCGCATTGCCGATTTCTCGCCTAAGTTTTTGGCGCCAAAAATGCGTGCCCCCTAACTAGTAATAATCAATATGCCGAGCGGCCAAGTGATCCCACTCCATGACCGCCCCTTCCTATGTTGAATAAAATGGTCAACAGCTCATCATCAAGCTTCAATCTTCATAAGATGATCCACCGCCATAAGATGATCCACCGCTATATAACACTCTACTTCGAGACAATTTTGAGTGTGAACAAAAGAGGTAAATGGAGACATCAACGCAGAAATAGCTAATTTAATTCGCTTTTTTTTTTCTTATTTTATTAGTAGTCTTAGATTTTGCATTTTGATGAGCCTTGTTTTGAGAAATTCATGGAATAATCCATTTTAATGGAATAAAGAATAAGAACAAGGATACATAACATAAAAAAAAAAATAGATAAAACGATATTCGCCCCTCACCCTACATATATTTGATTTCTTTTCCTATACAAAAACTAGCAAGACCTACTCTATTGATAATTCCATCAATGACACCTTTATCAAAAAATGCGTTAGTTCAACTAATCTTCTTATACCTAAGATAAAACCCCTAGTGTAGAAAAAAATCTATATAACCACGATTATAGGACCAGCTACACAGAATAATAAAGGGAAAAAAATTGTTCGGCCATTATAGAAAAATAATATTCGTATGATCCTAGTATTTATCGTAACAAAGTTGCCATAAGTGTTCGATTAGGTCGCCTCTCAATCGGGTGATGGGTTTCGTTGTCTTTTCTTGACAACCGCAAATATTATATAGCAATCAATTTACACAAAGGTCCTCTAAAGAACACCTTATTACAACTTGGTCTTGCAAACCGAATAAGCACAACAACTACATCGAGATGTTGACGATGACGAAGCTCACCGGGCGATGGGCCAAAGTTGCCTCGATGACGATACACCCGTGATGGAAAGACCGCTAAGGGTTTATTACAGCTTGAAGGTGGGTCGACAGAGCCGGTGAGAAAGTGCATGCCTGGACGACCAAAGAATAATTTTTGATATCTCCTGAGGTAGTAGATGAAGCTCAAGTCGAACCCCAAGTGAAGATGAAGTCATCGAGCCAACGCCGATGACAAGGTGCTCGGTTGAAGCCGCGACGGGCAGGATCGATGGCTGCATGGTAGAGGTAAAGGCGAGGCGAAGTTGCGGTGGTGGCGGTCGAGAAGCATGGATCTTGGAAGCTTTGTGAGGAAGGCAGTGGTAGAGGTAGAGGAGGGGAGATCCGCGGCGGCAAAGGAGAGAGGATTTATTTTATTTAGACATATCCCGGCCGGAGCCTCATCGACGGTGATGAGCCGCCGCAACAAAGGACGATGGCGGCGGCGCAAAGGCAACAAACTGGGGAGTACCCATCCCGAGACTTATAGGCTACTAAACATCCCTATCCGCTACGGCGAAATGCCGGAGCCGAGGGAAGGGGCCGGGCAAGAACTAGATTGGGAGGCCGCGCGCGACATCTAGAGAAGATTGATTGAAGAAAAGAGGAAGAAAAGTTGATACGCTATCATGGAGAGCGCAGAGCGAGGGCTCGATGGATCACGCACACATGCCCCCAAGTTTCGCTTGTCTTTAATCCTTTTATGTGTCATAATGAATTCATCAATACTAGGATTATTGTCATGAGAAGATTCCACATTTTAGCCACCATAATCAAAACCGCCGTCAGATCAACGACTCTCATCCTCGATGATCATGTTGTGCATAATGAAACAAGCTTTCATAATATGTTGTGGTGTCTCCTTGTCCTACATACGAAGCCGCACCTCAAACAATGTTGAACGATGGCGTAAAACCTAAAAGCTCTTTCGACATCTTCCTTGTCGCTTCGTTTTGGCAAAATATTTCGCCCATAGGTTGAGAGATGGACTTCACAAAAGTAGCCCATGATGGTTTAACTCATTGCATAATCACTTGTGTTTTGGCTCGCCGGTTCCTTTTTCTACGACTCAAACAAAACACAACGAAAAACAACGTGTGATAATGACATGGGTGATACCCTCGCCTAAAACACCTATAAGAAGATCCCCACTAGGGGCTAATTTAGGAGTTCTCGTGGTCGTGATTGGGCCACGCCAAGACTCTTTTTAGTTTTAGTTTCAGTTCGATGTTACGTAGATTAGGGCGCCTCTTCGCCACTTCCTCTTCGCCCCGCCATCCTAATAAACTTCCGCCCGCCCGTCGTAATCATCCACCGGTGGCCTTCCCGATCCCCGTCCCCTCCACGCCTCCTCTCCTCCCTTCCCCGCCGCGGAGGCCACATCGCTATAACTGTGCAGGCAAAGAAGAATGGATCCGCGGGTTTCGCGCCCGGGGCCGTGGACGCGACTCCCGCAAGAGAGCCCCTTTCACCGCAAGATGGGGCGCTGTGACGGCGGCGCTCCCTTGCCCCCTCCCCGGGCGTTCCCGCCGATGTTTAGGTCCAGACGGGCACCGCAGCCGGGCCCCGCCGACGCCCGGGCCCACGAGCAGCCCCCGCCGGCGCCAACGTTCCCCGGACTTCTAGGCCCCCTCGGCACGTAGCCGCGGCCGCGCGACGGATGTGCCCCACAAATCCCCTCCGGGCCAACGATGAGTCATCGGATTAGCGGCGCTGAACAGCCGCAGGAGGGTGCTGACGACGGGCGCCGCGGGCGGGCGAGATCCGCATCCCGGCCGTGAAGGCGCGCCCCGATGCGGCGCCCGGCTTCACGCCGCGCCTCGAGGGAAGCGACATCGGTGGGATCGCCGACCGCATCGACGGCGACGCCGCGGCTCCTCGCCATCACGCCGACACCAACACCGAGGTGGTGCCGCGCAACCCGGGTGGCGACGAGGCCATGGCCGCGTTCGGCCGGGTGATGGCGCGCTACACGGAGCCGATGAATGGCATCATCGAGACCTTAAAGGACGCCAAGATCCCGCGCAGCCGATCGACGCGGGTGGTGAAACCACATGAAGTGCAATAGGGAGGCCGCGGGATGTGGAACGGGATGGCGGGGGCGACGAGGCTCACCAAGGTGCCGCAGTACCGACGCCGCCATCGCGGGCAAAGGAACGCCAAGACCGAGCAGAGCGCCGACGGCGCGGGCCGAAAGATGCTCGTGAAGTACGCGTTCAGGTCGTGGAATGTGCCGAGGCCGATGGTCGACGCCTCCGCCGGGTCCGCCATGACGGCGCCGCAGACGCTCTCCAGGCCTACTGCGGTGAGAACCGCCGTTCAAATGGCATGGTGCTGCCGGGAATATTTTTATTTTTGTCTAGATTTTACCCCGATTTACCCATGCACGTATTGGGTTAGTTTTGGATCCCAAGTGTTCTATTTATCGCACTTAAGCGTGTATTTCATTAAATAGAATAGAATTTATCTCAGAATTTTCCTCGCTTTATATGAAGTTTTTTATAACATTTCTATTCCCGCAAAGAACGCTGGGTATTCCCCTAGTATAAATAAATATGTCTAGCCATCACGTATAAGCATCCAATTTAATTCATGCGCCTTCGTAATCATTTTATATCCAGCTTTTTTTTTTTTCGACAGTAGAGACTATTGGAAACCACACAAGGAAAATAGTAAAATTTATAATGAAGTCACCCAAATTGTCGATCATGCGTAAAAAGCAAAACCAAATAAAGATTTTATGGTTTGTCCTAGGTAGAGTAGCAGAGTACATGCATAAGCCAATTCACCGATGATGTATAGTAACTGGGCATAACCATGCATAAGCCAATTCTGTTGGAATTTAGATGTTATATGGGCTTGGCCCAATAACAAATTCTGAAATTCCTAAAGAAATCTCAAAGGCCCATTCATTAAGTGCAAAGGAGTAGTGGTGGAATCCTCTAGTACCACGCTGTTTGTGGAAGGTGGAGAGGACCAACTTAAATATGGAAATTGTTCCTACCTTCTCAAGTCTAGTGTGAGAATGAGAAAGGGAACTCCACACACGCGCCACCACCTCGCCGGCGGGGAAGGGCGCGGGCACACGATTACGCGTGAGAATGGTCCGCCGAACCGCTTCGCCTTGCGGGTGTGCGGCTCCTTTTGCGCTTTTAGTTTTTGGTCTTTTTGGTTTGCAGTTCTAATCGAATACGAACAGCAGAGTCCTAACCGGTTTAGATCGTGATTGTGTCACGAGATCGGTTTACCCGACTATATAAGGCACCATCGGCCACGCTAAAAACGCATCTAATCCAAAGCTTAGGTTTTGCCTCTTCGCCGCCGCTGCCCGCCAAGTCTCCAAGTTCCCAATCGCTCGCGGCACCGACCAGCGAGTAGGTCTTGAACCGCCGCCTTTGGCGATCCAAAGACCGAAAAAGGCGAATAAGGTTTCTAGAAGCGCTATTCGCGCGACCGCTCCCCCGATCTTCGCCACGGCTCGCCTTTCGAAGGACACGGGAGGACCGGCCCCGCCGCCGCCTTTCATCGACAACTTCTTCGACTTCTTCAGCAAATGACCGATCGACGACAAATGACATCGACCTAGAGGACCTCGGCAAGACTGTTGGGTTCTAACTTTGATTTCTATTTGAACTTTCGTCCCGCACTTTGATGATTTCGTGGATATATAAACAAGTTACAAGGCGTAAGCTAAGTTAAATCCCGAAGGTGGCTTCAAGGACATTGACTTCGCCAAGGAGCGACCAAAGTTGAAAATAGAAAGACCGAAGTTAGATTCAAGCGAAGATGTTCATGACGACTTCGCCAGAAACCACGTAAAACAACTTCGAGGGGTGAAAAGCATCGCAAGATAAAGACTACACCTTCGCTAGACAAGATGTATTGTAGAAGTTCATTTTGGAATTCCAAGTATTTTTGCACCATTACGGCCGGGGCCTATAAATACCCCCCTAACATCCTTTGTAATAGCCATGTTGAATGACCACTTTGTAAACCATATCATCATCAATAAAGTGTTGTGTTGAGCAATCACCCAACATCTTGGCGCCCACCGCTTGTGTGAGCAACGATCTATCCCACGACCATCAAGAAATCATGGGAAGACCTCCCAAGAACAAAGTCGGCAAAGCGCCGCCAAGAAAACAACAACGTAAGATGAAGTACCAAGAACAAGCGAAGACAACGCCTCCAAAGAAGTCATTCCCCACCTAAAATCAAAACGAAGAAGCAAGAAAGTTACAAGAGTTAGAAGAAGAGTTGATCAAAAAGCGAGAGAGCTTGAGGTTTGCAAAGCCGTAACCGTGAGAAAAGTCAATCAAAACAAAGAATAGAGGAAGCCAAGCAAAGATAAGAAGATTGAACGAAGAACTCAATGATCAAGACCGCGAAAGTCATTATCACAGATGAAACCAAAACAAATCAAGGCAAATCGAAAAGGCAATAGTCACAATCAACCCAGAATCTCCATTATTAGTAGATCTACAAATGGCAAAATGGCCAAAAGGCTTCAAGTTCAATGTCATACCAAACATATGAAGGCTTAATAGATCCAAGACAATTTTTGATGAGCTTCGGGCGGCTTGAATCGAGGAGGAGATGATAAAACGCTAGCGAAGGCACTTATCATGGCAATGAAAGGACCAAATGTAAAATGGTATGCTTCACTCAAGCCAAGATCACTCAAAAAATTGGGAACAACTCGTAACAACTTTGTTAGTTGATTTCTAAGGATTCCAAAGACACGATTAACAAGTGATGATCTATTTGACATCAAGCAATATCCAAAAGAACCAATAATTCAATATTATAAAAGGTTCATCCAAATGAAGACCCAAATTCCGCACGTATCGACGAAGTTGTAATCATTGCTGCAATCGAGGCCCCGAGCAGGACAAATTATCTTCACACCTCAAAAGAGAAAGACCAAAAACCGCCGCCAATTATATGAGGAATTTAAAAATATGCAAGATCGACGATGATTTCAAGAAGAAGACCAAGAAGAGAATACATAGAGAAACCAAGCCTAAGTCAAACAATCAGTTCAAGCCACAAAATTTTGAGCGAAGACAATACCAATACCAACCACCACTTCGCATCAATCAAATCAACAATGAGCAAAGCGGAGACAACATTCAGCACCAAAACAACCAAATGGCCAATATAACAACAAAACTTCAATAACAAACCAAAGAGGAGGCTTCAATCAAGCAAGATTCGAGAAAGGAGAATGCTAAAGCCCCAAGAAATGTATTGCATCATTCATGGCCAAGGGATAGTCATACCTCCAAGATGTGTTGGTAAAGAAGAGCATAGAGAAACTACAACAAGAAGGCAAATTGATGGAAAATCAAAGATCAATAAACTTTTGTCTCAAGCAAGCACTTCGCACACAACCAAGCATATTACGACCCAAGTTACAACCAAAGAAGTGTTACCAGTGTCCACCACCAATATACAATTGCCAACCTTTGGCAATAGCTCACCACAATGGGGGCAAATGCAAAATGCACAAAACCGAAGCTTCCGTGGCAAACAACATCCCAAATATTCAAAACAATGGTTCACCAAATATCGCAGCAAGTAGAGGCGTAATAATGACAATTTGTGGAGGAAACAAAGATAGAGCACTCAACAAACAACGAGAGAAGAAATTATTTTTGAAGAGTTAATGCAATAACAATGGAAGGACCTTACAAGAAAACAAGATGGTCACACCAACCAATCATCTTCACAGAACAAGACATGAAACTCAAAGACTATCCACATATGGATGCCATGGTTATAGAAGCAAAACATTGATGGTCGGACGCTACAAAAATCCTAGTGGATGGAGGAAGCTCCGCAGATATTCTCTTCGCGATCAACCCTAGATGCAATGCAAATCAAAAGGCAAAACTTGGGAAGGGCGTAATATCCACCGGTTGGCTTCGGCGGCAAAAGAATAAACTCAATAGGAAGAATTGTGTTGCCGCGATCTTTCAAAACACAAAACAATGCAAGAACAGAACAAGTAGCATTTGATGTTGTTGAAATGCATAGCCAATACAATGCCATATTCGAAAAGAGGAAGCCCTAACATCTTCGGCCGTAATCAACTACTCTTACTTGTGCATGAAAGTTCCAAAGACTCAATGGGCCAATATCAATCCATGGGAACCAAAACGTAAGCAAGAAACATTGAGAAAGACTCAACCCCGGCATAAAGAAACGTTTTGGCCATCGAAGAGATCAAGAAGAAGAAAAAAAAAAACGTAAAATGCGAAGTCTCGTAAGAAAGCAAAGACATGCTCAAAGGCGAAAACAAAGAAGTATTGCTAGATCCAATGGTAAATGCATAAGAAAGTTATCATAGGAGCGAATCTAGCAAAAGAAGAGGAAGAACAATTGATAAGTTTTTTAAGAAGCAACCAAGATGTCTTCGCATGGTCGCTAAAAGACCTAGAAGGAGTCAGCAGAGACATCATCGAACATCGCCTAAACATTGATCCAAATTACAAGCCAAAGAAACAAAAGCTACGGAAAATTTTCGACGATAGAACAATAACCGCAAAAAGTCGAAGTTCAAAGACTACTTGATGCGAAGGTCATAAGAGAAGTCCAATTCACAACTTGGTTAGCCAACATTATGATGGTGAAGAAAAGCAATGGAAAGTGGAGGATGTGTATAGATTTTACGTATCTCAACAAAGCTTGCCCTAAAGACAACTTCCCTCTACCAAGAATCGACACACTTGTCGATCAAGTCGCAGGAAGCAAAATGCTAAGTTTTCTCGATTGTTTCTCGTGATACCATCAAACTATATGAAAAAAGAAGATGAAGAAAAGACAAGTTTCATCACACCATTTGGAACTTATCGCTTCCAAAGAATGGCAGAGGGTTTCGCAATGCCGGGTCAAGCTTTATCGTAATGACTTCGGTAGCACTCAAAGATCAAATTGGAGACAATCTGTTGGCATATGTTGACGACATAATAATAAAAAGCAAGAAGCGCGAAGACCACATAAAGGACTTGAAGCAAACATTTGAGAACTTAAGAAAGTCAAATCTCAAACTCAATCCTCGAAAAATGTACCTTCGAGTACAAAAGGCAAAAAATCCTCTGATTCATAGTTTCAAAGAAAAGGCATCGACCCAAACCGAGAAGATAAAAGCAATGGAAACGTAAGTCCCGAAGAACATCAAAGACATCTAAAAGCTAACAGAAGATTGGCTTCACCGAACGATTCATATCGAAGTCGCAGAAAAAAGCTTTCCAATATTTTAAGCACCGAAAGGGGCGAAGACAAACTTCGCATGGGGGAGAAGGGCAACAAAAAGCTTTTGAAGAAATAAAAAGTATCTCTCCAAATCCTTCAACACTAACAACACCAAATGTTGATCAAGAGCTGCTCCTTTACATCTCAAAGATCCGAGAAAGCCGTAAGTGCAGCTTCTAGTTCAAGAAAAAGAGAAAGATCACGCAAAGAAGCAAGAACCAATTTACTTTGTCTCCTAAGCCCTTTCCCCGATCAAAGATATTTTATTCGTAAATAGAGAAGATAGCATACGCAGCACTCATGGCAACAAGAAAGTTGAAGCACTACTTGGCCCACAAAGTGAGAATACCAACAAATCAACCCCCTCAAAGATGTCCTCCAAAGTTGTAAATCCTCGAAGACTTGGCAAATGGGCAAACCGAAAATTTCACAATACTTTATTGAATTTGAAAAAGAACAGCAATAAAGTCTCAAGTATTGGCGCACTTCATCTCGATTGGACACCAAAGAACAAGACACGAAGACCAAAAAGACCATCAAGAATGGACTCTATCTTGCCAAGAATGGACAATGAACTGCGGATGGAGCATGGGGCTCCGCAGGGGCCGGAGTAGCAAAGAATAATCACTTCGCCATCCGGTGTCAAGATGAAATATGCAAAGAAGACTAGAGTTTTGATGCACAAACAACATCGCTGAGTATGAGGCAATATTGTTGGGGCTTCGCAAGGCAAGAGCAATGGGAATTCAAAAAATATTAATCAAGACCCACTCACAAGTCGTGAAGGACACGCTTGAGAAAAAACTACAAGGCAAAAGACCCTAAACTAGCAAAATATATCTGCAAACCATCAAGGATCAAGAAAGGCACTTCAAAGGTTTCACAAGACGAAGCATTTCAAGAACAAACAACGAAGAAGCAGATGAAATTGCAAAAAGCAAAGCAGCTCAAAAATCAAATTACCACCGATGTGTTCTATCAAGTACTTTTAGAATCTTCGATAAAAGCAAAAATTGAAGAACCAAAGTATATCCATATCATTGAAAGCGAAGATTGAGATCAGAATTATAGCTTTCCTAAGAGGATTTTATGAACCAAAAAGCGAAGTTGAAGAAATAAGAATGAAGCACAAGACAAGAAATTACAAGTCGATCAACAACCAAATCTTCAAACATGGCATTTGTGAACCATTACTCAAATGCATTTCAAGCGAAGAAGGAAAGCAATTACTTCAAGAAATACATAGCGAGTATGTGGAATCATGCAGCCCAAGAGCCATAGCAGAAAAGCATTTAGGCAAGGATTTTATTGGCCAACAGCTCAAAAAGATAGCAAGAAAAATAGTGAAAAATCTTGCCACAACTATCAAATTTTAGCAAGCAAGTCAAATGCCCCAAAGAAAACCCAATTCAAAGACATAGAACCAACTTGGCCACTTGCAAGATGGGGAATAGACATAATTGGAAAACTTCCTCCAACTCGTGGCAACCATCAATATGCAATTGTTGTAGTCTAATACTTCACAAAATGGATAGAAGCTTAAGCCAATCACAAACATGTCATCAACAACAATGAAGAAGTTTCTTTGGCAAAACATAATCTGCAGATTCGAGTCCCTAGACACATAACTTTGGACAACGGAACTCAATTCGACAAATAAGACTTCGTGGTTATTGTGAAAGTTTGGGAATCCAACTTTGCTTCGCATCACCGATATCCACAATCAAACGGAGCCGCCGAAAGAGCAAATGACATAATATGTGTGGGAATATCAAAAATCTAGTGGGACTTCCAAAAGAAAAAATGGGTCAAGAATTACCAAGGATTGTTTGGAGTCACAATACAACCACCACAAGATCAACAAAGTTTACACCTTTCAAGTCAAGTTATATGGAGATGAAGCAATGACTCAAAGAAATACAATTGAAGGTCCAAGAACAAATGTAGGAATAACAAGCTTTAAGAAGAAAAAAGAAAGCAAAGATTTGCTCGAAGAAGAAAAAAGAAACCAAGCCGTGATGAATTTGAAAATTACCAAGAAGAAACAAGCAAATGGTACAACAAGAAAGTGGTAAAAAAGAGAATTACCCTTTCGTGCTCAAGAGGAAAAGAAACGAAGACACCGTAAAATTCCAAAATCAAACAAAATCAAATGTGCAAGGCTCTTACCACTTGGAGAATCTCAAGGGAGAAGAATTAAGCCACACATGGAACATTAGGGATCTTCGCAAGTACTATCCCTAGAATTTTCTTTCTTCAAGTTTTTGTAAATAAGCAAAGTTAGATTCAATTCCCTAGAAGCATTTTATCAATTTCAATCAAGAGTGCACTCTTTTTCCACTTCAGGGGAAACCCTTCAAGTAGGTGAGTGGTTTTTTAACGAGGCAGACTCTATTGTAAATTCTCATATCAAGTATAAATGAGAAAGTAGTTTCCCCAACTTGTGCATTCTTTAATGTTTTCTATTTTTTTCAAAAAGCCGAAAAAGCAAAAAAATGCTTCAACATCGGCAAAGTATTCACAAATTAAATTACAAGTAGGTATAATTTTCAAGTAAAAACTAAAATTATTACCTAAAGAATTTCTCTAAGGAGAATTTTGGCTTCAAATCAAATCCCACTTCGCAAAAAGAAGGGGACGACGCCCCACTTCGCAAAAAAAAAGAAGGGGACGACGCTTTCAAATTTCTCTAAGGAGAATTTTGGCTTCAAACCGAAGTCTTCGCCCCCACTTCGCAAAAAAAAGAAGGGGACGACGTTTCAAATTTCTCTAAGGAGAATTTTGGCTTCAAACCAAAGTCTTCGCCCCCACTTCGCAAAAAAAAGAAGGGGACGGCGTTTTCAAATTTCTCTAAGGAGAATTTTGGCTTCAAACCAAGTCTTCGCCCCCACTTTGCAAAAAAAAAAAAGGGGGGACGACGCTTTTTAAATTTCTCTAAGGAGAAAATTTTGGCTTCAAATCGAAGTCTTCGCCCAACTTCACAAAAAAAAGAAGGGGACGACGCTTTCAAATTTCTCTAAGGAGAAAATTTTGGCTTCAAATCAAGTCTTCGCCCAACTTCACAAAAAAAGAAGGGGACGACGCTTTCAAATTTCTCTAAGGAGAAAATTTTGGCTTCAAATCGAAGTCTTCGCCCCAACTTCACAAAAAAAAAAAAAAAAAAAGGACGACGCTTTCAAAATCCACTAAGGAGACAAAATTTAGAATTCACACAAAAAAAAAAATGATAACTCTCATAAAATTAGAAACTTTATTACAAAATTACTTCAATTACAAAAAATGGAAGTACATCATACAAAAACATTTATTCAGTTATACATACAATACAAAATATACAAGTTTCTTAAAAACAACACATAAGCTACTCAAAATTCTTCGTAGGCAACACTAGTTGTCGCCTCACTCAAAATATCTTCAACAACTTCGTTGATTATTTTATCTCGGTGTATCTTGGAAATTCTCCCCAAAAACAAAGCTTGAGACGACTTGAGCACGATGACCTAAACAAAAATGCAAGAACTAAGAACAAGCAAAGATTAAACACAAAAAAAAAAAGCTTGACTACACAAACGCTACCCGCCCAACGGTACTAAAGTCGACAACCCCGGCATCCTATAAGAAGATTTCGCATTGATTTCCCAAGGCGCTTATTCACAAAAAACACCAATGTCAACACTACCGTAAGCCTCACATCATTCCAAAAATTTCAAGTCTTAAAACAAAAGTTATCCTTCGCAATCATAAGAGGCAAAAAGGTATCATATCCTCGCAAGCAGTTTCGCTTGAGGAACCTCAAGCGCAAGATATTCCAAAGTCAAAATTCGCAAAAATAATCATAAACGCAATCTATCTTCGCATTAGAAATAAACTTCATAGCAATAAGATCAAAGTTTCCACAAGTTTAGATAAAACATAAACTTAACAAATTTACAATAATTTTTGCCAACATGTTTTCTTTCTCCTCCCAAAACACTCAAAATAAAACCAATCCATAAAGCTAGCCCCTTCGCCACCGACATTGTTTCTCGCTTTCTCTCTTCCTCTTCACGAGCCTTCCTTTCTTCTTCCTCTTTCGCCTTCTTCAAACTTTCTTCCTCCCCGTAAGATGTCAAGCTCAATCTGCTAAAAGCAAAGTCAAGAAGACAAAAAAAAAAAAAAAGAGAAACAAGGAAAGAAGGTAAAACTTAATAAGAAAGCATAATACCTTTCTCAATTTTTCCTTCACTTTCTTGAGACAATGCTCGCCCACAATTGCACCAAGATTGCTCAAAGAATTTCTTACACAAATGATGAGTATGCATAGAAACCTTACTAATGGCATCCCCCTGAAACTTGAATGAATCCTCCGCGAAGGTATCATACGTAGGATCTTTAGCATCTTTCATCAAATGTAGCAAGGCACGCGTGGAATACATCACACTAGAATCCGGCGCAAAGCCTGAACTAGCACTCCAAGATCTTCATATTGCCCGCAAAGCCAGCCTAAAGAATGGGTCATAGTGTCGATTCCGCCAGATTGGGCCGAATTGACACGTTTCGCCGAATCGCTGAAGCTTCGAAGAGGGCGTAGGGGGCTGGGGTCTCTCGCTGGCGGCGACGAGCAGCAAGACGAGCAGCAGCGAGGAGGAGGGAGGAGCCACGGTGAGGAGGGGCAGCGGCCGGGCGCGGCCGCCGTGCGGGCAGCGGCGCGACGCTGACGCTGGGGCGGCGGGGAGAGGCAGAGAATAGATGGGTATTATTTTTATTGCTTGCTTATCCCCTAGAGATTACATGCCTCTTGCTTATATAGCCCGGCTAGTGGGACTTGTAATCTAAGCAATCTCTATAAGGTTTCCTTATATGATCGAATACCTTTTACAAGCAATATTTATTTATTTCCTAATAAGGGTCTTCCTTATAGATTGGAATATCCCCTTTTACACACAAAAATTCCTAAGATAATCCTAACTTGAAGACGGCGTAGTCGGACTCGTACGGGGAGAGGCGGGCGCGGCAGGGGCGCGCCACTCGCCGCCACAAGCGCTACGCTCGCCCCCTTCTCGCGGGCGGCCGCCGCTGCCAGCCCAATTAGCCCTTCCCGGCCGGCCCACTCGGGTCATGACATTTCCCACTGCTCGACGAGGCGGCGCGGCCCACGTGCCGCCCAACCCACCGTGGGGGCGGCGGGCACGCCGACCGGGAAGTGACAACTCCCCGCCCGGTAGAAGACAAGAGGGCCGCACTTGTCGCTGTCGCCGCTGCAGTGTGATGCCGGGCGCCCTTGTCGGGCGGTAAGGAGAAGTCGAGGTGGAGGTCGCCGGCAGATGCTGAACTTGAAGCTCACGGGCTGCACGAAGGGACGCTCCGCCATGCACGCGCGCATGACGTAGGCGCTGGGGGTGCCCGGCGTACCGATCATCCGGGCGGGCTCTGAGGAGGAGACGCGGTAGGTGTAGGTCATCGGCACTGCTACCTTAGCGTGGAGCTGCCTGCAGTGAGACATGTCGGGCTTAATGTAGGTGGCGAGGAGGTGAAGTCGAGGAGGCAAACAGAGAGGAGGTCGCCGGGCGTACCGACCGGGTGGCCCCAACCGCATCTCCCCGTGGTCCACGGTGCGCCAACCGCGGACGCTGTCGATGCGAAAAGAAGACGTCGCCGCTTGTTGTCGGCGAGGATGACGGTGGTGCCCCTCGACCGGCCGCCGGGCGCGCTCGAGTAGAAGGACGCCACTGAATGCCCGATCCTCCCAAGGACGGTTGGGGAGGTGGAAGCCCATCGCTACGCCGTCGCGGTACGGACGCTCTCCCCCCCAGGAGTCTTGGAGAAGCTCTGGCTGCAGGGATGTAGTAGCGGTGGAAGTACCTCACGATGCCATAGTGGAGGCTCCACTCTAGTGGTTGCCCGCAACTCGATGGCGTTGGCGATGATCCCGAGCTCCTTGTTGGTCGCCGCGGGCTGCGTACTCAGCGATCATGTCGCTCAACGTCGGCCCGCCGATGTCGCCCATCGCCGCAAGGCGCCGCCGGCCTAGCAAGCGTCAACCAGGGGCGGCCGCGATGTCGCCGTTGATGTCGCGAGGGTCGCCGCGGGTGGCCGCCCGAGTCGGTGCTAAGCGCCCGGTCGGGCGCCGGCCGACACGCGTCGTCGTTAGCGGCGGGCGGTCGATGGCCTCCTCCATCGAACGGGCTCGAACCACTCGAGCGTCGTCCGGCGTGTCAGGCAAAGGCCTCCGACCGAAGAGGGCGACACAAGGCGCCGACCAAAATCCATCGCGCCGCGTATTAGACTTCGAAGGCCGATGCAGCGTCCAGCTTGCCTCCCCGGAAGGCGCGCGCGTATGCCCCTCGTTGTGTCGAGGTAGGCGGGGGTCCGGCGATGGCGCAGGCGACGTGGTGAACTCGTCCCACTCGATTGGGGACTTCTTCTGACGTGTCCATGAACCGCATCAGCAAGTAACCAATGAGGTGGAAGGCAGATAACTCATGTAGTAGTCCGGGTCGATGTCCAAGTTGAGCTGAACAGAGCTCCGGCTGCGAATCCAGAGGGTCGGGGTCGCCGGGTGCCGCCGCATTCTCGACTTGCGGGCGTTTCAAGTAGGGAGGGGGTCGCGATGCCGCGGGTGGCGCCGCGTCCCGGCGCCGCGGGTGGCGTGGCTGGGGACCTCCGCGGCGCCCGGTGAAGCGGGCACCGCTGGTGACACCGTCTCTCCCGGAGAGTCCCGCGCGGTCGCAGTGTCGGTGGAGAGGAGAGGGCAGCCGGTGCCGCGGTGTCATCGAGGATGACGTCGATGACGGCCGGTGCGTCACCTGTAACGCCATCTTCCTCCTCCGCCAGCCGACGGGGGCGGGCGGGCAGGAGGGGGGCGACGGCCAGGGCTGCGCGCGGGGCGCCCCCGTGCCGGCCGGCGGGCGGCGTCGCGGGCTGTCCTCCAGCCTTGGTTGTCGCGTGTTCGGGCGTGAAGTCCTCGAGGTGATGAAGACGTACTCCATGCGACGTAGACGCTGCCATCTTGTCGGCTGGGCGGTTGATCTTGACGCAGTTGTCGCCGAGGAGCGCCTTCGGGCCGCGTGAACTCCCTCATCTCGGAAGCCATGGGTGGTGGGAATCGCCCTGGTCTTCGATACCACCGTCGATTCCTGCCAGATTGGGCCGGAATTGACATGTGTTCGTCGACCGCTGAAGCTTCGAAGAGGGAGTAGGGCGTCGCGTCTCGCCGCCGGCGCGACGAGCAGCGCCGAGGAGGGAGGAGCCACGCGAGGATGGGGGCAGCGGCCGGCGGCGGCGGCGGCGTGGACGCCGGTGGGGGACGCTTATGCATAGACTTCAAGAGGGCGTAGGGGCTGCGGTCTCGCCCACAATTAGCCCTTCCCGGGCTGGCCCAATTTTGGGTCATGACACATACTCTCAAAGCTCCCAACAAGGATCTTCGGGAGCAGCACACCACTTTTCATATGCAACCTTGCAAAGCTCCCACATTCTGTTGAATTTCCTAAGCATAAATTCATCCATTTCTGACTTCTTCTCCAAATATTGCTTTTCTTTTGTGAGACTAGCAATAGTTGCCTTCACGGCCTCAAGCTGCTCGTCTTTCTCCTTGATAATATTTGTGGCACCATGGTATAACCGATCAAGCCTATGCCACTCATCCACAGCATTACCTCTCTCCACTTCCTTGGCAGCAAGCTGAGCTTTCAAAGATTCAATCTCGGACAAGAGAGATTTCTCACGAAGTGCAAAGGCAGTTGCACTATCTTCGAGAGATTTCCTAAGTCCACAATTGACAAGCACACCCTACAAAAATAACAACAATCAAAACAAAGTATAAACAAACAATCTAGAGGAAAAATAATAACTTGTTGAAGAAATATACCTTGTACATCAAACTTAAACTCGCATCGCCAAGCTCCAACGGGTTCTTGTTCGCTAACTCTCCTTCAAAGATCGTGAACAGAGAAAGCATCATCAATACACTTCGATAATTGCTTCTCCGCTTCTTTGGAAGAACTCGAAGTTTATCAATTCCTACCCCAACAAACTTATATGCATCCAAATTAACTCCACTATCCGTGCAAAACTTCAAAAGTATTTTCCAAAGATTTTGAAATATCTTTGGAAGAGAGTTCTTGGGCATCGCAGCCACTTATGAGTCGTCGGGTCTTCTTCGACAACATCTCTCATAGACCCAACATCAATAATCTTTTCTTTGGATGAAGATGGTGCATCGTGGAAAAAATTTAGCTAAAAACTAAAACAAGTCAAAACATCAAACAGAGCAATCAAAGTTGAAAAGTACAAAATAACATAACAAAGTTAAACAAGAAAACTTATAAAACTTTCTCTCTCCTTTTTAAAGGACAAGGAATTTTTGCTGAGCCTCAACATTAACCAACGACTCCGATAAATGGCTTCACTGGGTCAAGCTCAGCTTCTTCATCGTCGACATCGAAAAATCATCAAAAGAGAAACCAAATGTTCTCGCCCCTTTCTTGTGAAGTTTTTCCTTCATAACCTTCACCGCTTCTTGAGCTCTCTCTACCAAAAGTTTGTTCTACAAAAAGAAGGAATCAAATCAAAATAAAACAAGTTTCAAGAAAGATACAAAGCCATAATAGAGTAAAGACTCATACTTGTAGCAACTTCTTTCACCACATTAGTCGGCTCCTTAGCAACATCGACACCTTCGCAGGTTTTTGAAGAAGGCTTCAGAGAGGTCTTCTCCGCAGCCTTCAACTTCTTCATCAAGAACTTTTTCGTAAACTAAAGTTTCGTGGAGCCAAGAAGGATTTTTGGCAAATGACTTATGTAAATATCTCTAGCTAACTTCGCTAACTCGTGCAAAGCATTGTCATCACATAAACCAGAAGTTGACAAATTTAACTTCACTAAGAGAACAGGAGTTGACTGCCTAAACCTAGGTGAAGAAGAAGTTGCAAAGCATCAAAGAGGGAGAAGCTTCTCTCGATCATAGCATCACCACTACCACCATCACCACCATTGCCGCCCAAAGTAGCCAAATTCTGCGAAGACCCAAAATTTTGTAAGTATCCAGCAAGAGAGTGAGCAAAGCCGGTGTTAGCCCGGTAGGAGCAAAAGTCTTACAAATCTCCGTCACCTCTAAATCTTGAGCAAAAACACCAAGATTTGAGCCATCAACTTCACTGTCAGACAGGTCTAAATTGGCAAGCAAATCCGCCACCACCTTCTTAGCTTTCTTCTTCTGAGGCTTAGTGACAATAGCCTTCGCCGAGATCTTCGCTGAAGAAGTTGGCTTCGCTGTATCACTTCTCTTCGTCTTCAGATCCTTATCAGCATCTTTCTTATCCTTGGTCCGAGCATAAGTAGGTGGTGGATGGATTTTGTAGGTAATATTGGCAAGATCGAAGATCCGATTTAGCCTCACATAATATGGACCAATAATCTCATCCATGAATTTCCTCTCCGTATGGAGATATTTTCCAAGCAAGTCAACGGCCTTGCTCTCAACTGCAACAACAAAATCTTCTTCAGTATTATACTTAGAAGGCTTCACAGTGTCTCTATCTGGGAAAATATAATCCTTTCCCCTGATCTTCTTCTTGTGATAGCGAAGAAAATCCCATCCGAGGCGAAGTGGCCAGACACCAGCAGCAACATACTCCTCAACAAGGTCCGGAGTAGATTGCTGAGAAACAACTCTTCCAAAAACCTTTAAGCATTCAGCATAGTTTTGAGTTTTAGAGAACTGAGGTTTACAGTCAAACTTTTCCCTATGCATTCGCGAGGCCAAAGGATAACTTTTCACTACCCCCTTCCTACCAAGCCTTTCCTCCACCATAGGAACCTTATGATGAAACCAATAGTTGTATCAACCATCGGTCCATTTATTCTTTGATGCAGGAGAAATTTGTTTCTGACCTCGGGCAGTCTTGAAACTGCAACATCCAAAGTAAAGTTGAACTTTTCATTGTTCTATGGTCCGGCTTCGAAACTGAGTATGTAACTCATGCAAAGCACAAAACGCATCAATATTTGGTTGAACTTTTTGGCTTCGCACAGCCCAAATGAAAACTGATAGTTTCACTATGGCATTAGGAGTTAGATGATGCATTTCGATGTTGTGCCGCCGAACACCTCTTCAAGAAAATTCTCGGAGGCATACGAAAGTCCAAAGCAGTGAAAAAGATCCTTAAACACAATGCATTCATCTCGCTTTTGGCTTCGCAATCTTTTCATTTGGTCTACTGGGCCTCAGATCGACCCTCTCTCAAAATACCATCCTTAACCATCTTCTTGAGATCTTCCCTACCATTTTACTACGACCAAATACCAAAGAAATCATGTCATCGTGGAGTAATTTTGATTCTCGTTTAAACATTTGATAACCCTTCATCCGAATTGTCATTTTGAGAGTTTGCTTCTTCTTCGACTTCGTGCTCTTGAGAACCAAGCATGATATCATCGTAATCGCACATTCTAAAAGAGAGGAAAAATAAGACTCGTAATCATAGAAACTAGAATAAAAAGTAATGAGATACACTTCGGAAGGAAAATATACCTAAACAGAAAGAACCAACAAACTTCGCTTGTAGGTAGGAACTTCGCAAAAAAAGATAACAAACTCCGACTTCACAGAAAAATTTGACTTCGCGTCGCAGAAAAAATTTTTACAAAAAGGTGGCCCCTCTTCGAAAAAGATGAAGAAAAAAGAGGGGGTGCTTCGCTATTTATAGACCACTTCGGTCAAACGGTCAAACTAGCCATTAAAAAAAATCAAACCTAGCGAAGATGATCACGAAGTCAAAAGCAAATTCTAGAGTCCAACTTCAAAGTCCGGACGACGTTTTGATTGAAACAAAGTTTTAAGAAAAACTTAAGTTCGTGGGTTTCACGCCTTTGAAGTCGGCCTTCGCCCACGTGGGGCTTTGTTGGGTTCTAACTTTGATTTCTATTTGAACTTTCATCCCGCACTTTGATGATTTCGTGATATATAAACAAGTTACAAGGCGAAGCTAAGTTAAACCCCGAAGGTGGCTTCACGGGACATTGACTTCACAAAGGAGGAGCGAAGGTTGAAAATAGAAAGACTGAAGTTAGGATTCAAGCGAAGATGTTCATGACAACTTCACCAGGAAACCACGTAAACAACTTCGAGGGGGTGAAAAGCATCGCGAAGATAAAGACTACACCTTCGCTAGACAAGAT
This sequence comes from Hyparrhenia diplandra, assembly GCA_015847255.1. NCBI lineage: Eukaryota > Viridiplantae > Streptophyta > Magnoliopsida > Poales > Poaceae > Hyparrhenia > Hyparrhenia diplandra. Next base: position 118,649 of record JADLZK010011255.1, on the reverse strand, counting down.
GTATTGTAGAAGTTCATTTTGGAATTCCAAGTATTTTTGCACCATTACGAAGCCAGGGGGGCCTATAAATACCCCCTGACATCCTTTGTAATAGCCATGTTGAATGGACACTTTGTAAACCATATCATCATCAATAAAGTGTTGTGTTGAGCAATCACCCAACAGCATCGCTTTTGGGAACCTCTCCATTACGTTGTCCTCAACGTCAGCTAGGTATTCTCGAGATCCAATCTTTATGTTAGTTATGTTCAATCTATCCAATCTATCTGGTGTGCTAGTTGTGCTTACACCTGTTGCCATGATCTATGATATGAGTTTATGCTATGCTATGATCAGTGATATGCTTTTATGCTATGCTAGTATGCTTGACATGCTTTATCTAATAGATTTATTTATCATGATTTATTTTATGGAATTAATCTAGAAATTGCCTAATATCTCAACAATCCAAAAACCTTATAATAGGTCTCTTCTCGTACCAATGGCTAGTTTTGTTGATGCTCTGAGGCCGGAGAAATTCTCTGGTGAGCACTTTAAGAGGTGGTCTCAGAAGGTCACAGATTGACTTACTACCATGGAAGTTTTCTGGGTCAAAGATGGCTTACCTGAGGGAGACCCTTCTCGATGAATATCAGAATAAATTCGAAAGCCGACATCTTTGTGGGAGCCGTATGCGTAATGTGCTATTGAATCATATCTATGATGTTGTGATGCACTATAAAGACGCTTAAAGCTCGTGGGATTATCTCAACACTACCTATGGTGCTTTGGATGCGTGCAAACAATCGTACATCATGGAGAGCTTTCATGACTATAAGATGGTTGCAAACAAATCTATAGTCAATCAAGCTCATGAGATACAAATACCGGCTAAGGAACTTGAACTCCTTGAGTATGTTATACTCGATGAAGTTGTGGTCGGTATTATTATTGCCAAATTACCTCCTCCATGGAGGAACTTTGCCACAAGCCTCGAGCATAATAAGAGAGTGAAAATATCGGTTGAAAACCTGATTCAATCTCTTGATGTTGAGGAGAAAGCTCGGGCTAAAGATCATACTGAGAAGGGAATGAGGAAAGTAGCGCCACTTTGTCCGTAGAAAATTTCAAAGGCAAGAATAAAGGAAAGAGGAAACAACAACCTTTCAATGCCAAAGCTACTACTACCTTCAAGAAGAAGAAGAAGGACAAAGTCTGAGATGCCTTGTTTCACTTGTGGTGATCTTGGTCATTTTGCTAAGGAGTGTCCTCAGCGTGCGGACCGTAAAGAGAAGAAGGTCAACCTCGTGACTGCAACCAATACTTTCAGCAGGTTATAGAACATACCAGTGCATCTGCATGTGCACGACATATCGAAGACACCGGTTTAGGGAAAACACATGGCTATCTCCTCCTAGGGTTTATTCTTCTGAAGTGCCTGCAATATAATTTGAGGGAAGGTCCAACGATATTAGTTTTGTTTCCAATCAGGGAAATGGCAACATAGATTCAAGTTGAGGCAATCAAGTTCTACTGATCTTCAAGAGTATCTTCTATTGGATGCTGCTTTATATTTTTCTTATATAGGAAATAGACCTTGCTCATATACATGATGAGCATTAGAATTTACATACACAACAACTAAAAGGGAATAAAGTATTAAAGAAAACTCAGACAATTATCTTGGTCTAGTAGGGCGTGTTTGGTTTCCCCTGGGTGAACGTGGCTTGGCTCCAATTTGTAGCCGTATGATGCCCGAAGGAGAAGGAGGGTCGTTGTTTGGTTGGAAATACCGGAGGGGATGGCCCGATAGAGAACTTGTTTGGTTGCCCGGTTTGTGTAGCATAGAGTCACCTTCTCTTCATGATGGTAAATTCACCTCCCTCCCGCACATTGTGTCGAACAAGTGGTGTGCGCCCTCCGCGCCATGGCAAATCGCTGACACCTGTTATAGCATAAAATTACTAGTCAATTAATATGAGATAAGGGCATAAAATGAATATCAACATAAGTCTAGGGGCTTTACTAACATAATTCCACGAGCTTTGGTGATTTATATATTTTTAGGGACTTAACAAATAAATGCAGAGACTAAGAACAACTCTTTCTGGAGCACGACTCCACCAAATTACACTAGCATGTCTAAGAAAAGACAACGCTAGAGGGCCTAAAAGGAGAAACCGAAACGGTCCGAGAAACCCTCCTAACAATCGTGACAAGTCTCAAGAGAACACACAAGTCACATGCCGAGGAAAACAACCCCGCAACATGGGGACGCCCCAACCACCATCAAGAAGTCCACGTAAGGGACAAGTCAATCTTCGTAAGAAACAACCCCGAAAGACCAGAGCAAGACTCCACCAACGCAGCCTAGTCTACGAAAAGACGAGCTGAATCTTCGTAAGAAACAACCCCTCAAGACCGTAAGCAAGACTCCACCAACGTCGGCTAATCTACGAAAAGACGAAATGAATCTTCGGAAGAAACAACCCCAAGACCAGAACAAGACTCCACCAACGCCGCTAGTCTATAGAAAAGACGAAATAAACTCGTAAGAACAACCCTCAAGACCGAGCAAGACTCCATCACCTTTCACTGATCTACAAGAAAGACAAACCGATACTCCGTAAAAGATCAACTCGAATTTAAGGGCAAGCCTCCACTTATCATGACAAGTCTCAAGAAGAAGACAAAAGTCATTTGTCGAGGAAAACAACCCCCGACAAACCGGGCAAGGCTCTACAACCATCTTCACCAAATCTACAGAGAGGACGGGCCGATTCTCCGAGGAAATAAACCTAGAACTCAAGAGGACAACTTCAGAGCTACCTTCGAAGAGACCTATGAACAGGCCAGACGACGCGCCAAGGAAGAAACAACCCAAAAGCGCTCAAGGACAAGATCCTATACTATCTTCAAGGATCTACGAGAAGACAATCGACAAGTCGGGAAACAACCCCGACAACTCAAAGCAAGACTTCAAACCAATCTTCAGCCTAGTCTACGTAGAAAGGCGAAATGAATCATCAAAGAAACAACACCGATGTTATGGAGCGTAACTCCAAACAACTCAAAGATGAGTCTACAAGAAGGAGATAAGAGCCTAAGCCTAAGGAAGAACTCTAAAGGCGCAATCTCAACAAGTCATCCGAGGAAAACAACCCGAAGACCACTACAAGAGCAAGCAGAGAACAAATCGCAACAAGTCCGCACAAAGGCGCATCGAATCATACAAGAAGTACAAATGCAAGATAGATAAGGGACAGATCTCTTTATTCAACATCTTAAAGATTACAAGTTACATGGGAAACAACTCCCTACAAGATACAAAGAAGACTCAGATGCACGGGGACCCCAACAAAAACTCCCACGTACAAGATACAAAGAAGACCTGGGGCCCTACGATCCTAAAGAGTACAACACCGCAGGCAGGGAGAAGCCAGCATCCAACGGCGAAGAAGACGGAGCGCCCGGACCAGATCTCGAACCCCAAGAGCCCGAGTCTCAACAACTCGGGGCTACTTCAAAGTCAAGACCCTTGCACCCAAGTCCATAAACACCTGAAGCTCGAAGAACCCCGACGACGGTAGCGAATGGACCCCAGGATCAAGATAAGTGACTTGGCGAAGAAAAGAAACCCCTCTCCTCGAGAAGGCTCCGAGTTCACCATGTCGCGGCAGATGAAAAGAGCCCAAAGGGAACGCCAACTCCACAAAGAGTAGAAGGAAGCACTCCCGAGAGCACCATCTTCAGCAAATTCCTCAAAAGGCACAACCTTCCCCAAAGACGAAGCGGCGACCAATACCGGTTGGGAAGCCGGCATATGTCTACCCAAGCGGTGAGGAAGCATACCAAAGAGGCTCGAAGGGTAACCGAAAAGAACCCTACCCGACCCACACCAAGAAAAAATGAAGGAGGAGAGGAGATCATCTTAGATCACAAGACATCCCTCACTCACAAAAGAACCTCAGTAGGCTCAAGAAGAAGCCCAGGGGCTGATCCAACTCACTCAACGACACCGCCATGGATCAGGAGCTCAGAAAGAAGCTTTTTCTCTACAAAAGGAGAGATAGTCCTGGAAGAAGAAGAAGCAGAAAAGAAGAAAGACGCTCTAGTTCATCAACGAAGCAAGATTCGCCATATTTATAGGCGTAACCAAATGCCTATGGACCAGGGTCCACGTAAGACGAGGCAACCAAAGAAAAAGGAGCGGTCACCTCAAATCACGCAAAGATGGAATTTATGGCAATGACGCCATGCACCGACGCGTTCCGAAAAAAACGGAGCGCAAAAAAAGCGCACTTTGTGTCATGGTCTAATACCACCGTCACAAGAATGTCCGGCTAATGCGCGTCTCGATGGCCTAGCTCTAGAGACAATGACACGAGATTTATACTGGTTCGGGGCAAATCGCACTCCCTAGTCCAGTGTGATCACTATCCGAGCTCAAATGCTCATACCGGGGCTCAGTACAAGCAAGGCGAGAGAGGGAGAGGGCTCCCAAGTCTCTATGATTGAGGCTAGTGCCAATATCGAGCGGAAGTAGTGGTGTTGGGAGTGAACCTCGTTGTTCTGCCTCAACCCGGAGGCCTACCTCCCTTTTATAGTCGCAAGGGGGGTAGGGAACATGAGCTCCTCTTAGGTTGAGGACTTGGAGAAATGGGAACGCGTGTACAGGGTAGTAGATATATGGAAGAGCTCTCAGTCGAGCTCCCGGCGTGAGCGAGAGCTCCCTTCGAGCTCCTGAGGGTCTTGGGCGTCGAAATTGGTCGTTGTCGTACGCGGGAATCGCGGTTTTGGCGGTGGTCAGGCGTCGCCTTGTCTCTAATCGCAGTTGGAAGATGTCTTCTCGGTATGGGGGGTGTCCGTACCGTCGATGGGAAGGCGTACCCCGTATGTACCTGCGCGGCACTATAACGGAGCTGTTGGAGCCGACGGGGTATGGCGAGGTGGTCGAATGACCTCTCCCCTCGTAGGTAGCGCTACGTGGCTACAGTGCACGCCGAGAGTGGTTGGACTGCCGTGAGTTGTTGACCAACTCGTACCCCGCAGACTTCTTCGAGAAGGTAGGCGGATGAGCTCTCGCGGTTGTCGTCACGGGGGCTTGTTGTGGGGAGCTCGAGCGAGTCGGAAAGAGCTCCTGTGATGAGGTCGAGCGCTGTTGAAGATGGGGAGCTCGCCGTTGAGAGACTTCGAGCGGAGCGGGACGATGGACCTCCGTCTGAGGAGCTCATTTGTGAGAGTCCGAGTGAGGCGGAGGCTTGTCCTAGCGTGGAGAGCTCATGTATGATGGAGACTTCGTGCCACGGTAGGATGTCTTGCCTTTCTCGCGATCGGGGTTCGGGTTATGTTTGGGCCGAGAGCTCGCTTATGTGTATCCCAAATATTGATCCCCACAAGTAGCCCCCCCAAGCATTTGGGGAGAAGAGGTCTCTCCCGCATGTCGCTTCATGCGGCGACTCTAGTCGTAGGGGGAGCCCCGTTGTCGGGTTGGTGTTTGATCGTGGGTGCGCTTGTGTGACTCCGCGGTGTAGTTCTCGAGGCTCCGTGAGAATAGTGGATTCTCGCGGAGGCTTTTTTAGAATTTTCGTGGGCTCATCGACCCGCCTCCGCGATTGTTCGCGAGGTGGTGAGCTCGAGCTCGATCTTGCCTCGTTAGCCGAGAGATCGAGTGCTCGGTGAGCCGCCGTCGGATAGTCCAGGTGAGGCTCGAGCTCGTCAGCTCGTTCGTCTGATCAGCTGGTGGATCATCCTCAAGTTTCGAGAGCCCGACTTCCGTGGTTCTCGAGCCCCCGAGCGACGTCTGGGGCGAGGTGCTTCCTCATCGGAGAGGTTAGCTCAAAGTCGATTGTAGCCCCTCGGCGACCCCAGACGTGCGCAAGCGAAAGCCCCGAGCCTTTCGAGCTCTCGGGCGCGGGCCGCCGATGCCGCCGCAAGGCGCCCTCGCTCGTGATATCTCTGGGCGGCTTTCAGCTCACGAGTTGAGCTGCCTTCGAACCCCGAAGGTGGTGAGCTCGGCGTTGCGAGCTCCGCTTTTCGGAAGCTCGGCGACTTGACCGTTGCGCTGAGCTCTTGGATTTTTACCCGTTGTGTAAAAATAGCCGCGAGATCTTACCGCTGGGATTTTTACCGTTGGCGGGGGTTATCCCATTAATGCCGCCAGTTCGGCTTCGCCAGGTGTCGTGCGCTGGTGATCTCGCTGTGTTAGTTGCGGGCGACGTGGTGCGTGGTGGGCCCCCAGCGGTTTCACCACTGCCGCCCGCCGCGCCGAGCTCTATAAATAGGAAGAGATCGGAGAGCGGATTTACCTTCCCATCTCTTGCCTTCCTCCACGCACGTAGAGAGAGAGAGGGTTCAATCACCGCCGCCCCGCCCGTGATCCGATCCTCCCTCCCTCGCTTCACCGGCGGCTTGTTCCGAGACTGAGAGATGGGTTCGTGGCTGCGCGTTCGACGGCGACGGAGGCGTTGATCGAAAGCAAAGGCAAAGACCGTCATGGCTGGTTGCCGTGATCCGCGGACGGGTGGCGGAGAGTGGATCATCCCGCCGGCGTCCCACGCAGTGCCCGACCTGCCGGCGGGGTACGTCGTCTCGCTTCATCGCTTCCACGAGCGCGGGCTCGGCATGCCCGGACGCAGTTCTTCCGCCGACTCATCTCGTGATCAAATCGAGCTCCAAAGACTTGACGCCCAACGGGTGCCGCTTCTTTCGGCCTTCTCCATGCTCTACGAGGGGTGGTTGGGGATTCCTCCCAACTGGGAGCTCTTCAAGCACTACGTCTTCGTGAAGATCCAGCCATTGCCGGCAGGAGGCGGCCCACGGCCCGACGCTGCGTGCTGCGTCCGCGCTGGGAAGGTTCGAATCCTTCCCGGAGGATGACTTCCCGTCGGCCAACCCCGGTGGAGGGAGGAGTGGTTCTACCTCAAGAACGACCCCTCTCACCCTCTGCCCTGGTTCACCGGCCGTACGCCAAGGGGAGCCACCGTGGCGCGGCGGCCGCACGACAACACCATGGAGGATGTGGAGGCGGCCGTGAGCAAGATCAAGGTGCTCCGGACGCCGGGCCGACGGTGAACCACATCATCGAGGCCCCGGCTCCGCAAGGCGGTGGTGCCCCTCCGGCGTCGGACTCTCCTGGATGTGGGAGATGAAGGAGGAGGAGGCCCCGTTCACGGGACGAAACGCCCGGCCTCACCGGCCGACCCGTGGGAGTTTTGATGAAGCAAGTGACGAAGACGGGGGGGTGAGGGCACCAAGAGCTCCCGATCCTTCCCGATCCGAGACCTCTCGCCGGTAAGTGCTCGTCATTTCGGCCTCGCCGCTCCTTCGTTGTCTTGAGTCTTCTTTACGAGCTCGAGCTCTACAGGTTGGCGTGGTGCGTCCCCCCCGGCTCTCAACCTCCTCTTCCCCAGGGCTAAGGCCGACACCCGCCGCCGTCCAGCGCCCCCTCGTTCGAGCGAGGCGGCCTCGTCCAGCGAGGCGGCGAGCAGGCGGTCGAGGAGGTGGAGCCCGCGTCGGGCTGCGGTGTGCCCCCCGGCGTCGACGGCGCTCTCAGCCGGAGGTTGGGACCTCGTCGGGGCCAGTGAGCTCACCGCCCCTGGTGATGGCCTTGAGCGTGTCGGCGCCCGCTCCGCAAAGATCGCCAAGACCGGCGCGAGCCCCCACACGTAGCCTGTTCGATCGGGGCGACTCGGGGCTCCGGCGTAGGCGAGGCGCGAGAAGAAGAAGAGGCCGAAGAGGGTGGCCGCCGTAAGCTCTCCACCCTTCGTGTCGTTGTTGGCGTAGCGGTTGACCTCGTGCATTGACCTCTGGGCCGTGTTTAGGGCGGCGACGGCGCACCCTATGAAACATCCGAAGACAGGCAGCCGAAATTACCGGCGCGGGCTCGGGCTTAGAGATGACGAGCTCGACGGCGCCGCTGACCATGAGCTCGCGGCGGAGCCTCGAGCGCGCGCCGGCGAAGTTCGGGGACAGTGATGGCGAGCCTCGGCCACGGAGCTGGCGACGGACGGCCAGCGCGAGGAAAGGCTCGAGGATGATGGCGCCAAGCTTCCTTCAAGGGGCGTTGTCGACCCCGCCACTGGTTTCGGGAGCCTCTCGTGCTCGACTCCTCGTCGGCGCCGACCGTCCCTGTGGGCTAGGCATTGAGGACCGTGTTGAGCTCGGTCGAAGAGCTTCACCGATCGGCCTCGGGCGCCCGTACTCGAGCCGCCGCGAAGTACCTCGGGCGGCGACGAGACGGAGGAGGCGGTTCCGAAGGAGACCCCGGCCACCGAGGGAGCACGCCGAAGAGCCCGCGCGAGGTCGAGGCCCATCCTCGGTGCCGAGGAGGTCGTGTCGACATCTCCGACGACGAGGACGCCGACGGGCGGCGAGCCCGGTGCGGAGGCCGGCGATGAGGGCGGGAGGACGGCCATCGGAAGGCGCCGCCACCAACGCCGCCGCCGCGTCTCGGGTGCCGCTCCCGCCGTGGGGGCGATCGGAAGTTGACGGGGCAAGGTGTCCGCAAGGCGCCGCCGCGCGACGGCGCCCTCCGCCGGGCGTGGATATCGCGTTATTCCGCCTATGCTCGCCCGCCGCCGCCGCCGCCGTTCGAGGAGGCGGAGTCGTCGACCATTGGAGCCGGCGAGAAGTGCGCTTCGCCGCCTTTCCGAGGTTTGTCGATCATTAATGTCGCGGTAGTCGGGCTTCGCGTTTAAATTCGCCCTTTTTTAATCGCTTGTGGTTTGCGTGGCGTAAGGGAGGCCATCATCGGGATATAACCGCTGACAAAGACCTCCCCGAGGGCCGGTGGTTTCGTCGGGTGGCCGACGACGCCAGGCGCGGAGATGTGCGACGAGCTTGGCTCCACGCAGCTCCAAAGACCGGCCCCCCGGAGGCCCGGGCGGAGGAGGCGGCCGACCTCATTCGCGGAGCGAGGAGCGGGCCGCCAAGGAGGCCCAAGCGAAGGTGGGAGGCCGCGGCCGCAAGAGGCGGCCCGGCGGGAGGGAGGAGCTCGAGCTCGCCCACAAGAGACAGCGAGAAGATGCAGGAGGAGCTCGACTCCCTTCGCCGGAGGCTTGACAACAAGGAGCTTGAGCCGGGCGCTTGAGCCGAGCGCGAGTCCCTACGGAAGGACAAGGACGAGCTTGCGAGCAACTCCGCCACCGTGACGCCCGAGCTCGAGGGTGAGTGCTCTTGCCCTTGTCATTCTTGTCTTGTTTGTTTGTTTGCTCGAGGTCGATCGCCCTCGTCGGCGGGACTTTAGCCTACGACCGTGAAGCTTCCGAGTTGTGGTGCGACCTCCGCGCCTCGGAGGCGGAGCGGGTTCGGTTTGAAGCCGAGAATTATGAGCTCGGTACAACGAGCAAGAGCTCTACGACAAGCCGTGGAGTAAGCGGGCGGTGCCTCCTCTTTGCGTCCCCATGGCCTTGTGGCTCGTGGTCTAATCCAGTTGTCTTTGTTTGCGGCTAAGAAGCGTAAATCCCTCGAAGGCGACGCGGGAGGCCGAGGGTCAGAGTCGGGAGCGCCCGCCTCCGAAGCCTCTCTTCAAAGACACGCAGCTCGACTCGCTGCAGAGAAGGAGGCGGACTGAGCAAATACACCAACACGACCTCATCGGTGTGAGGAAAGAGTTCGGGAGCCTCCAAGAGTATGCCGCTAAGGCCGTGGAGGAGGCCGAGAGCTCGGGGGGCGCGCGTGAGGGTCTCGCGTCGAGGTTGAGGGCGCCCCCGACGCCCGGGTGGTGGACTCGGCAAACCCGATTGAGCTGGTGTCGACCATCCCGCACAAGACGGAGGATGCAGGCCGCGTGGTCCACAAGGCGTCGGCGTCGTCTTCACCCACTACCCTTACTTTGAGGTCGACATCGTGAAGAAGGGGTGGCGCCGGGCGTTGACGATGCTGATGTGGAGCGGAAAGGCTGCCGGTCGCCGCTGAAGCCGCCGAGCTGAGCTATCTCGCCGAGCTCGTTAAGCTTTGCCACCGAGGAGCTCGAAGTCTCTTCGAGCCTCCCCGCCGGTGGAGACGGAGCGCAGGAGCCCGTCGAGGAGGAGGAAGCTGCGCAGGACATCCCCGCCCCGGTGCCGATGGACCAAGACCCGCCTGCGCAAGGATAGGAACTCGAGGCTAGGCCTCTTTTGGTTGTGAGCTTATTAAGTCCTCGTAGTCGAGGCAAATTGTAAAAACTTATGGCAGCTCATGTGTTAACTAATGGAAGTCGTCTTCCCCTTTCATCGTACTCTGTTTCTACTTTGACTTTTGGTGAGCTCATGATTCGAGAGCCGAATGGTGGGCCGTTCCTCGCTGGCCGCAGGGGCGTGGGAGGTCGTTAGGCAGTCGCACCATGCTCTAAGGCGATGAGCTCATGACTTAGTCGTTTCGGAATGTCGTTTCGAGTTAAGGGGGGAGAGTGTGAGTTTGTGCTCATCGTTGAGCTCTGAACTTGTAAGTTTTTGCGAAAAAACGGTGTGTTAAAAACGTGGGGTGTGCACCCCGCTCCTTGTAGCCCCCGAGCAAGGGCGGGTCTTCGCCGGGGCGAAGGCCGGTCGTTGCTCAGACGTGCTAAGGAAAGAATTCGAAATGCTTGCACATATTTTTGCATCGAATTTGTGCTTTTATTGAGCTCTCGTAGCTATAACAATACATTTAGGGGTAGAAGCGACGTAGCTGTTCGATGTTCCATGCGTTGGTGAGGACTCGGCCTTGGTGGTCCTTGAGCTTGTATGTGCCCGGTCTCAGCACTTGGTCGATGGTGAAGGGACCTTCCCAAGGCGCCAAGAGCTTGTGCTTGTCCTTCGAGCTCTAGACTCGACGCAGGACGTAGTCGCCGACGCTGAAAGCTCGTCCCTTGACGTGGCGGTCGTGATAGCGCCTCATGGACTACAGGTACTTGGCGGAGTGGATGAGGGCGATGTCACGGGCTTCGTCGAGCTGATCGGCAGCGTCTTCGAGCAGTTCCTGGTTGTTGTGCTCGTTGAAGGCCTGGACGCGGGGCGAGCCGTACTCGAGGTCAGTGGGGAGCACGGCCTCGGACCCGAAGACGAGGAAGAACGGCATCCGCCCCGTAGCTCTGCTTGGCATTGTGCGAAGACTCCATACGACTGAGGGGAGCTCGGCGAGCCATCGGGGGGCGTATTTCTGGAGCCTCTTGAAAATGCGTGACTTTACGCCCTGCAGGATCATGCCATTAGCTCTTTCTACCTGCCCGTTGGTGAAGTTGGTGCCGTTGTCGGTGATGATGGAATTCGGGACCCCGAATCGGTGGATGATACCAGTGAAGAACTTGACGGTCTCCTCAGCTCGGCACCGCGCGATGGGCATGACCTCGATCCACTTGGAGAACTTGTTGATGGTGACGAGGAGGTGCGTGTATCCCCTAGCGGTCTTCTTGAAGGGCCCTACCATGTCGAGCCCCCAGACCGCGAACGGCCAGGTGAGAGGGATCGTCTGGAGGGACTGTGTCGGGAGGTGTGTCTGCTTGGCGAAGAACTGGCATCCCTCGCAGTGTCAGACGACTCGAATGGCGTCCGCGATGGCGGTCGGCCAGTAGAAGCCTTGACGAAATGCTTTTCCAACGAGAGCTCGTGGCGCCGCGTGGTGGCCGCATTCGCCGGCGTGGACCTCCTTGATGAGCTGCTCTCCTTGCTCGAAGGTGATGCATCACTGGAGGACGCCGGAGGCTCCGCGACGGTAGAGCTCTTCTCCAACGAGGACGAAAGATTTTGCTCTCCGCGCCAGACGTCTTGACTCTTCTTGCCCCGGGGGGAGCTTGCCTTCCTTGAACCACTGGAGCAGCGGGATCCGCCAGTCAGGCTTGGGGACCGTCGTGGTCGAGTTTGACCCAGCCCCCGAGCCGGCCGGGCTTGAGCTCGTCGCTAGGCGGGGCCTTCGTATTGGGCGAGCTTGCGGAGCATCTAACTCCATAGGGGTCTCGAACCCGGCGCCGCCGTGATCGAGTTCGCCCGCCGGCGCGGGTTCACCCTTGAGCCGTATCGACGCTTATCTGCTCGTGCATGAAGACGCCCCGGCGCGACCGGGTGGTGGTCTGATGCGAGTTTGGCGGGGACGTCGGCGTCGTTGTTGAGGTGGCGATGGACGTGGTTGACCTCGAGCCACGTGGAAGTGCTCCTCGAGCTCTCGGACCTTCTGGTGGTACGCGATCATCTTTGGGTTGACGCATTCGACTTCTTTCATGACCTGGTTCTTTACGAGCTCGGAGTCGCCCCGGATCTCGAGGTGCCGGATGCCGAGCTCATGTGCGATGCGCAAGCCATTCACCAAAGCCTCGTACTCGGCCACATTGTTGGATGAAGGGAAGTGTAGGCGGATCGAGTACTTCATGCATACCTTGTTCGGGGAGATGAAGACGAGCCCGACGCCGGCGCCGTACTTCTTTACGGATCCGTCGAAGTATAACGTCCAGTACTCGATGTCGTCGGGTCCAGGTGGTCGCCGACCTCGATCCACTCGGCGATGAAGTCGGCCGGGCCTCGAGACTTTATGGCGTCTCTCGGGGGCGTAGGTGATGTCGGCCCCCATGAGCTCGATTGCCCACTTGGCCATGCGGCCCGCAACCTCGAGGCTACGGATGATCTCGCCGAGCGGTACTTGGAGACGACCGTGGATCGGGTGGGAGTCGGCGTAGTGCTCGAGTTTGCGCCGGCGACAAGAACGCGTATAAGAGCTTCTCGAGCTGCGCGTAACGAGTCTTGGTGTCGGTGAGGACTTCGCTGGTGAAGTACACCGGGCGCTGTACCTTGAGCGCGTGCCCTTCCTCCTCCCTCTCGACGACGAGCACGGTGCTCACCACCTTCGAGGTGGCCGAGATGTAGAGGAGGATCGGTTCGTTAGGCGCAGGTGCGACGAGTACTGGCGGGTTGGCGAGGAGTTGCTTTAGTGAGTCGAGAGCTTGCTGGGCCTCATCGGTCCAGGCGAAGCGCTCAGTTTTCTTCAACAACTTGTAGAGTAGGAGGCTCCGTTCCCCGAGTCGAGCTATGAAACGACTTAGTGCGGCTAGGCACCCCGTGAGTCGTTGCACGCACTTGACGTTTTTGATCGGCCCCATGTTCGTGATGGCGGCGATTTTCTCTGGGTTAACCTCGATGCCACGCTCGGAGACGATGAAGCCAAGCAATTTCCCTCGTGGGACCCCGAAAACGCACTTTTCGGGGTTGAGCTTGACTCCGAACTCTCGGAGCTTGGCGAAGACCTTTTCAAGGTCAGGGATGAGCTCTTTCGAGCGTTTTGTCTTGACAATGATGTCGTCGACATATGCTTCTACGAGCTTTTCGAGGAGCTCCTTGAAGACTTTCTGCATGCACCTTTGGAAGGTGGCGCCCGGCGTTTTTCAAACCGAAGGGGCATTGTCACGTAACGAGAATCGCGCCAAACGGTGATGAAGGAGGTGGCGAGCTGATCGAGCTCATTCATCGCGATCTGGTGGTAGTCGGAGTAAGCGTCAAGAAAACAGAGCGTCTCGCACCCGGAGGTGGAGTCAACGATTTGGTCGATGCGCGCAAAGGAAACGGATCCTTCGGGCATGCCTTGTTGAGACCCGTGTAATCAACACACATTCTCCATTTCCCATTCTTCTTCTTAACTAGTACAGGGTTGGCTATCCACTCGAGATGATACACCTCCTTGACAAACCTAGCGACTAAGAGCTTGTCTATCTCCTCGGCGATTGCCTGGCGTCGATCGTCGTCGAAACGTCTAAGCCTTTGCTTCACCGGCCGAGAGCCGGGTTTGATGTTCAAGGAGTGCTCGGCGACTTCCCTCGGTATGCCGGGCATATCCGAGGCCCTCCACGCGAATACGTTGAGGTTCACGCGGAGGAAGTCGACGAGCTCGCTTTCCTATTTGGGAGAGAGCTCAGACCCCACGCAGAGGGTGCGCCCGCCCTCGTCGATCTTGACCTCCTTGGCGTCCTTTTTGGGCTCGAACGTGCCGGTGACTTTGTCGGTCTCGCCGGGAGAGCTCGTGCTCCCCAGCCGGCTGAGCTCACCGGCCGCGCTTGCGCTGGCCACCTTCTTGAGCTCGGGGGAGTCCTCAGCGCTGGCCCAGGCCATCATCTTCGGTAGCATCTCCTCGATCTCGATCGCTGCGTCGGCGTACTGGACGGCGGTGGCTTCGCAGCCAAAGGCGTGCTCGAAGGTGGAGTCGATGGTGATGACCCCTTTCGGCCCAGGGATCTTGAGCTTGAGGTAGGTGTAGTTGGGGACGGCCATGAACTTCGCGTAGCACGGCCGCCCCAACAGCGCGTGGTAGGCGTTCTTGAACGGGAGCACCTCGAACGTGAGGACCTCCTTGTGGAAGTTGTCCGGGGTGCCGAAGGTGACGGGGAGGTCGACCCGCCCGAGCGGGACCATCTGCTTCCCCGGCACCACGCCGTGGATCGGTTCCGGCGAGGGGCGGAGTCACGCCTTGGGGATGCCAAGGGCTTGGAGCGCGTGGATGCAGAGGAGGTTGAGGCCGCTGCCGCCGTCCATCAGCACCTTGCCGAGGCGCTTGGTGCCGATGATGGGGTCGAATGACGAGCGGTACCTCCCCCACGGGATGTGTTGTGGATGATCCACCTTGTCGAAGGTGATCGCGAGCTCGACCACTTGAGGTAGGCGGGCGTTGCGTGCTCGGTGAAGAGGACCTCGCAGCGGGTGAGCTTTTGGCGGCGCTTGGACCGTGGCGGGAGCTCCCGAAGACCACGTTGGCGGCGCCGTCCTCGATGTAGAGGTCACCATCGAACTCATCGGGAGCCGGCTTGGCGTCCTTGTCGTCGTCATCCTTGCCTCCTCCCCGCAGCGTGCCCATCACGTGCTTCTCCATGAGGCGGCAGTCCTTCATCTTGTGCTTGACCGGGCCCTCGTGGTGCGGGCACGGTGCCTCGAGCATCTTGTCGTAGTGCTCTTTGGGCACGAAGTTCGCGCCACCCTTGGGGCCAGCCTTGCGCTTGTCCGCCACGGCGACGAACTCGTCGTCGTCGTTGTCGCGGGGCGCTTGTTCTTCCTATTCTTCTTCTTGCGGCGGGGCGCCGACCCTCGGCGGCGCCCGTCGTCGACCTTTGGCCTGCCCTTGCCCGTGACGGTGGAGACGGCGTCCTCTCCCTCGGCATGGCGGGTGGCGAGGTCGAGGAGCCTTCCGCGGTCTTGGGCTACGGGCGCCGAGCTCGTGGATGAGGGTCTCGCAGTGGTGCCGAACGTGAAGGCGGTGATGACCTCGGAGTCGGAGGCCTCGAAGAGGTTGTTGCAGAGCTTGGAGAAGCACCTGATGTAGTCGCGCAGGCCCTCCCCCTTCTTCTGCTTGCACCCTCGGAGGTCCCACGTCGTGCTCGGCCTGGTGTAGGTGCCCTGGAAGTTGCCGACAAAGACGTCGCGCAGGTCCTCCCAGTTGCGGATGGTGCCCTCCGGGAGGTGCTCAAGCCATGACCGCGCGGAATCTGCAAGGTAAAGCGGGAGGTTGCGGATGATGAAGTAGTCATTGTCGGCGCCCCCGGCCTGGCAGCCGAGGCGGTAATCCTCGAGCCAGGTGGCAGGGTCGGTCTCCCCATTGTACTTCTGCACCGAGGTCGGAGCTCGGAAACGGGAAGGAAATGGGGCGTCGTGGATGCGTGAGCCGAACGCCCTCGGCCTCCTTGAGCTCGAGCTCGAGGACCGGCGGTCTCGCTTGGGAGACGGGCTTCGCGGGCGGCGCACCGGTGTGGGGCTGCGGCTCTTGTCTTCTTCGCTGTTGTGGCGCCCACCGCGTCGCTTGCTGTAGGTGCGAGGACGCTTTTCGTGGTCGTCGCGGTGGTACTGTCGTCGTCCGGGGGCGTTCTTTCGGCCCGAGCCTCCACTTTGCGCCGGGCGTTGATGGTGTCCTCGGGCGTCGCGGTTCTCGCCGACTTCGTCGGCGGCGCGTGGACCGGGGATGCGAGGAGGCCTCGTGCTCCTCCAGCGATCGGCGGTCGGCGTATTGAGCTTCGCCGCTGGCCGGACCCCGCCTCCGCCCGGGAGCCTCTTGAGTTGCTCGTGGGTCAGCGTGCCTCGGGTCCCCTCGGGGGCCGGGCAACGTCGGAGGAGTAGCGGCTGCGGCCGCCCGAGGTGCAGGATGCCCTCCCGAACACCGGCGGGGAGCTGTTCGGGCCATCGTCCGGTTGATGCGGTCGTGGGCGTCGCGGGCTCGAGCTCGTGCTCGCGGTTCTTTGTCTTCCTCCTTGCTCGGCGAGGAGGGCTTCGCGCTCTTGGGCTGCCCCGCGCTCGAGCTCCTCGAGCTCCTTGAAGGGTCGAGATGGGGACTAGAGGGGGGGTGAATAGTCCCTTTTAAAAACTAATCGCACCGGATAACCGAAACAAATGCGGAATTAAACTTATCGGTCTAGCCAAGACTTCACCCCTCTAACTAAGACTCTAAATCACCTCACAAAGGATCCTACACAAGAAGAGTGAGGTGACAAGCCTAGCTTGAGCTCCTAATCAATTCTAATGCAAGGTCACACAAACCTAAGCACTAGTACTTCAAGCACGGGTGAGCTCCTACACAATTCTAGTAAGCACAAGCACAAAGCCCCTAAGCTCACTAGATGCACAATGGACAAGGCAACACACGCCTAACCCAAAGGCTCAAATTACCTAGCTACACAAGCTAAGCAAAGTAACTAATCAAGCTACACAAGCTAGATAGTCACAACTACTCTACTCAAGCACAAGCACAATATATATATGAATGTAATAACAAAGCTTGTGATGAAGAGATTGCAAACCACCGCGAAGTGTGGACACAAGATGACACCGGTGATTTTTTACCGAGGTCTCGGGAAGCTTGCCAACTTCCCCCTACTCCTCGTTGTGTCGACCAACACTTTAGTGGTTCCACGGTTTGGCGAATCACCCGGTGATGATTCTCAAGCTTAATGGCCAGTGCCAAATCCCACAGCTGGGAGCTCGATCGAGACACTCACACAGTGTGAGTTCTCTAGCCAATCCCTCAGAGGGTACCGCGTGAACCCACACACAAGTGTGGTAGCTCAATGACACGCTCCACTAGAGTTGCTCTTCACGATCCCCGCGAGGTGAGCACGAACCTCTCACAATCTCTTCTTCGGAGCACCGCACAAGCTTCCTTGCGTGCTTCACGAAGTCTCTTGCCACCAAGCCGTCTAGGAGGTGGCAACCTCCAAGAGAAACAAGCACACCGGCTTGCAACACGATCACCTAGTGCCACGAATGCGATCTCTCAACGCAACGCACTAGAACTCGATCTCTCACTCAATCGGATGAACGATATCAAGCATATGTGAGTGGGAGGGCTCTCAAGCACTCTCAAGCATGGACACAAAGTCCCCAAGGTGCTAAGCACCAGCCAAGGCCGGCCACACCCTCTATTTAAAGCCCCCAAGCCAAAACTAGCCGTTGAGCTCGAAAAACCACAGCTTGCGCGCTGCCCGGCCGGGCCGCGCCGACCCGGACTCACCAGCGAGTCCGGTCGAGAGTCCGATCAAAGCGTCCGATTGACGCGATAGGAAAAATTCAGGCTTCTGAGAGCCCTCTGCCGGGGCGCTGGCCGGAGCCTCCGGGTCGGTGCGTCCCGTCCGCGCTTTGTGCGTCCGGTCACCGCTGACAGCCCGACCAACGCCCGATCAAACGTCCATAACTCTTTCATCCGAACTCCGTTTTCGATGATCTTGGACTCTATGGAAAGCTTACTCAGAGGGCTACACAACCCACATGGTTACTTGATCCAAATCACAATGGATCAAAGTATTATTCCACTCTAAGAGCAGTCCAAGTGTCCGAGAAACACCGAAACAACTTCTCCTTTGCAAATGTGCCAACACCACCAAGTGTACATCACCATGTGCATGTGTGTTAGCATTTTCACAACCATTTTCAAAGGATTTTCTCTTGCTCTTACCACGCCACTCGATCCTAACACATCGCAAAGTTAGATCGCTCAAGTGGCACTAGATGACCGATATGCAAACAAGTTTGCCCCTCTTGATAAATACGGCCATCTATCCTAAATCCGGTCATAAACTTCTCTAAGCTCCTCATGACCGGTGAAATGAAATGCCCTATAGGTTATACCTTTGCCTTGCGCAATTCCATTTCGCTCCATCTCCAAGTGTCGATACAACACATGCACCAACACGATCAAGAATGATATGATCCACTTCATATCATCACATGACCTTCTTGGTCCATCGATCTTGACCTCACTTGCTCTTCACCGTTGCGTCGGTCCATCGACGCCAAGTCCCTCGACTTGCCCTTCACACTTGCAACCGGTCCATCAAGCCAAGCCTGGTCTTGATCTTCACCACCTTGGTCACATGACTCCATGTCATGTCTCATGTGCAATAAGCTCCTTCATTGCATCATCACATGTGAACTAATCTCCTGTGTATATTCTCAATCACACATATTAGTTCACCTAATGTTGACACTCAATTACCAAAAACCACAAGGGACCTTTCAATCTCCCCCTTTTTGGTAATTGATGGCAACACTACTAAGATATGGAATTGAAGATTAAAACTTTCTTCGTAGTGGTAACTCCCCTATATGTGTGCCCAATTGATCTCGAATTCAAGGTTTGCACACATACAAGATATGAAAACTTTTGGGAGGATTAACACTACAAAGTGATGCTAAGGTATATAGGATAAACCTTTGAAGCGAGATACCAATCGGAGTTGCAAATTAAAGATCATCCTTAGCATCATCCATGTAACTAGACATACATCAAAACTCAAGATACCATGTGAGATCAACATTATAAGCAATGGTTCTTGATTCACATGAAAAACTATATATGTCTAGCTACCACCTATGCATACTAGTTATCAAATCATCAATCAAGTTTTATGACTAGCATACACCACACAAGCATTGCATATAGAATCTAAAAACTTATGCAAATGCAAGCAAGCACATGAATATGCACATATCAAATGTAATCAATCAAGTTCATGAGCTTGCTCCCCCAACTTGTGTGCTTCTCTTTTGTCAAGAATGTTGATCCTCTTCTAATCTTCAATCTTGCTCCCTCTTATTCTATGTCCATATTCTCACCACCTTTGTCATATATCCAAAGACACTTACATATCTTTGTCCAATTTCTCCCCCTTTGTCATCAATTTCCATAAAGGGATGCCTCTATTGATACAAAGGTTGTGACTAGGGATAGATGGTGATTTTTGAATCTTCATTTTTGATGGACACCACCATATGTTGGAATGACACCACTTGTAACCACCACATGTGAAAGCATGAAAACCACCTTGAAATGCCACATGTAGGTCACTTGTAGGATCCTTGACCTTGATCTTGAGGTGGGGCACCTCCCCCTATGTCAAAGCATATGTCAAACCATTTGAACAATTGGAGCACTTGTTGGTGAGGGTAGCTTTCTTGATTTGAAATGATTACTTAAGGTTGAGGATCACTTGTGGAACCACCATTCATACCACGTGAATGAAAGATACCACGTGTAGGAATATGATATATCTTGCAATGTGGTAGCCACTAGAAAAGATTTGTCAATTGTATCCAATTCTCGAACTATATTGTTTCCATGAGCTTCTTTCTCTTTGACTTGATCTAGATCACTTGCACAAGATAATCTAACTCGGTTTGAACCAATGACAAGCTTCTTCACTGTCACACCCCAAATTTTCGGATTTTGGGTTGTGAATAGAAAACACCAAAATTATTTTTTGAGCTTTCCGTTTAATCTTTCATTATTAGTTTCTCGACATCCTTAGACCTCAACTTCAAAGCACTTCTCTATGATCGAGTAACATCAATCCGTCCTCAAACCTTTTGAAATTTTTCTGGCTTTTCCGAAGCTATTTCCTCGCTTTTAGGTGAGCTTTTTCTTTTTTTCTAGATCCTCTCAAATATCTTTTCATGAGCTCCAAATACTTTTATTTTGGTTCGTCATGATCAAAAGTGTCTCTGAGAATTTTTCTGGAATTTTCAGAGCCTTCTAGGTATTTTTCGTGGCTTAAATATGATTTCAGGATTATCTTGAAATTATTACAAGCTATAAAATAAATCCCGAAATTAAGAAAATTCGAAAAGTCTCCAAACCCTACATATAAATACATGCCGGTCTTCTCCTCGTCTCTCTGATTCCAGATCTGAAAACCTCATCCCGAGCCGCCTCTCTCCTAGCGCTCTGTATGCCTCGCCGAAGTTCGGAAAAGCTAGGTTTCCGGCGAGCTCTCCGGCGACCTTTTCCGGCCATCTCAGTCATCCCCGGAACAAACCGTCTCCACCACGAGGTAGATCTCGTCGTTCTCTACGCCGTGGTATATTCGTTTGTCCGAATCCATCATGTTTTGATCGAGTTCCTCTCCGTTCTTCTTTTCCGGCGAAGTACTCCGGCGAACTCCATGGACGTCGTCTTTCTCCGTCGTCTCTGGCCATCCCGCGCCCTTGGATCCCATCCTCCGGCCACTTGGGAGCCGTGTGCCCGCGAGCCGCGCCCTGCGCCGTCCCGTCCTGCGCCCCGGCGCGTGCGCTGCTCAAGGCAGGGCTGCTGCCGCCGCCGCTCCATGCGTGCGTGTGTGCACCGCACTGCCCCTGCCTGGCCCCTCCGTGTGCGCGGGCCCTGCACCGGCGCTGTGTGTGGGCGCCCTGCTGCGCCGCCGCGCGCGCGTGTGCTGCTGCCCTAGCTCGGCCAGCCGAGCCCCTCCTTCCCGGGCGCGAGCACAACAACAGCAGTCAGCCATCGGCCATGGCTGCACGCGTACGTGAGAAGGCAGGTAGAAGATGCAGGTAATTACAAGTTTGCCACCCTGCAGCTTAATTACAATTTTTGCCATCCAGTCAATAATCTCCACCGTTCATTCATTTTAACTCCAAATCAAATGATTCTAGTTGCGTTAGATTCGTGTTGTCGCATTAGTGCTGATCTCTATCATGTATCTCAACTGTGAATTTATTAATTTAATTACAATTTGATTAATGCTTTGTGTAATTGAATTCCTAATTAAAAGCAATATAGGTTTTATACCTCGGTGATTTTGGAATAAAATGTCAATATGATTAATTGCTATTATAGATGTGTTTACAAATAATAATTTGGTTAGTTCAAACACGTTGCATATGCCACACATCTATTAGTCGCATTCACATATATATTAATATTTTGCAAAGAGAAAAGTTTAACTTAATTAATTTATATGGCATGTTTATAATTAAAATATGACTAGATCCAACTCGATTTTGAACTCAAATATGATGTGACCAATCTGAATTAATTTTATTTACATGGTTTTCTTAATTAAAATAAATAAAGCATGTAGTCTTTTTATTTCCTTCCATAATATAAAGCATCGATAGTCGTTTATTTTTATCGATAGCTCTACTTTCGGCGTATATTGCGTTCTCTCTACCGTAGCAACGAGTTATCTATTAGCATGCTGTTTTAAAGCTTTTATGATGATTGGTGTATCGCTCTTAGTTTATTCTTTTTGCCTGCTTGTATGTGTGGTGCTTGCTACGAGTAGAACGAAGACCGTTTGTGAGCGTTGAAGATTGGAAGCAACATATGAGAAAAGCCGGAGCAACTATAAAAGGCAAGTATAGTTTTGGAATATGTTAACTTTAAATCATGATCATATGACTTGATTAATGTTAATGCATTGGACGTTAAATGTGAATTGTTTAGCAACATGTGGACTTGTCTCGTACTAGAGTCTCCTGAAAACAGTACAACCGTGAGGGCTAATGGGCTCGGTTTTAGTTCAAGATGAGGACATTGTTTAACTTATTAGTGGTTACCGAAAGACGTTAGGGTAAAAATGCATCGTGGATCCCCGTGGAGGGTTGTATCACACGGGGACTGCCGCACCTGGTGGACCGGCCAATTGGTGTGTCGCACGGATTGACGGAAGATACCTAGCGGCCCTAACATGTTAGATGAACCTTTGAAAGACTTCATAGTGAACCCCGGGCGACCGTCCCTAGGAAGAGGGTCAAGAGGTCGACGGGCCTCACACGTAGGGCAATTCACGGCTCACGGTGAAAGTGTACACCTCTGCTTGTGAGTAAAAACGGTATATCGGCCGTGCTCACGGTCATGAGCGGCCTTGGAACCTTTGCATTAAAGATGATGACCTATGTTTATTTAATATCTTATAATTTATCGTTTATGCTTTACATTATTATGTTATAATGATCATGGTATTTGGGTAAGATATTGCCTTGCTATATTTGCTGAGTTCGACATGGACTCACTCTTGCAATTTCCCCCACCTCAGTCTGTTGGCATAAGTCACATGGAGAATGGATGAAGATTTTAGTTCTTGGCATACGGAGCCCCCAGTCAACTGTCCCTGAAGATTATGGAGCCCGAGAAGTTTAGCAACCATTCCGTGTTACTCTGATAAATTGTGAGTGTTTGTTTAGTTATATTTTCGCTTTAAAGCATTGTTTCTGATATTTACCTGTTTTATGTTATATGTGTGGACTTCCTGGGCACACATATGGCTAGTTTGGTCTCCTCTGGAAAACCAGGCGTGACATTCACACCTCATGCTAAGGGTTATCTTGACAATGTTGAGTTGAAGTACTTGAATGCTCATTCTCTAGATCAAATACTATAGGTTCACTAGCTCATGAACATGTCATATGTCACCACTAGATCATATAAAATATAGAAGCAATAGTGGTACCATATAAGCATTAAAAATATTTGATTTTCATGAATGATCACTATGTATGACTATATGCACTAGCAAGTCCTTAGCAAATTATGAATGCATATGTCAAACAATTTCACCTTGCTATGTTGGAGTAGAGGATAGTCATTAGATTCCAATTTAGCTCTCCAACTAGCATCATGAAGTCCAATTCAATAGCTTGGTGAAGACAATATGTACCAATTTGAATTCCATGCTTCACCCATATGAATTGAGAACCACTTATGATCAAGTGCACTTCTTGTTGTGGTTGACTTGCTTTCTTTTTGCTCTTTGCTTGCAAGAGAGAAAACCATTTGAATTTTGCATGAAACATCTCTCTATTTGGGTGTTGCTTGCTTCTCTAGATCAACCCATTTGAATTCTTCAACTAAGCATCTCCAATAATTCTTAGAATCTCACTTCCATGTTAGCCATCCAAGCCGGTGCTCGGTTTATCTACAGTAGGCGGTATGCCCCCAACGGGAGAAGTGACCTCTCCAAGAACCATTCTTGATACTCATTTGAATTGACTTTGGTTGATTGATCCACATGATGGACTTATCATGATAAATAGACTTGATTCTTCTTTAAGTCCTTTTCTTTCTTCCAAGGATATCCAAAGATCACTTGAACTCATTTCTTGCTTTCCATCTTGAGCTTGGTCTTGATCTTCAACTAGAGTACTAGATGTGTACAATGTACACTCCCCCAAAATCAATGGTTTTTGTACTCTTTGCTTGTCATACTTCTAACTCAATTCAAAACCAAACTTAGGTGCATCAAACACTTATCAATATGATTCCAACTTGAGGACCTTTCAATGAGAGTGACTCTTGATCAATCCAATAATTGTCACTTTTTTTCGCATTTTGTACATCTCAAAGAATAAACCATAATTCTCAATGTACATGATGAAATGCCACGAAATTTGTGGAGATGTGCAACACTAAGTCATCTAGCAGCCACAAAAATTTGAGCTCCATAGCCCTTATGGATTGCTACCAGATTTCACACCTTCCCTCACTACTACATGCTGAAAACTGGCGCAACATATCACACAAGTTCCACTCCAAAACCAAAGTATCCCTTGTTCTATCATCATGAAATTTCTACAGCATCTTGTACCATAAGTATAGAGCATGCATATCAAATTTCAAGCCATTCCAATAAGATTTGATCTTCCAATCGTGGCTAAGATCACAGCTCACTCATATTTTTCAAGAATGGACAGATTTGAGCAATTGAGCTATGCTTCATCAATTTGAATCAAATTGGATGCTAACTTGTTTGAATACCATCACAAGACATATTTCCATTGAAATCACATACTAAAGATCATCTCATGATCATATCCATTCAACCCAACTCAAATTTGATCTGCTAAGCATTTAATCCATTCAAACATCTCATAGCAAGCAACATATGCATACATATCCAATTCAATCAACTCATATGCACCCAAATATGTGTGATCAACTAGAAATATACCTTTGTAGATCATGATCATCAACTAGCAAGCTTTAAACTTGAATTGTTTGCAAGCCATCAAATGATTCCAATGAAACTCCACAACTTGAACTATAGCACTTGTATGTTATAGCACTTGGACTTCATTCTTTCTTGACTTGGCATTAGGACATAATTGCACTAGACTTCATTACTTGACTCAATAACATGATGAACAATGTGAACTCAATTGAATCAAGTCTCCAATGCCATGGTACCTACACACATTCATCCACTTTTGATGGTACCCAAACTAGTTTGGGTCCTCTCAAGTTAGGTGCAACATACTTAGGCAATGCCTTGGTATGAGTAGCGGGATGTTTTGCAATAGCAACCAAGGAGGTACCATTGTCATCCTTTCTAAGCACAATATCATCATCAATTGAAATCGGCTTAGAATCATTACCTAGGGGACATGAATGAGCCATGTGTCCCCTTTCCCGGCATAAGTAGCATCTTCTCTTTTGTTGAGCCTTTTCTTTCTTGCTCATTTGATGCTCCTTCTTGCCTTGCTTCATCTTGTTTGCTTGAGCCTTCTTCTCAAGCTTGTTTGGACAACCCGAAGCTAGGTGGCCCAATTTATCACAACTATGGCACTTGATGTGAGCATGCACATTCTTCTCTTGAATCTTGCTCATTATCTTGACATCTTGGATATGAGTTGGATGCCTTGCATAAGCTCTTCCACCCCTTCTTGTTTTCTTCTTGATCTTCAAGTCATCACCTTTAGCTTCATGGTTGATCTTGACTTGATCTTGGGGTTTCGGTTGAGGCTCTTCTTGTTGCTTCAAACTTGAGCTTTTCTTTGTTTGGACAAGTCTTTGCAAGATGTCCCTTTTCATGGCATTGATAGCACATGAAATGAGATAGCTTCTCCTTTTCTTGCTTCTTGACCTTCTTTGCTATTTTTCTCCCACTTTTGGTCAACTTCTTCTTGATGAACCCAAGACCACTCTTGTCATGAAGGCTTCTTGGATTTTTTACTATTTACTCGAAGAGGACCTTGGAGTTGTAGCACCTCTCTAATCGGTTGCTCAAATTCTTCACTTTTCTTTTGAGCTCTTCATTCTCCTTCAAAAGGTTAGTCTCACAAGACATAGAAGAAGAACAAGCATCTAAATATGAAGAACATGGCATAGCAAGTAGATCATCGCAAGAGATGGATACATGCTTCTTGCCTACATCACAAGGGTTAGCACAAATATGTGATTGATCAATTGACCCATGTGATGAACTCTCACTAGTTTTAGATTTTTCATTTGAAAACTTCTTAGTGAGAAAAGCATGGTCTTGTACCAAGTTATTATGAGTAACACTAAGTTCCTCATGAGCCAATTTTAGCACATCATGTGAACAAGTAGTGACATAAAGTAGATGCTCTTGTTGTTCACATGTTGACTTTAGAAATGAGTTTTCTTTTTCCAAATTCAAAGATCTAGCTTTCTCAATTTCTAAAGACATGGTCATGCTAGCAAGTCTACTAACAAGCTCATCATATGAATCATGGTGATCAATCACATTGTCATTTGATACCTTGGTGTCACCTAGTGACATGAGACAATATGTTGATGTAGTGGATGGACTTGTAGTAGCATCATCAACCAAGCATGAACCATCTACATCGCCATCAAGTGTGCTTGAGGTAGTATCATCACTTGCATCACTTGAAGTATCATCATCAACCTTGTCAAGTGAACTTGTGGTAGTTCGATCATCATCTTCACTTGACCATGAGGTGGAGCAATGTTGCTCATCATCCTCATGAACCACCACCTTTGGCGCCTCATCCTCCTTGTACTTGCCATCGTTCCATGTGGATGCATCGCCATAGGTGTGCTTGATGTCCTCCCACAACACATGTGCGGACACCTTAGTGTTCACCTCCTCAAACACATCAAAACTCAAAGAATTGATTAGATACCAAAAAAGCTTTTGAATCAAGTTCAAAAAAGATCCCTTTGAGCTTTGGTGAGATTTTTATGGTCCATTGCAAAGGTGAGACCACTTGTGACAACCCACCACACTTTAGGTCCCATGGCACGAAAATGTTCAAGCATATGGTGTTTCCACTCGTGCAAAGTGTGTGCCATCAAAAATATGTGTGTCGGTCAAACAAGCATCACTAAACCCTCTAGTTTCCATCCTCTCGGGCCTTAAAGACCACTAAATGAGAGACCTAGCTCCGATATCCACGTGAAGGGTCGAGATGGGGACTAGAGGGGGTGAATAGTCCCTTTTAAAAACTAATCGCACCGGATAACCGAAACAAATGCGGAATTAAACTTATCGATCTAGCCAAGACTTCACCCCTCTAACTAAGACTCTAAATCACCTCACAAAGGATCCTACACAAGAAGAGTGAGGTGACAAGCCTAGCTTGAGCTCCTAATCAATTCTAATGCAAGGTCACACAAACCTAAGCACTAGTACTTCAAGCACGGGTGAGCTCCTACACAATTCTAGTAAGCACAAGCACAAAGCCCCTAAGCTCACTAGATGCACAATGGACAAGGCAACACACGCCTAACCCAAAGGCTCAAATTACCTAGCTACACAAGCTAAGCAAAGTAACTAATCAAGCTACACAAGCTAGATAGTCACAACTACTCTACTCAAGCACAAGCACAATATATATATGAATGTAATAACAAAGCTTGTGATGAAGATATTGCAAACCACCGCGAAGTGTGGACACAAGATGACACCGGTGATTTTTTACCGAGGTCTCGGGAAGCTTGCCAACTTCCCCCTACTCCTCGTTGTGTCGACCAACACTTTAGTGGTTCCACGGTTTTGCGAATCACCCGTGATGATTCTCAAGCTTAATGGCCGCTGCCAAATCCCACACTGGGAGCTCGATCGAGACACTCACACGGTGTGAGTTCTCTAGCCAATCCCTCGAGAGGGTACCACAGCGTGAACCCACACACAAGTGTGGTAGCTCAATGACACGCTCCACTAGAGTTGCTCTTCACGATCCCCGCGAGGTGAGCACGAACCTCTCACAATCTCTTCTTCGGAGCACCGCACAAGCTTCCTTGCGTGCTTCACGAAGTCTCTTGCCACCAAGCCGTCTAGGAGGTGGCAACCTCCAAGAAGAAACAAGCACACCGGCTTGCAACACGATCACCCTAGTGCCCACGAATGCGATCTCTCAACGAACGCACTAGAACTCGATCTCTCTCACTCAATCGGATGAGCGATATCAAGCATATGTGAGTGGGAGGGCTCTCAAGCACTCTCAAGCATGGACACAAAGTCCCCAAGGTGCTAAGCACCAGCCAAGGCCGGTCACACCCTCTATTTATAGCCCCTAAGCCAAAACTAGCCGTTGGGCTCGAAAACACCGGCCTTACGGCGGCCGGGCCAGCGCCGACCGGGACTCACCCGCGAGTCCGGTCGAGAGTCCGGTCAAGCGTCCGACCGACGCCGATAGGAAAAATTCAGGCTGCGAGCCCTGCGCTGACCAGGAGCCTCCGGTCGGTCGCGTCGTCCCTTTGTGCGTCCAGGTCCGCCGACAAACCCGACCAACGCCCGATCAAACGTCCATAACTCTTTCATCCGAACTCCGCTTTTTCGATGATCTTGGACTCTATGGAAAGCTTACTCAGAGGGCTACACAACCTACATGGTTACTTGATCCAAATCACAATGGATCAAAGTATTATTCCACTCTAAGAGCAGTCCAAGTGTCCGAGAAACACTGAAACAACTTCTCCTTTGCAAATGTGCCAACACCACCAAGTGTACATCACCATGTGCATGTTTGTTAGCATTTTCACAACCATTTTCAAAGGATTTTCTCTTGCTCTTACCACGCCACTCGATCCTAACACATCGCAAAGTTAGATCGCTCAAGTGGCACTAGATGACCGATATGCAAACAAGTTTGCCCCTCTTGATAGTACGGCCATCTATCCTAAATCCGGTCATAAACTTCTCTAAGCTCCTCATGACCGGTGAAATGAAATGCCCTATAGGTTATACCTTTGCCTTGCGCAATTCCATTTCGCTCCATCTCCAAGTGTCGATGCAACACATGCACCAACACGATCAAGAATGATATGATCCACTTCATATCATCACATGACCTTCTTGGTCCATCGATCTTGACCTCACTTGCTCTTCACCGTTGCGTCGGTCCATCGACGCCAAGTCCCTCGACTTGCCTTTCACACTTGCAACCGGTCCATCAAGCCAAGCCTTGTCTTGATCTTCACCACCTTGGTCACATGACTCCATGTCATGTCTCATGTGCAATAAGCTCCTTCATTGCATCATCACATGTGAACTAATCTCCTGTATATATTCTCAATCACACATATTTGTTCACCTAATGTTGACACTCAATTACCAAAAACCACAAGGGACCTTTCACTCCTCCAGTCGAGCCTTGATGCGGTCGACCGGAGGCTCGCGCCGGCGTGCGGCTGAGCCCTGAGGCGTGTGCTCGGAGGCGTCGCTCGAGCGGACCTCTTCCACCGCACCCTCGGGGGTGTCGCACATGTAGCACTGACGTGTGGGGTCGCAGTCCATGAGGCTCATCCCCGAGGGCGAGCTCGAGCTCGTGGACGCTGGCTGCTGCCGGGAAGCTCGTTGCCCCAGCAGAGTGGAAGGCCCGCCGCCGCTGGGGTACATCCCGGCATAGGCCGTCGTGAACTCGTCGACCGACAACGCCTCCTCTCCGGCGAGCTGTAGGGCCGGCGTTGGCGGTGGAGAAGGTTACATCGCGAACGAGCTGCGTAGGCTCGCATCCCAGGATGTTCGGAAGCAGGTCCTTGACGAGGACGAAGAAGCGATCCGCGGCGACACGGATGGGGCTGACCGGCGCAGAAGTCGAGCCCCGCCCCATGCTCGTCAGGACGGAGTCTGTGGCGCCTCGGAGGCGGCTGGGAATGTCCTCACGCCGCATCGGGCGGGTGAAGACAGCTCCGGTGAGGGGCTCCTCCGGCACGGCGCCGAGAAGTCGATGGTGCCGGCGCATCGCTAGCGCCGCGTCGCCGTTGAAGCAGAGGAAGCCATCGAACCGAGAGAACGCCGCACTAGCGCCGCCCCTACCAGCGCCGCCAACCGCCGTGGTCTAATACCACCGCCACAAAGAATGTCCGGCTAATCGTGCTCCAATGGCCTAGCTCTAGAGACAATGACACGAGATTTATACTGGTTCGGGGCAAATCGCACTCCCTAATCCAGTGTGATCACTATCCGAGCTCAAATGCTCATACCGAGGCTCAGTACAAGCAAGGCGAGAGAGGGAGAGGGCTCCCAAGTCTCTATGATTGAGGCTAGTGCCAATATCGAGCGGAAGTAGTGGTGTTGGGAGTGAACCTCGTTGTTCTGCCTCAACCCGGAGGCCTACCTCCCTTTTATAGTCGCAAGGGGGTAGGGAACATGAGCTCCTCTCGGGTTGAGGACTTGGAGAAATGGGAACGCGTGTACAGGGTAGTAGATATATGGAAGAGCTCTCGGTCCGAGCTCCCGCGTGAGCGAGAGCCCCTTCGAGCTCCCCGAGGGTCTTGGGCGTCGAAATTGGTCGTTGTCGTACGCCAGAATCACGGTTTTATGGTGGTCAGCGTCGCCTTTGTCTCTAATCGCAGCTTGGAAGATGTCTTCTCTGGTATGGGGGTGTCCGCATCGCCGATGGGAAGGCGCACCCAGATGTACCTGCGCGGCACCAGAGCGGAGCCGTTTGGAGCCGACGGGTATGGCGAGGTGGTCGAATGACCTCTCCCCCCGTAGCCGTAGCGCCACGTGGCTACGTGCACGCCGAGAGTGGTTGGACCTCGCCGTGGAGTTGTTGACCAACTCGCACGCGCAGACTTCTTCGAGAAGGTAGGCGGATGAGCTCTCTTGCGGTTGTCGCCGGGCTTGTTGTGGGGAGCTCGAGCGAAGTGAAAAGAGCTCCCGTGATGAGGTCGAGCGCGTTGAAGATGGGGAGCTCGCCGTTGAGAGACTCGAGCGAGCGACGATGGACCTCCGTCCCGAGGAGCTCATTTGTGAGAGTCCGAGTGAGGCGGAGGCTTATCCTAGCGTGGAGAGCTCATGTATGATGGAGACTTCGTGTGCCACGGTAGGATGTCTTGCCTTTCTCGCGATCGGGGTTCGGGGTTATGTTTGGGCTGAGAGCTCGCTTATGTGTATCCCAAATATTGATCCCCCACACACTGTGACTCCCGTGACCGCACGGAAAAAGAGAAACGGTCAAAATCCCGGGGAAAATGAAGAACCTCTAACAGCTCTATCTACAGAAAAGAACTCTTAGACGCTCGGGGGCTATAGGATACCCGGGGCACGATTTTTTCAAAAGAGCTCCGACGACGAGAAGAACTCGAAGACGGAGGAGAAGAACTCAAAGACCTTCCAGCTCTTTGTGCCAAAAAGCAAGAAGCTCGGGGGCTACACCCTACGGGTGCACTTTTTCAACAAAAGTGCACACCGCACGAAGACAACAAGGACCGCATCAAGGCCGCATTCGAGAAGAGCAGGAAGCTCTCATGACTCAAACCTGAGATGCTCGGGGGCTAGCGGAACAAGGCTCTCTTTTAAGAAAGAAGAGCTCCGACGACGAGAAGAACTCGAAGACGGAGGAAAAGAACTCAAAGACCTTCCAGCTCTTTGTGCCAAAAAGCAAGAAGCTCGGGGGCTACACCCTACGGGTGCACTTTTTTTTAGAAAAAATTGCACTCCGTAAAGATGATCTTGAAGACCATATCAAGGCCTCACCCAAGAAAAGCAAAGACAACTCTCATGACTCGGCCTTGAGATGCTCGGGGGCTTGTGGATACAGGATCACCAAAGAACTCTACCGAAGTTGTATGCGGGGGTTCTATCCTAGCCTGCGGCCACAAACAACTCCCAAAAGGCAATGGAATCATAGCTACGGTGACTTCTGTTGTAATTAGGACAGAACGCTAGTCAGGTTACCTTGTTTAGAGTTCGGGTGTTCGGTTCCTCTACGGACAACACTCTCTGTATCCGACTAGGATCGTAGCGAGTTCCTTGGCTCCTTAGACTATAAAAGGCGGCCAAGGAACACCTCGTAGAGGAGAGCACGAACGCATAGCGCGATTACAGAACACAAGCTTGGCCACGACCAAGCGCTGTAAGCTTCACAGCCGATTCTCGGCTAACCCCATCAATCAAAAACAGGCTCACACCGACTGGATGTAAAGGTCTTTACTCAATCCTTGATCGAGGGCCCGAACCAAGATAAAAACCCCGCTCTCAATGTCACCGCGCAAAACAAACCGCCGGCTCCAGGCTCATCGAGGCCCGAACAAACTGCCCGGTTCACCCCGTGGCAGGCTCTCGGTCGTAAAACATCGACACCCGCCTAAAAAAAAGAGATAAAGAGAAGAATAATTGACAAGTGTCCGAGGGCGAGAAGAGCCCTGTCGTGGTCTAATACCTCCGTCATAGTAATGTCTGGCTAATGCGTGCTCCGATGGCCTAGCTCTAGAGACAATGACACAAGATGTATACTGGTTCGGGGCAAATCGCGCACCCTAGTCCAATGGTGATCACTATCCAAGCTCAAACGCTCATACCGGGGCTAGTACAAGCAGGGCGAGAGAGGGAGCGGGCTCCCAAGTCTCTGTGATTGAGGCTAGTGCCAATATCGGGTGGATGTGTGCGTGGATGCTATGAAGCCGGAGGTGGAACACCGCCTCAACCCGGTGGCTAGCCTCCCCTTTTATAGTCGCAAGGGGGTAGGACACACGAGCTCGTCTCGGGTTGAGGACTTGAAGAAATGAAAACACATGTGCAGGGTGGAGGATGTAGAGAAGAGCCTGTTGCTGAGCTTGCAGCGTAGGCGAGAGCTCGTTCCGAGCTCTGAAGTGTCCTGGGTGTCGAAATTGGTCGTCGTTGTATGCGGGATTCGCGGTTTGGGCGGTGGTCAACAGTCACCATGTCTTCAATCATAGTTGGGATGCGTCTTCTCGGCATGGGTGCGTCCATACCGCGGATGGGGTGGGTGTACGTCGTGACGCATGCCGATCGCTATCGTAGGTTAGTTGTTGGAGTCGACGGGGTATGGTGAGGTGATCGAATGATCGCCTCTTTCTTGCTGCCGAGCCCGGCCGTGGGCTACGTGTGTCTTATCGTGGAGTTCTTGAGCTTGTCGGTGGTTAGCCAACTCCCGTACCTGCGAAGGCTTCCTCGAGCGGCGGATGAGCTCTCATGACGACGTCGTGAGCTTGTCGCGTAGGAGCTCGAGCGAGGCGGAAAGAGGTCTCCTGGATGAGGTCGAACGCGGTGAGGATCTCGAGAGCTGTTGGCGGAGAGCTCGAGCGAAGGAGAGAGGTCTTAGCCCCGAGAGCTCGTGTGCGAGCTCGAGCGAGGCGGAGGGAGGGTTCCGCCGCGCCCTCCCTTGACGCCAGTTCATCATCCTTGAGAGCTCGATTGGGGCGGAAATGGTCCCCTCGGTCGCTCGTGCTCTGGCCTGTCGCTGTCGAGCTCGTGTCGGAAGAGGACCTCGTGTCTTTGACGGGACCCCTTGCCTTGTTACGTGTTTCGAGGTTGCTTCACTCGTTGATTGCGAAGTTGAGGGGCGGCCACGGGGTATCCCGAATATCGATCCCCCATAGTAGCCCCCGAGCATTTGGGGGAGAAGGGGTCTCCCCCAGATGCTTTTTGCGCGGTGGTCCCCCTTGCGGAGGGGCCCTTTGTTTTAGGAGTTGGCGTGGTACGTGGGTGCGCGCGAGCGCACCCGCGGGTGTAGCCCCCGAGGCTCCGGGAGAAGAGGGGGTTCTCGCAGAGGCTTTTAGAATTTTTTGAGTTTCATCATTTCGTTCCTTCCTTGGTCGCCCATGGAGGAGGGTGAGCCCGGGCTCAATCTTGCCTCGTTAGCCGAGATCGAGTGCTCGATGAGCTACCGTCGGATAGTCCAGGTGAGGTCCGAGCTCGAGCTCGTTCGTGTGGTCTGCTAGTGGACCGACCTCAAGTTCTGAGAGCTCGACTTCCGTGATCCTCGAGCCCCCGGGCGAGGCCCGGGGGCGAGACGCTTCCTCGTAGATGAGGTCAGCCCGAAGTCAATCGTTGCTCTCGGCGACCCAAACGCGTGCAAGTAAAAGCCCCCGAGCCTTTTCAAGAACTCGAGGCGTGGGCCGTCGATGCCGCTTTCTCAAGATGCTCCTCGCTCGGGGTGCCCCCAGCGCGCCCTCGAAGCTCTCGAAATGAAGGACCTTCGAACCCCGGGCGAGGAGCTCGTGTTTTCGAGCTCGTTTTTTGGAGCTCGGCGATCCGACCGTTGTGCCGAGCTCTTGAATTTTCGCCTCTTGGTAGAAATAGCCGTTGGAGATCTTACCGTTGGGGTTTTTTACCGTTGGTGAACAGTTATCCCACTAATCCCGTGGCCGTTCGGCTTCCGCCAGATGTCACGCACGTGTCAATCTTCCGTTATCCGTTGCAAGCGGACGTGGCGCGAGGTGGGACCCTCCGGGCGGATCTATCTCGTCGTCTTCATCGCGGTCGTCCTATAAATTGGGCAGGGGGGAGAGGCGGACTTACCTTTTCGTTCCTTGCCTACAATCGAGAAAAACCCTAGGGCCGCCATCACCTCCCTCCAGATTCGTTCGTTCATCGCGGCTCGCCCCTCCATCCCTCGTGCCGATCCGGATCCTCGGAGTGAAGGATGGGCTCCTGGGAACCATCGACGGTTCCCTGGCGTTGATCGAGCGGTGCAGCATCGTCGGCGGGCTCCCGTATCCGCCGACGAAGAAGGAGGAGTGGATCATCCCGCCGCCGAGCCACGCGGTTCCCGACCCGCCGGCGGGCTATGTGGTGTCGTTCGTGGCCTTCCATGAGCGCGGGCTCGGCGTGCCCGCGGACGACTTCTTCGGGGCCTGATCTCATCAAGGGCGTCGAGCTCCAGCACCTGATGCCGAACGGTCTCCTTCTCCTCTCCGTCTTCAACACTCTTTGCGAGGGGTGGCTCGGGATTCTCCCCAATTGGGAGCTCTTCCGACACTTCATTTACGCGAAGATCCAACCCCTGCCGGGCAAAGGAGGCGGCCCGGCTCTGATCTCCTGCGTGGCAATCCAGCTGCGCGGAGGGAGGATTCGTGAGTCCTTCCCCGAGGGCGACTTCCCGTCTGCGAACGCCGGCTGGAGGAGGGAGTGGTTCTACCTGAAGAACGACCCCCTCTATCCTCTCTCGTCCCGGTACACCGGGCGTACCTTCACCGGCGCGAGCAAGATGTGGCGTGAGGGGCCGCACGACCACCTCTTGGAGCACGTGGGACGTGTGGTTGAGAAGGTGAAGGCGCTCAGGGACGCCAGACTGACGGTGAACCACATCGTCGAGCCCCCGGTTCGCCAAAGCCGTGGCCCCGCTTCGCGCCACACTCTCGACTCGAGATGACGGAGGAGCGAGCTCCATTCGCGGGGACGAACGCCCCCGGCTCACCGTCGACCCCGGTGAACCGGGTGGGTGAAGCACGTGACGAGGACGGAGAACGGTCACCGGGAGCTCCTCCGATCCTCCACGATCCGGGACTTCACAAATCGTAAGTGTCCTCCCCACCCTCCTCACTCGTTATCTTGATGTCTTGAGCTCGTCGCCGAGTCTGAACTCTACAGGTTGGAGCAATCGACCTCCCCGTCTCCCTTCCTCCACTCCCCGAGGTCGATGCCGCGAGCGGGAGAGGCCCAACAGCCCCCCATCCGAACGAGGGGCGGGCTCGCCCAAATGGGCGGCGGGAGCAGCGGCGGTTGAGGTGGAGCCCGGCGTCGAAGCCAGGGGGCGCCCTTTCGTCGTCGGCGAGGCCCGCGGCCGAGGAGGTGGGACCTCGTCGGGACCCGCGACCTCGTTGCCCCGTGGCGCCGCCGAAGCGAGGCGGCGCCATCTCTTCGGCCACAAACCGTCACCGGCGCCAAGCCCCGACGCAGGCCGGGCGCCAGGCGAGGGCGGCTCGGGGCTCGGGGCAGCCGAGGCGAAGAAGAAGAAGAAGAAGAGGGTCGCCACACGGTTAGTTCATGTCTCTCACGCCTTTTTAGGATGTAGCGGTCGGCCGTACTTTGATCTCTGGTTGTGTTTAGGTTGGTGGAGCCGCACTCGAGAAACGCTTGAGGATGGACGTGCCGAGCTCGGCCGGCATGGCCTCGAGCTCGGCGATGGCGAAGCTCGACGATGCCGCGGGCATTGAGCTCGGTGCCCGCGAGCTCGAGCGGGCGTTGAAGCCGAGGGGATGTCGACGGCGAAGCCCGTCGGCCGCGGGGGCGGGCGATGACGGCGGCGCGCGCGACAGTTCAAAGATGATGGCGCTCTTCCTCTTTAAGGGGTTGCCCCTCCAGCGGCTCGGCGGTATCCGGCGCCGGCGGCTAGGTCGGCGCCCCCGGTCCCTGGATCCGCCGGGCGACGCCGACCGGTCCCGTGGGTTCAGCGCCGCAGAGCGGTCTTGAAGCTCGATCGACGAGCCGATCCTTGGATCAGGTTGGAGGTGAAGAAGAGGCTCGTGGCGGGCGGTCGGATGCCGACGTTCGTGTTGGGCGCGAAGAGGCCGAACACGTGGTCATCGGGGTTGCTTGGCGACGACACCGGCCGCCGCAGCGAGAAGGTCGGTGAGATGGGGGGACGCGACCGCCGATCTTTGGGACGGGACCTTCCATTGCCCGGGTTCCCGCCGCCTGGCGGTGGCGTGACGGAGTTCGAACATGGACCTCCCATCCGTCAACGCCGACGACCAGTGTCCCCCTCCGAGCGTGTGGACGTGGTCCTACGCCGCCGCCTTTGCGCTGATCGCCCCGCCGCGGCTCGGGGGCCGCCGCCGGGCGGACCCCGAGTCATCGACGAGGCCCAGGATCGCCGTCGGCGGCGCGCCCCCCCGAAGAAGCTCCACCTACCGCCGCGCAGTCCGTGATCGCTTCTTCTTTGTTTTGTCGAGCTCACGGGGGTTTCCTTGCTCACTTAACGCTCTTTTCCTTCACGGGGGCTGCGCGGAGCCGCCGAGGGTTACAACCGACCGGCGTCGTCTCCTCGCGGGCTGGTGGCGTCGCCCGAGGCCGACGGGTCTTTGCGCTGAGATGTGCGAGGAGCTCGGCCAGGCGCAGCTCCAGCAGCGAATCGTGGAGAGTCGGGCACAGGATGTTGCCGACTTCGTTCGCGACGCTGAAGAGCGCACTACCCGGGAGGTCCAGGAGAAGGTGGACGCTGCACTGCGCAAAGCGTCTCAGCAGCAGGAGAGGCTTGAGCTCTCGTACAAGCAGCAGCGCGAGAAGATGGCGGAAGAGCTCGACTCCTTCCGTAGAGCGCTGGAGAACAAGGCGCTCGAGCGCGGGGCGCTTGAGCCGAAGGCGGAGCAGCTCTAGAAGGACAAGGAGGAGGTAGCCGGTGAGCCGCTACGAGCGGACGCCGAGCTTGAGGGTGAGCGCTTCTTCCTTCCTCTTTTCGCTTTTTCGTGTCTTTGGGCCGATTGTCCCGCCGATGGGACCTTAGTGTATGACCACGAAGCCTCGGAGCCGTGGTGTAATCTTCGCGCTCGGAGGCGGAGAAGGATCGGCTTGATGCCGAAAATAACGAAGCTGTGGCACAACGAAAGGTGGGCTCTATGATGAGCCGTGGGAGTAAGCGGGCGGCCATCCCTTGCCTTGTCTTCGTATCTTGCCGCTCTCGTCTGATTGGTCTTCGTGTTTGCAGGAGAAAAGCAAGCTTCCTTGAAGCTGACGCGGGACTTCAATGATAAGGAGCGAGCTCTTGCTTCCGCCGAGGCCACTCTACAGCACACGCAGCTCGAGCTGCGGACTAAAGAGGAGGACCTCGAAGAAGAGGACGAGCGACCCTCATCGATGCGTAGAGGAAGCTTGGGGACCTTCAAGAGCGCCCGCCAAGGCCGCGGAGGAGGCCGAGCCGAAGCGCACGCGCACGAGGGACTCGTGTCCGAGGTCGAGGCCGTCTCGTGATGTCCTCGGGGTGGGAGGAGGTGGCCGACCCGCTTGAGCGGGTGGCGATCATCCCGCCGCAGTGACGGAAGATGCAAGCCGCGTGGTCCACAAGGCGGTGAGCGTCGTCTTCGCCCACTACCCCAAATTCGAGGTCGATATTGTGAAGACGGGGTGGCCAGCCGGGGCCGATGATGACGAGGTGGAGCGGAAGGCACGCCGCCAGCGCGGCCGCCACCGAGGGAGTCTGTCCATCGAGCTCTTCAACCTTAAGCCGCTGATGAGCTCGATGTCTTTGAGCCCCTCGCTGGCGGAGATGGTGTGGCCGAGGAGTTTGCCGAGGGGGAGGGAGTTGCTCAGGACACCCCTGCCGAGGAGTCGATGCCTGAAGACCCGCCTGCACGGGAGTAGGAGTTCGAGGCCGGACCTCTTTCTGTTATAGGCTTTCAAGTCCTCGCGGCTGAGGCAAATTGTAAAAACCATGTGAAAGTTTATGTTTAATGGAAATCACGTTTTTCTTCTTATCGCACTTTTGTCCCTACTTTGACATTTGTTGAGCTCATAATTCGAGAGTCGAGTGGCGGGCCATTCCTCGGCGTCGCGGGGGTGCGGGAGGTCGTTAGGTGGTCGCGCCAAACTCTGGAGTGGTGAGCTCATGACTTAGTCGTTTCGGAACGTGGTTTGACTTAGAAGAGAGTGCGGGTTCGTGAGTTTGAGCTCTTCGTCGAGCTCTGATCTCGTAGGTTTTTGCGAAAAAAATGGTTCGTTAAAACGTGGGGTGTGCACCCCGCTCCTTGTAGCCCCGAAAGCAAGGGCGGGTCTTTGCCGTGGGCAAAGGCCACCGTTGTTCAATCGAGCTAAGGAAAGAATTCGAAATGCTTGCACAAATTTTTGCATCGAATCGGTGCTTTTATTGAAATTTGGCAGGTACAATATTTTGAAGTACACTTAGGGTAGAAGCGGCGTAGTTGTTCGATGTTCCATGCGCTGGTGAGGATGCGGCCTTGATGGTCTTTGAGCTTGTATGTGCCGGGCCTTAGTACTTGGTCGATGGTGAAGGGACCCTCCCATGGCGCCGGTGAGCTTGTGCTTGTCCTTCGAGCTCGACTCGGGCGCAGACGTAGTCACCGACGCCGGCGAAAGCTCGCCCTTTGACGTGGCGGTCGTGGTAGTGCCTCATGGATCCGTAGGTACTTGGCGGAGTGGATGAGCGATGTCACGGGCCTCGCCGAGCCGGGTCGGCCACGCTTCGAAAGCAGCTCGGTTGTTGTCCTCGTTGTAGGCTTGAACTCGGGGTGAGCCGTACCGAGGTCGGTGGGGAGCATGGCCTCGATCCGAAGACGAGGAAGAACGGAGTCCGCCCAGTGGCTCGCTTTGGCGTGGTGCGGAGACTCCATACGACCGAGGGAGCTCGGCAAGCCACCGACGAGCGAATTTTTGAGCCTCTTCAAGATGCGTGACTTCACGTACCGCAGGATCATGCCATTGGCTCGCTCTACCCGCCCGCTGGTCCTTGGATGACTCGACAGACGCCGTGTCGACGCTGAATGCCGCGGTCGCCGCACCAATCGATGAAGACTTCTCCTACGGTTGGTGCCGCTTGTCGGTGATGATGGAGTTCGGGACCCCGAACCGATGGATGATGCCGCGGAAGAACTTGACGGTCTCCTCGGCTTGACATCGGGCGATGGGCATGACCTCGATCCACTTGGAGAACTTGTCGATGGCGACGAGGAGGTGCGTGTAGCCCCCGACCGTCCTCTTGAAAGGTCCCACCATGTCGAGACCCCGCATCGCGAACGCCAGCGAAAGGGATCGCCCTCGAGGGATTGAGCCGAGGTGTGTCTCGCTTGGCGAAGAATTGGCAGCCCCTCACAGCGTCGGGACGACTTGAATGGCGTCCCGCCACGGCGGTTGGCCAGTAGAAGCCTTGCCGAACACCTTTCCAACGAGCTCGTGGCGCCGCGATGATGGCCGCGATTCGCCGGAGTGAATCTCCTTGATGAGCTCTTCCCCCGCCGAAAGGTGACGCGCAGTCACCGGAGGACGCCGGAGGCCCCACGCCGGTAGAGCTCTTCCCCGACGAGCGAACGACTTGGCCCCTCCGTGCCAGCGCCTTGATTCCTCCCGTCCCCGGGGAAGCTTGCCTTCCTTGAGCCATAGGAGTAGTGGGATCCGCCCCGCCGGGTTTAGGGGCTTTCGAGGTCGAGCTCGACCCGCCCTCCGAGCCAGCCCCCCGAGCCGTGGGACTCAAGCTCGTAGCTAGACAAAGCTTTTGTGTCGGGTGAGCTCGAGCTCGTGGGGGCGTCGACTTCCATAGGGTCCGAGCTCAAGGCCTCAGTGGTCGAGCTCGCGCCAGCCGCCGTAGGCCCGCCCTTGAGCCGTATCGAGGGCTTGTGCCGCTCGCGCATGAAGACGCCTGGCGGGATAGGGAGTCGGTCCGACGCAAGCTTGGCGAGGACGTCGGCGTCGTTGTTGTGGTTGCGATGGATATGGTTGACCTCGAGCCCGTGGAAGTGCTCTTCGAGCTCGCGGACCTTCTGGTGGTACGCGACCATCTTTGGGTTGACGCAATCGGCCTCCTTCATGACCGGTTCCTCACGAGTTCGAGTCTCCCCGACCTCGAGGTGCCGGGATGCCGAGCTCATGAGCTATCGCGAAGGCCATTCATGAGGGCCTCGTGATTCGGCGACGTTGTTGGAAGCGGGGAAGTGGAGGCGGATCGAATACCGCATGACACCTTGTTCGGTGAGACGAAGACTCAGCCCGACTCCCGCACCGTATTTCTTCACGGAGCCGTCGAAATACATCGTCCAATACTCCACGTCGCTTGGCCTGGGGGGTTGTTCGACCTCGTTCCATTCTGCGACGAAGTCGACGAGGGCTTGCGATTTTATGGAGTCCCGGGGCGCGTAGGTGATGTCAGCGCCCATGAGCTCAACAGCCCACTTGGCCATGCGCCCCGTGACCTCGGGGCTGCGGATGATCTCGCCGAGGGGATACTTGGAGACGACCGTGACGGGATGGGAGTCGAAGTAGTGCCGTAGCTTGCGCCGGGTGATGAGGAGCGCATATACAAGCTTTTCGAGCTGCGCATAGCGTGTCTTGGTGTCGGAGAGCACTTCGCTGATGAAGTAGACCAGGGCGTTGGACCTTGAGCGCGTGTCCCTCCTCCTCCCTCTCGACCATGAGTCGGTGGCGACGACCTTCGAGGTTGCTTTGAGATGTAGAGGAGGATGGGCTCGTCCGGGGCCGGGGCCACGAGCACGGGCGGATTCGAGAGGAGGTGCTTCAAAGAAGCGAGGGCCTGTTGGGCCTCGTTGGTCCAGGCGAAGCGCTCGGTCTTCTTGAGCAGCTTGTACAACGGTAGGCTGCGCTCCCCCAGTCGAGCTATGAATCGGGCCGAGGGCGGCGAGACAGCCCGTAGCGGCCGTACATCCTTGACGTTCTTGATTGGCCCCATGTTCGTGATGGTGGCAATTTTTCGGGATTGGCCCGATGCCACGCTCCGGATACGACGAATCCGGCGGTTTCCCTCGGGACCCCGAAAACGCATTTTTCGGGGATTGAGCTTGACTCGTATTCGGCGGAGCTTGGCGAAGACCTTTCGAGGTCGGGGGCGAGCTCTTTAGATCACTTTGTCTTGACAACGATGTCGCCGACGTATGCTTCTATGAGCTTGCCGAGGAGCTCTTTGAAGACTTTCTCGCATGCACCTCCGGAAGGTGGCGCCCGGCGTTTTTAAACCGAAGGGCATCGCCACGCAACGTACGCGCCAAACGGAGTGATGAAGGAGGTGGCGAGCTGATCGAGCTCGTTCATCGCGATCCGTGGTAGCCGGAGTAGGCGTCGAGGAAACAGAGTGTTTTGCACCCGGAGGTGGAATCAACAATTTGGTCGATGCGCGGTAAAGGAAACGGATCCTTAGGGTATGCTTTGTTGAGACTCGTATAGTCAACACACATTCTCCATTTCCCATTCTTCTTCTTAACTAGTACAGGGTTGGCTATCCACTCGGGATGATACACCTCCTTGATAAACCTAGCGGCTAAGAGCTTATCTATCTCCTCGGCGATTGCCTGGCGTCGGGCGTCGTCGAAACGCCTGAGCCTTTGCTTCACCGGCCAAGAGCCGGGTTTGATGTTCAAGGAGTGCTCGGCGACTTCCCCGGTATGCCGGGGCATATCCGAGGCCCTCCACGCCAATACGCCGAGGTTCGCGCGGAGGAAGTCGACGAGCTTCGCTCCTATTTGGGAGAGAGCCCGACCCCCACGCAGGGTGCGCCCGCCCTCGTCGATCTTGACCTCCTTGGCGTCCTTCTCGGGCTCGAACGTGCCCGCGACCTTCTCGAGCTCGGCGGACGAGCTCGTGCTCGCCACCTTCTGGAGCTCGACGGATAAGTTCATGCTCGCCACCTTCTTGAGCTCGAGGGAGTCCTCGGCACTGGTCCAGACCGCCATCTTGGGCAGCATCAGCTCGATCTCGACGGCGGCGTCCGCGTCTTGGATCGCGGCGGCTCACACCAACGCGCTCGAAGGTAGAGTCGACGGTGATGACCCCCCTCGGGCCGGGGATCTTGAGCTTGAGGTAGGTGTAGTTGGGGACGGCCATGAACTTTGCGTAGCAAGGCTGCCCCAACAGGACGTGGTAGGTGTTCTTGAACGGAAGCACCTCGAACGTGAGGACCTCCTTGCGA
This sequence comes from Hyparrhenia diplandra, assembly GCA_015847255.1. Taxonomy (NCBI): domain Eukaryota; kingdom Viridiplantae; phylum Streptophyta; class Magnoliopsida; order Poales; family Poaceae; genus Hyparrhenia; species Hyparrhenia diplandra. The sequence continues at coordinate 76,944 of JADLZK010011255.1, read as the reverse complement.
AAGTTGTCCGGGGTGCCGAAGGTGACGGGGAGATCGATCCGCCCGAGCGGGACCATTTGCTTCCCCGGCACCACGCCGTTGATCGGCTCTGGCGACGACATGGAGTTGCGCCTTGGGGATGCCAAGGGCTTGGAGCGCGTGGATGTAGAGGAGGTTGAGGCCACTGCCCGAGGCGCATGGTGCCAATGATGGGGTCGACGACGAGCGGGTACCTCCCCGGGTATGGGATGTGACGGGGGTGATCGGCCTTGTCGAAGGTGATCGCCGAGCTCGACCACTTCAGGTACTCGGGGGCGGCCAGCTCGGTGAAGAGGACCTCGCGGCGAGTGAGCTTCTGCCGGCGCTTGGACTCGTAGCCAGAGGCCCCGCCGAAGACAATGTTGACGGCGCCGTCCTCGATGTAGACTTCGCCCCGAACTCCTCTGGGGGCCGCCGCGCTTCGTCGCCGCCTTTGTCGCCACCCCGCAGCGTGCCCATCACGTGCTTCTTCATGAGCCGGCAACCCTTCATCTTGTGCTTGACCGGGCCCTCGTGGTGTGGGCATGGCTCCTCGAGCATCTTGTCGGTGCTCCTTGGGGACGAATGGCTTGCCGCCCTTACCGCCGGCCTTGCGCTTGTCCGCCACGGCCACGAACTCGTCGTCGTTGTCATCGCGGGGGCGCTTGTTCTTCTTGTTCTTTCTCTTGCGAGAGCTCGAGCCCCCCGCTTCCTCGTCGTCGCCCTTGGGCCTGCCTTTGCCCTCGAACGGCGGAGACGGTGTCCTCTCCTCGGCGTGGCGTGTGGCAAGGTCGAGGAGCTCTTCACGGTCCGGGCTTCGACGCCGAGCCGCGGATCGCACCCTCGCAGGTGGTGCCGAAGGTGAACGCGGTGATGATCTCGAGTCGGAGGCCTCGGAGAGGTTGTTGCAGCTTGGAGAAGCGCCCGATGTAGTCGCGTAGGCTCTCCCCCTTTTTCGCTTGCAGCCTCGCAGTCCCACGTCGTGCTCGGCTCGGTTTACGTGCCACGAAGTTGCCGACGAAGACGCCGCGCAAGTCCTCCCGGGGCCGCGATGGTCCCTTCCTGCGGGTGCTCGAGCCAGAACGAGCTAAACCGCAAGGTAAAGCGGGAGATTGCGGATGATGAAGTAATCGCTATCGGCCCCGCCACTGGCATCCCGGCGGTAGTCCTCGAGCCATGTGGCGGGTCGGTCTCCCCGTTGTACCTCGTATCGAGGTCGGAGCTCGGAATCGGGAAGGAACGGGGCATCGTGGGATGCGCGAGCCGAACGCCCTCGGCCTCCTCGAGCTCGACCTCGAGGCCCAATGATCTCGCTTGGTGGATGGGCTTCGAGGACGGCGCATTAGCGTGGGGGGGCGGCTCTTGTCCTCTCGGGCTGCCGTGGCGGCCACCGCGTCGCTTGCTGTAGGTGCGAGGGGCGGTTGTCGCGGCGGTCGCCGTGGTGGCGCTTTGCCGTCATCTCGGGGGATGTTCTTGTCGGCCCGAGCCTTGCGCTTGCGGCGGGCGTTGATGGTGTCCCTTGCGTCGCGGTTCTCGCCGACCCGTCGGCGCGGCGTGGACCTCGGGATGGGAGGAGGCCTCGTGCTCCTCCCCGCAGCCGGCGATGAGACGCCGAACTCGCCGCATGCCGGGATCGCCGCCTCGCCGAGGGAGCCTCTTGAGCTGCTCGTGGGTCCTCCGCGCCTCGGGCTCCTCGGGGGCCGGGCAACGGCGCAGGAGTAGTGCGGCGGCCGCCAGGTTCTGAGACGCCCTCCCGAACACTGGCGGGAGTTGTTCGGGGCCCTCATCGCGGTTGATGCGGTCGTGCACTTCACGAGCTCGGGCTCGTGCTCTCAAAGGTTGTTTTCCCTCCTGTTCGGCGAGGAGGGCTTCGCACTCTTGAGCTGCCGCACGTTCGAGCTCCTCGAGCTCGTCCAGGCGGGCTTTGACGCGGTCAACCGGCGCCTCACGCTGCCAGGCTGCGGAGTGCCGGGGGGTGTGCTCGGATGAGTCACTCGAGGGGTGCTCGTCTACCGCGCCCTCGAGGGTGTGGCACATGTAGCACTGGCGGGACGGGTCGACGTTCGTCAGACTCATGCTGTCGAGGGCGAGCTCGAGCTCGTGGATCCCGGTTTGCTGAGGCGCGTCGCCCCAGAACAGAGGTAGCCCCCGCTGTCCGTCGGGGTACATTCTGGCGTAGGCCGCCAGGAACTCATCAACCGTCAACGCGTCCTCTCCCGCGAGCTGCAGGACGATGTTGGCGATGGAAAATGTCACATCCCTGAATAGAGCCTGGGTGGGCTCGCGCCCTAGGATGTTCGGGAGGAGGTCCTGATGAGCACGGTTGCGATCCGCCTCCATGCGGATGGGACTCGCGGGGACGGAAGTTGAGTTCCCCCATGCTCGCCGCCACGGTCGGGCGGGAGGCGGCCGGCACGTCCTCACGCCGCAGACGGGCGGGTGAAGACGGCCCGGCGAGGGACTGCTTCCGCGCCAAAGTCGGTGAAGTCGATGGTCCCGGCACAGCACGGGCGCTCCCTAAGCCGGGCGAGGTGGAAGAAGCCATCGGAGTGAGGATCGCACACTAGCGCCGCCCCTACCTGGCGCGCCAACTGTTATGGTCTAATACCACCGTCACAGTAATGTCTGGCTAATGCGTGCTCCGATGGCCTAGCTCTAGAGACAATGACACAAGATGTATACTTGTTCGGGGCAAATCGCGCACCCTAGTCCAATGGTGATCACTATCCAAGCTCAAACGCTCATACAGGGGCTAGTACAAGCAAGGCGAGAGAGGGAGCGGGCTCCCAAGTCTCTGTGATTGAGGCTAGTGCCAATATCGGGTGGATGTGTGTGTGGATGCTATGAAGCTGGAGGTGGAACTTGCCTCAACCCGGTGGCTAGCCTCCCCCTTTTATAGTCGCAAGGGGGTAGGACACATGAGCTCATCTCGGGTTGAGGACTTGAAGAAATGAAAACACATGCGCAGGGTGGAGGATGCAGAGAAGAGCTCATTCTTGAGCTTGCAGCCTTGGCGAGAGCTCGTTCCGAGCTCTGAAGCGTCCTGGGTGTCGAAATTGGTCGTCGTCGTACGCGGGATTCGCGGTTTGGGCGGTGGTCAACCGTCGCCATGTCTTCAATCGTAGTTGGTGTTGGCATTTGTTAAGTGCTAAAAGAATATGAAGGATTCTGCAAGCGCACAGAACACCTACCATTGTAGCTTTTCCCTAGGATGAGTATTCTAGAGTATCGTATCCACAGGGAAGCTTTGGCTAAAGAATTCTAATAAGTCACAATCATGTATCCACTAACTTAGCAAACCACTAGTCTATAGTGAGGAGGTAAGTGTTAAAGGATAAATAAATATCAAAGCATAAAATAATAACCTACCTAAGATGTCAAAGAATAACTAAACTAAACAAGAGGTCAAAGAGAGAGATTAAGGTTCCTGGGTCTCTATTACTTAGGTTCTATGATAGCAATCATACCATAACACTTCGAGACATCAGAACACTAGCCACAGAAAGAGATGAGAAGGGGGCTAGGAAGCTCCGACTACGGTCCTACAAACACCAACCCGAACGTGGTGGAATACGCCGCCATCGTGGCCACCACCACCGGGCTACCACAAACTATCCGTGGGGTTGGGTGCAATCTCAGGTAACCTATAGCCTAGACACCAAGTCTATACTATAAATTACTACTCTAGCTACCATGAATAACTAGAGTCCTCAATACGAGCGGAGATCCCATGTAATAGCATAACAACTATACTTAACCATATATGTAAAACATGGAAGTAAATAGAGAAGATAAATATGTGAATCATAAGTCTTGTAGAGAAGATACAAAGACATACCATACTCTGAAGACATCTCCAGAACAAGAGCATAGCTCCACTCTCCTTTACTCTTGATTAGATCTAAGTTAGATTTAATCTAATTCTAATTACATGTCTAATCTACTTCTAATTACATGGCTAATCTTCTTCTAATCTACTTCTAATTCACTAATCCCAGAGAGAGGTTATCCTTACATTGGGACACCTCTACAACTGAGAGATAATGAATAGAATGAGATAGAATGAATTAGGGTTTCACCCTGGGGTCAGGGGGTCTTCTTATATAGGCCTTGGCGATGAATGATAGCCCTTGGATCAAACCGACCTTGGCAAAGGTGTAGATACAACCTCAATGTCGGTGGTAAACCGCCATAGAAAGGAGAGGATGACAAGGAGGACCCACCTGGCGGCCGGCCTAAATGGCTCGGCGGCCGCCAGGTCCGTAAGCTTCCTGGCCGTGTTTCTTCCGGTGTCCTCCTCGGTACCTTCTAGAATGTTTTAGTCCACTTTTTCTCGTCGAAGTTACTTCACGGTTAAGTCTTGTCATCGTATGTGAGATATATTCCGGAACTTTCTCCATTCTTCTCGGTGTTTATCTGTTAAGTCCCTGAAAAGATATAAATCACCAAAGCTCGTGGAATTATGTTAGTTAGACCCCTAGTCTATGTTGATAATCATTTTACGTCCTTATTTCATGTTTAGTTGACTATTAATATTATACTTGTAACAGGTGTCAACAAGTTCCCCAAGCTTACCCTTTGCTAGTCCCTAGCAAAGCCAAACTTAGCAATGGATCGGGAGTTGCTACAACGCTTTCACACCTCAAAAGTACACATGCTTTCAAACAAAATTTCTCCTCTATGTTAGAAAAAACTTTTTTTTTTTTCAACCTTTAACTTACTCATATTACCTTTAACCATGGAGCTTATAGCTTTTTCTTGAGGATCTTGAGCAATTGAAAGATAGAACAATCAAGTCAAGCACCATATCTCAAACTCTTTGTTTAACCTTCATTCTGAGTTTTTGCGGGTTTTCAAAATAAAACTCAAAGTTCCCATATGACTCTCTCTAATCTCTCATTTGTGGTATTTGTGGATCCTCACTTAGGCAATAATGTTGTGTTGCCTTTCTCTCATAGTATGTGGTATTTTTGGAATAAGGCAAGAGGGACACTATGCCTTCTTCTCTCTCACCCTAAATCTATGGTTTTATATCTGGAGCTCATAGGTGGGAGAAATTAAATTCTACTTACTAAGCATATATTGTAAATTCAAGCAATGGATCCAAAGTTACGAGTCACACTGATCAAGTGGTGCATGTGTATAAGGGAATGAATATGGTGGTAGGTGATGGTGGGGAATGTAATGGTTGAGGGGAAATCTTACTTTTGCTCCTTGAGGAATCTTCTCTCTTTTGGAACTTGAAAACTTTGAGAGAACCTGGGTTGTATCTTTTTCTTTCTTTCTTTTATGGAGAGGCGAGCATCTAAGTACCCATTGTTTTCAGTGGACACATGTCCATTTTTTTTAACTCTCCTTTATTCTTTCTTTTTCTTAGGGAGGTAGGCTCTACTCGCCCGTAGGACACTTGTCCATTTTTCATCTCCCTTTCTTCTTTCTTTTTCTTAGGGAGGTAGGCTCTACTCGCCCGTAGGACACTTGTCCATTTTTCATCTCCCTTTTTTTTTAAAAAAACAACCCAAATCTCTTTTGAAATAACTTTTGAGAGATAGACAAATGTAATGGAGCTTTGTAAGATATTGGCTAGCAATGTGTGAGTGAATGGGTGTAGGGAATATTTTTGGTTGTTCTCTCCCAGGGTAGGAATAGAACATTTTTTTGTGGATATTTGGTGGATGCTTTGTGGATGCGTACTTCTAGAGTAGAAATAGCATAAATGCAAATGGATAGAGTGGAGTGGAATAAAGTGTGCATGATCAGTATGACAAGTTTCTAAGGGTCGACAAAGATTGAACAAACTCAATGCAAAGCAAGCAGCCTATATATATGTCAAAAGGTTTTCCTAATCTAGGGAGCATGTATATATGTCAAAAGGTTTTCCTGAAAAGATATAAATCACCAAAGCTCGTGGAATTATGTTAGTTAGACCCCTAGTCTATGTTGATAATCATTTTACGTCCTTATTTCATGTTTAGTTGACTATTAATATTATACTATAACAGGTGTCAACAGTTGGGATGCGTCTTCTCGGCATGGGTGCGTCCATACCGCGGATGGGGTGGGTGTACGTCGTGCACGCACCGATCGGTAATCGTAGGGTAGTTGTTGGAGTCGACGGGGTATGGTGAGGTGATCGAATGATCGCCTTCTTGTTGCCGTAGCCCAGCGGGCTACAGTGTCTTGTCGTGGAGTTGTTGAGCTTGTCGAGAGTGGTTGGCCAACTCCCGCACCCGAAGCTTCCTCGAAAAAGGCAGGCGGATGAGCTCTCGGACGACGCCATAGAGCTTGTCGCGTAGGAGCTCGAGCGAGGTGGAAAGAGGTCTCCGGATGAGGTCGAACGCGGTGAGGATCTGGAGAGCTCGTTGACGGGAGAGCTCGAGCGAAGCGGAGAGAGGTCTTCGTCTGGAGAGCTCGCGCGAGAGCTCGAGCGAGCAAGGCGGAGGGAGGGTTCCGCCGTGCCCTCCCTTGACGCGAGTTCGTCATCCTTGGAGAGCTCGATTGGGGTGGAAATGGTCCCCTGGTCGCCGCGCTCGGCCTGTCATTTGCCGAGCTCGTGTCGGAAGAGGACCTCGTGTCTTTGTGACGGGACCCCTTGCCTTGTTACGTGTTTCGAGGTTGCTTCAACTCGTCGATTGAAGTTGAGGACTTGCCACGGGGTATCCCGAATATCGATCCCCCACAAGCCCACTTCTCCAAAAAAAAAACGAAAAGAGGAAAAGCTAGCCCATACCTTCTCAAAGGCAAAAAGATCTAACTTATGCATCTTGATCAAAGGTTGTGACTCGTTCCTTCATATGGTTTACTTCTTGATATGATTTGAGGAATAATAAAATTATGACAAAGAAATCTTTGGATGATTAGTTGATCAAAGAATGAATGACCAGGTGTTTCTATTAAAACCATTCTGTCTTGCAATGACACAAGAGTTGGAAAATTTTATAAGCCCCACATGACTTGAGTAAAAAGGATGGTGCAAAAATGCCAACTTATTTAAACAAAGGAGGACACTTAGTTATAAACATGATGCATTATGAAATATATCGATATCGAAGCAACTCCTGATCAACAACCAAACACTTGGCTATTTGCTCGGGACGAGCAAAGGTTAAGCTTGGGGGATTTGTTGGCGGTCATTATCGAGTAATTAATACCGCCAACTTATATCCAATTCATGAGAAACAGGCAAATTTATGTCACATATACCTTTACTACTAACCTAGTTCCACTTGTATTCGAAGAAAAATGTTTTGCAGGTATAAAAGTGGAAACAGGTGCAAGTACGCCAAATAAAGCTGGGAAGCGCACATCAGAACTGCGCTTTGGACAAGGGGAGCACCTCCAGGCCAAATCCGATGCAAATCAGGCCAAAGCACCCCCAAGGTTGCGACCTACAATGGGCCACAAGCCCACCTGCAAAGGCACGGCGCGAGGCGGGCCAAACCCACGCCGAACGCCGCAAGTGCGGCGGCCGCCGCGGGACAGGCTCCGATCCCGCCGCGCTTTTGCCTTGACCCGCGTCCGGAGGAGAGAAGGCGGTTGCATGTGGTGCTTTTCGGGATGGCGCCAAGAATTCCCGCCAAAGTACTTTGCCCAAGATGCTTGCATGCGGGAAGGATGGTTGCATGTTGTTCCCGCCAAACTCCTTGGTTGCATGCTAGGGGGAATTATCGTACCGACTCGAATGGCGTTTGCATGCAGGGGAAGGCTAAATTGGGCGCATGGAACCGACCTCCTCCTTGTATAAATTGAGGGGTAGCGCTCCTCCTTAGAACACACAACACACAAGATCATTCTCCCTCCACTTGTTGCTTCTGCCCTTTATTAGTTAGTAGAGTGTGGGCAACATGTAGAAGATCAAGATCTTCTTGGAGCTACTAGTATGATCAATATAATTCCTTTATGTTGGTTAATGCTAAGTTCTTCATATTGTTCTTGTTCTTCATTTATCAATATAGCTATGAACTAGAGTATAGTCCTTATGACATGATCTTGCCATATGGAACTTTGTGCTTAACCTATCATACATACATGTTTAGACCAAGAGCTAAGTTGAGATGTTGAGTTCTACCTTGAATTGGTCTTAGTTGCTGTTGGATTATAGGTCCCCGCCCGCCCTCGAGGCGGGTGCTCTAGTAGAAGGACCCCGGGAACGGGTAAGCCTTGTCGACACGCTAGAGTAGTGGCCATAGCGTAGACATGGTGTCTAAGCTAGAGGTTACCTTCGGGCCGCTCCATATACAGACGGATGAGGTGGTAGGCGGCAGGTGGTGACAGCCCTGTCCGGCCCTTGTAATCCCCCACGTCTCGTATGGGGTAGATGCTATGCTGGTATCGCTTGGCAGACCAGGTGCGCTCCGGTGGTCGAAGTGAGAAAATAGCAACCATGACTAACTTAACTTAGAATCTCTAACACTACAAAAGCATGTATGTACATCTACTATCTTAACATAGCTATTTAGGATATGCCTGCTCCTTGTTAGATTTATTCTTTTATTTATCTTTATCCTTGAGATTGATTCAAGTGTGTGTGTCAAGTTATCTTACCATTTGGTTTATCCCTATTATGGATTGTGGTCTATTGCCTAGTCGTGTTATCTTGTCCTTATTCATATTAGAGACTTTTACACCAAGCCTTCCCTGTGGAAATACGATACCCTGAATACTTCCGGGTGAAAGCTACAACGTCATTTCCGTGCGCTTGCGGAACTCTTTCTGTTTGCGTTAAGAAACGCCAACACCTTGCCTGATCCAACTTCATTAGCTCAACCTGTTTTGTTTCTTTAGGTGTTCCTACCACCACTCTCTTGATCTCATAGTCCTAATCTTATAAGCCGTAATGTTGTTCACATTGCTTTGGAAGAATCATAATCATGCCTTTGATACATTACCTTTAGATAAGAAAACCCTTCCAAGAGTCAACGAGCTTGATTCGATCTGTCAAAAGTTTTAATCACAAACAATCATGCTCAATCTTCTGATCTTGTCACCCAAGTTAGGTTTAAGAAAACCGTATAATAAATCAACTCTATCTTGTTTGTTGTGCCTATGGTTAGAGAAGAATGAATGAAGTTTTGGTTCTGTTGGTGTTTTCTCACCAACAGAGCCCATACACTTGATCTCTACCTTGACTTTGCAAGCAGGACACACTTTGAGCAAAAAGGTGGAGAAGCCTATCAGTCTCTCCAAAATTCAACAAGTGAATGTCTTACAAGCATGCACACTAAACAAGATGCTGCCTACGCTTCACTCCAACTCATAAGACCAGCAAAGAACATGGGTGACGTCGTCGTTCACCATCTCAAGGAGCACGACTGTTAAGATCAGATAATACACTCAAGGAAACGATAAGGTAAGAAGTCTCGTTCAGAGGACTTAAAACACTAAACCCTTGCCAAAAAGGTAAGATCGGTAGTAGTTATCGATATGCATAGCATATTTACCTTCTTGCATTGCATAATTATTTTTCCTTTAGCATATTTAAATTATAGCACTAGCCTTGCATTAGAAAAGAAAATAAAAATATTTGTTTATTGCATATACATTGAAAAACTCTAATCCCCATGTGAGTAATTTTGTGGTGTGTAACAACCCACAAGGATATTTACTTGTGGTGGCATAAAGATAAAAATAAATATGCATGCATCATCATCTTTATTTGCATAGAAAATCCAAAAATATTAATGTTGCTAAACAATTGTCTTAACGGAATTATCATAATCATTGGCAACAAGAAGCTAAGTGGCTAAAACCACTAACGCTTAACTAGTTCCACTAGCTTTGTTGTTTATTTGAGTTTAGCAGGATTCAAGGAAGAGAGACATGATAAGATGACGCCATCGTCGTTGTCTACATCTACTTCCACATCATCATCAAAGACTATGTCAACATCCAGCTTGGGGGAGGGCAACTCCCATGTATCCAGATAAGTATTCTTATACCTTATTTAATATTAGCTAGATTTGTCTGCTTTATTGGGAAGAAATAAAAAGATGCATAACTAAGGAAATCAAATAAAAAGAGTCTATATAGTCTTTCTTAAAGAGTCTTTATTAGAGTGTGAGAATAAAACAAACTCTAAAGATAATCTCTAGCCTTGGAGATGATGAATAGTTGCTCCGTCGTAATTCCTTTCAAGTACCTACCTTTCAAGCTTAATTTCTCTCGAGCTTTTAATGCAACTACTTTGACTTGAGATTTGCTCTGAACCTGAAACTTGTGGATAGCGAATGCTTGTTCTAAAGTCTAGGTGATTGACGGATATGATATATGAGAGTCCGAAATTGCTATTTATCTTACTCCTAGTGATACTAGATTTCTGGAGATTTATCTTTTGAAAATTAAAGTGCACATGATAAGTTCCTGTGTGACAAGAGTGTTGAACCTCCTACCACAGCCATATATACATGCTCCCTAGATTAGGAAAACCCTTTGACATATATATATAGGCTGCTTGCTTTGCATTGAGTTTGGTCAATCTTTGTCGACCCTTAGAAACTTGTCATGCTGATCATGCACACTTCACTCCACTACACTCCACTACGCTTCACTCTACTTCACTTGCATTTATGCTACTTCTATCTTGGAAGTACGCATCCACAAAGCATCCACCAAATATATATCCACCAAAAATGTTCTACTCCTACCTTGGGAGAGAGCAACCAAAAATATTCCCCACAGATATCCACTTAGCCAACATCTCATAAAGCTCCTTTATCCTTGTTTCTATCTCTCTACAAGTTTATTGCAAAAGGAGGCTTGGGTTGTATAGTTGAAAAAAAAGGAAAGAAAGAAGAAAGGGGAGATGAAAAATGGACAAGTGTCCTACGGGCGAGTAGAGCCTACCTCCCTAAAAAATGAAGAATAAAGGAGAGTAAAAAAATTGGATAAGTGTCTGCAATAAAACAATGGGTACTTAGATGCCCGCCTCTCCATGAAAAAAAATTATAGAAAGAGTATACATCCTGTGTTCTCCCAAATACTTTTAAAGTCCCGAAAAGAGAGATATGTTTCCTCAAGGAAAAAGTAGAATTAGGCTTTCCCCTCATTGCACTCATTGCATTCACCTCACACACCTACCATCGTTGCCCATTCCATTCCATTCCATTCCATCAAACATGCATCTCTTTATCAGTATGACTCGTGACTTTGGATCCATTGCTTGAGTTTACAATATATGCTAAGTAAGTATTTAGTTTTCTCCCACCTAAAGCTCCAGATATAAGCCTTAGATATAGGGTGAGAGAGAAGAAGGCATAGTGTCCTACTGCCTTAGTCCAAAAAATACCACATATTATGAGAGAAAGGCAACACAACATTATTGCCTAAGTGAGGATCCACAAATACCACAAATGAGAGACTTGAGAGGGTCATACAAAACGAACTTTGATTTTTATTTTGAAAACTTGCAAAAACTCTAGAATGAAGGTTGAACGAAGAGTTTGAGACATAGAACTTGACTTGATTGTTCTATCTTTCAATTGCCCGAGATCCTAAGAAAAGGCTATAAGCTCCATGGTTAAAGGTAATATGGGTAAGTTGAAGGTTGAAAAAGTTTTTTCTAACATAGAGGAGAAATTTTGTTTGAGAGCATGTGTACTTTTGAGGTGTGAAAGCGTTGTAGCAACTCTAGATCCCATGCTAAGTTTGGCTTTGTTAGGGACCAGCAAAGGGTAAGCTTGGGGGAACTTGTTGACACCTGTTATAGCATAATATTAATAGTCAACTAAACATGAAATAAGGGCATAAAATGAATAATCACATAGACTAGAGGCTTGACTAACATAGTTACACAAGTTTTGATGATTTATATATTTTCGGGGGACTAAGCGGGGAAGCCTAGAGTTTGCAAGACATATGAAGCATAAAACATGTTATAAACATATTCCAAGATAGCACCATTGTAAAGAGCTCGTCGAGACGATCGAAATGGATATATTATTTGCTATATTTGGAGCTCAGAATAAGAAGATATTAATATTACAAGTAATGGAAGATTCTAGAATATGGCCTGCGGGATTAATTGGGCCTAAATCAGAATTTAGCCCATGAAGACATATTTATATTATAATGAGATATGGTGAAAGGATTAGTACCACATTGCTTGCTGAAGCTGAAGGGAGATAAGAAGACCCTTATATATAGACCCCTAGGCCTATAGAATTATTTTTCTAATTATTTTTCTAATTCATTATTGTAGAGGTATCCCAATGTAAGGATAACCTCTCTCTCAATGATTAGAGAATTAGAATTAGATTAGCCATGTAATTAGAAGTAGATTAGAAGTAGATTAGCCATGTAATTAGAAATAGATTAGATCTAAATTAGATCTAATCAAGAGTAAAGGAGAGTGGAGCTATGCTCCTATTCTGGAGATGTCTACTGAGTTTGGTATGTCTTGTATCCTTTCTTTGTAAGACTTATGATTCATATATTTATCTTTTCTATTTACTTCCCTGACTTTCATATATTTGGTTAAGTATAGTTGTTATGCTATTGCATGGGATCTCCGCTCGTATTGAGGACTTATGCTAGGTAGCTAGAGTAGTAATCGATAGTGTAGACTTGGTGTCTAGGCTATAGGTTACCTGAGGTTGCTCCCAATCCCACGGATAGTTGTGGTAGCCCCAGGAGTGACAGCCCTGTCAGGCCGATGTAGTCCACCACGTTCGGGTTGGTGTTTCGTAGAGCTTTTGGCAACCTTCTCCCGACTACTTTCTTCCCAGTCTTTCTCGAGAGTTGGGACGGATCTGCTGCTCCAAAGTGCATTAGTGTAATTACTAGCATAGAACCTAAGTAATAGAGAAGTACAAAGGAACCTTGATCTCTCCCTTTGACCTTTTGATTAGTTTAGTTATTCTTTTATAATCTTAGGTATGTTATTATGCTTTGTTATTTGCTTATCCTTTATCAATTACCTCCTCACTTTAGTCTAGTGGTTTGCTAAGTTAGTAGATGCATGATTGTGAGTTATTAGAATTCTTTAGCCAACGCTTCCCTGTGGATACGATACTCTAGAATACTCATCCTAGGAAAAAGCTACAATGGTAGGTGTTCTGTGCGCTTGCGGAATCCTTCATATTCTTTTAGCACTTAATAAATACCAACACCCCTAAACTAGGTGTTCAGTCATTTTATGCCCTTATTTCATGTCTTGTTGACATATAAAAGTATATCATAAGAGGTGTCAACAGAGGCCACAGTATCTTCCGCTCTTTACCCAGTCAGGACGCGTCATAGAGTGGTTCTTTGGTAGCTTGATGCACCCTTCCTTGACCAAGAACTCAAAGAGCTTATCAGACTTGGAGACATCGAAGTCGTATGCCCCCCTTGAGTGTTTTCCTCCAGCGTTGATTAACCTGGACAGGCTCCTTGCCCCAAACGAATTCGGCAGTAGCTATGTCTTCTTGGCCATCATCGTCTTTTGCCCCTCCAGAAAGTGTTAATATGCTTCAAAGGCCACATTGCCCCCTTTCTGGTAGCGGGTGTCCTTCTTGATGCTCTGAAACTGATTAGCCATGATTGCCAAACGTCTTGAGAGTTGTCCAAGGTCCTCAAACTCCATGACGACCAGCTTCTCCCTAATAGTTGGATGCATACCGCGTATAGCTACGGCCGGCAACTGATGGTCTGGCAAATTCAGAGAATAGCAGGAGTTTTTAGTTTCTCTGAACCTGCGTATGAACTCTTGAGGTGTCTCATTGTATCTCTGTGTCAACCCCATCAAGTCAACGAGCTCTTTCTCGTTGGAACCAGTGAAGAAATATGAATGGAACTTTTGCTCCAGTTCAGCCCAGGTTCCAATAGAATTGGCCGGCAATGTGGTGAACCAGATGAAGGCCGGCCCTGTGAGGGATGTAGGGAAGTAGCGGATCCTCCATGCTTCATCATTAGCAAGTTCTCCTAGTTGGATCAAGTACCGACTAATGTGTTCGGTAGTGGTGGTGTCATCTTGCCCAGAGAACTTGGCCAGGTCAGTTGGAGGCTTCAGTCTTGAAGGAAGTGCCACTCTGTTGTACCAGTCTGGATATGGTGACTGATACATATAGGGCCGATTCTTGGGCTTTATCCCAAATTAGTTTTGCATCATATCGGCCATCCTCGCTAGGAGCATATCCACACTTGAATTCTGGGGTCCATATGACTGTCCTGATTGCCTAGCAGGTCTGTACCCAGGATTCGGCAGAGCATTGATAGTGGAGTAATCAGAAAACTCTGCATAACCAGGGCCAAAGGGATTTCTCTGCAACCCACTGGCCATTGGAGCAATGGAATAAGAATTGTATGCTGGAGGGTTCCCAGGTGTACCGAATGCCAGCTCTCCATATGTAGCAGGTGCTGTCTCAGTTTCCTTAGCCTTGGACATCCCTGGCTTCTAGGGTGTTTTATTCTCTCCTCCAGCTTCTTCATGTGTAGCTCCTCTCTTTGGTGATGGTTTCAGCGTGTGGAAGTATGTACGTCCAAAAATCTCGCCGAATCTTGCTTCAAAGTGCTTGTCGACCTCTGGTCCAAAGTTGTTCCTCATGATGTGGCGGAAAGTGTTGAGGAAGACTGCATTGTGGTTAGTCATTGCTTTCCCCACGGCTGCTTGGACAATCTCCTCCATTCGGTTGATTTCCTCTGCAGTAAGTCCATCATCTTCTTTATCTATTTCTTTCTCTACAGAAGGTTCTTCGCCAGGCATCACGATTTTTGGGAGATCTATCTTCTGGAAGATATTGCCGTTCTTGTTCTTGGAGAAGCACGACAAGCACTTTTGCGCAAAGACTTCACACAGGTCTCTCACCACAGTTTCCATGTCTACTGGCAAATCATCCAGTTGAAGGGTGATGACTACATTCTTGTCTAGGTCTTCAGGCATCTTGTCTTTCTTGATTGGTCCCACCGAGCGTGCCAAAAAGTGTGTTGACACAAAAAGTGCTGTTAGCGCGCACACACACGACAAGCCGAAAGTAGCTAGCTTAACTTGAGTGCCCGGACGTCTTGAGCCGGTGGCGTGCCAGTCAATTTGACCTATAAATTGACAAAGAGGTAAACGTGAAATCTAGAACATGCCTGGTGAGACCAAGACAGTTCCGCATGTACGACCCTGAAGCCACTTACAACGACATATAGCTATAGAAGCTATCTGTCAACAGGTTTATGAATGCATCCGGCAAGTATGTATAAGCTATGAAAGAATGCAGTTACCGAATGAACATAAGAAGACATGTTTGAACAAGTAAATCGATCATCAAGATGTAATATCATAAAGCTTATTGCATAGATCGAATCAATTGACAACATGGTACATAAAGCAGGTAAATCATAAATATAAATCTAATCTAAATAACACATGCATAGGTTTCACCCAACTAGTCTGCCACACGTCTAGTTTTCCTAAACCCGTCTAGCTTAAACCCTCACAAGCTAATCCACCACATGATACGGCTTGTTACAGATCCAAACCACTTCCCACGACTAGATCAATCCACCGCATGATACAATCTAACCATGACAAGCTAAAAGCATGTATACATCTAAATAGATCTACAAATATTCATCACTCATTGAAGCGTATATGCATAAACATGCGAAATTGCATGTATAAGCTTAATCTAAAGGTAAAGACAGGGGATCTATTCCTATTAGTCCGCCACACGACTAACCATCCTAAACCCTTTTTGTCCTAACAACAATCCACCGCATGATACACTACAACAAGCTAATCCACCGCATAATACGGTTTGCTAGACTAGACATTAACAATAGACAAACTTACACACGCAAGCTACACGTAAATACATAACCGTATTCGGCAAGCTTGCCGAATCGGGGTCCATGAAGAAGGAACTCACACGCAGAACCCATCAAAGACTTGCATCTGCCGCACGATACCCAGTCCTGTTAAGACTAAACGTTAATGCGAACCCTCAAGAACATGTAACAACTTAGATTGATCTAAGCTCGGCTATAATAAGCAAATAGACCTAGTGACACGGTAAGATGAACATAAAAAAGCATTGAAGACAACTAGATCTAACATAAGATGAAGCTGAGCTCTATCACCCTAAATTGGGCAAAAGTGTGTGCAATCATGATAAAAGTAATAAATAAAAGCATGCACCATGTGGTAACTTAATGAATTCACTAGATTTGTCAAATCTAATGAAGCCGATAACTAGCTCCAAGCTAGACCTTAGCCTGCCGCACGACTCATAATCTAACAAAGAACCCTCCTATTCCATAGCTTAAATCCGCCGCACGATACTAAGCATGGTAACAAGACCACTTGCAACATAATCTAAATCCGCCGCACGATACTAGACATGGTACAAGGTTGCCGGTACTTACGGAGGTCGACGGATCGATGCACCCTCTCGCAGTAGATCGACGACACGACTTGGACTCGAAAGGGGTGGCGCGGAGCCGGGTTGTTTGTTGTATTGATTTGGGAATATCGTTTACAGTTGCCATGGGTCTTATATTTATACCCTGGACTTGACATGAATCCTAACTGATTACGATTACAATAACGAAAATTCTAGCTAAGATAGTTTGTACTCCAAGTCTTCTCGGAGTCGTTGATGTTGTACATGACACGGGCTTTTCTCCTCAGATGGCTTATCCCAATGTCCTTTGATTTGTCGAATCACCCTTGACAGCTGAGCACTTAACATTCTCCCGGATACATGAATCAGCCGAATGGAGTTAGCTTCCCGACATCCTTGTTGCCGAATGGGTTGCCTTAGAATGATTCCTAGCCGAATGCTTCCTTATTAGCATCTTGCACTGCCCTACTAGCATCTTGCACTAGCTTCTACTAGCTTCTTGCACCATTCGGTTCACCATTCGAGCCTTACCAAATTTCAAAGTTTAACGTAACCGTGATGAGGAAGGGTAGCGTATGCTCTCTCTAGAATGCTAACCGAGCCTCGAAGCGGAGTTATTCGGGGACTAGTGCCTCACTTGGTGGATGGAGGTATAACTCATCCGCAATATGCGGATGACACTATAATGTTCTTGAGGTATTCAACGTATAATTTGCGTAAGGTAAAGATGATCTTATCCTCGCTTTGAAGCTATGTCCGGAATGAAAATAAACTATGACAAAAGTGAGGTCTTCACAAAGGGATTAGATGAAGAGAGTCGAAAACAAGTCATTGTGATACTAGGATGTAAACTAGGCCAATTCCCCATGAAATAAATATCCGGGCATGCTAGTAAGTGACCATAAGATCTCTAAAGAACAGTTGAGTTATGTGAGTGGTAAAACTACAAAGAGATTAGGAACTTGGCAATGTGAATATTTGTCTTCTGGTGGAAAATCGATGTTGATTGACTCTTGCTTATCCAGTATACCCATGTACACTATGGGCGTCTACCAATTGTATGAAGGAAATTTTCAATTGCTGGACACAATTAGATCTAGGTTTTTCTGGCAAGGAACTGGGAAAAAGAGAAAATATCATATGGTTAAATTTGAAGCCTTAGCCAGACCCAAAGAATTTGGGGTCTGGGTTTCATGGATGTAAGAATAATGAACATCTGCTTGCTGGGTAAATGGATAGACAAACTTGAGAGAGATGATAACAGCCTGTGCTGCTCTATTTTGAAGAAAAAATATCTTGGCAACAAAAGTATCTTCCAAATCAAAAACAGGAAGGGCTCCCAATTTTGGAGATCATTGTTGGACATTAGATGCTGGGTCCAGCAAGGCAGAGTGATTGGGGTACAGAGTGGTCAGCAAACAAAATTATGGCAAGATGTTTGGCTGGGAGATTGCCCACTAAAAGTCAGATTTTCAAATCTCTATCAGATTGTGTCAGATACTGAAATAGATGTGGCCAGTGCATGTGTAGATGGAGTATGGGAAATACAATTAAGAAGACAACTTAATGGTGTCTTTATGACAGAATGGAATGATTTATTAGAGGTATTGCAAGAAGTTCATCTAGTACCAGGAAGGGATAAAATGATTTGGGCACTAGAAAAATCTAAGAGGTATACCACAAAGTCATTATACAATCATCTAACCACACGAGGAATTAGAGATATTCAGATGATGAATCTCTGGAAAAGCAATATCCCACTAAAAGTCAAAAATTTTATTTGGATGGCCACACATGAAGGCATCCAATCGGGAGTACAACTGAAAAAGAAACAGTGGTCAGGACCACTAGAATGTTTCTGCTGTGAAATCCCTGAAACTACTGACCACATCCTATTCCAATGTCCCTGTCTATTTGTGGACTTTCCTAAGAGTTACATTACAATGGCCTAACTCCATAACATGCTGTGCTGATTTCCAAATAGAGGTATTGGAGAACTGCAAGGGAACCGATCGAAAAATTAAACTCTTCATATATGCAGGTGCGCTGTGGACAATCTGGAAGGTCCGCAATGATATGGCGATCAACAAGAAGATGATGGCGTCGCCAAAAGGAATCATCCACAAAACCATTGTGCTGCTTAAGGCATGGAAGTCGCTGCTAAAGACCAAGCTAGAGCCTAAGGCAGAAGAGGTGATCCAACTCTTGGCGGCAAGAGCTTGACGTGCAACAGTGACGTCCCTGCAAAACAGAAGCTTTAGAAATTTAGTGTGCTGGGCTTCGTCCCTGTTATATAGAATTGTAATATGTGGTGGTTTAAGTACTTAAGTAGTTGCTCAACGTTATCTCAGTTGGCAGGTTTAGTAGAGTTATGCCGTTTAGAGAGTTATGGTAGAAGTGGGAGAAGAAACGAGCTGCACTTTTGAGTGCTTCAAAACTGTAATCTGGTTAAAATCGGGTTTGGGCTATCGGTGTTCGATAAGCTTTCTAATAAAACCGGCCGAATGCCTTTAGTCTAAAAAGAGGGGTAATTTGGTCACCGTCTTTGGTTCACGGTAAATTTAGATGGAACCGATGGAAGGGCCAAATAACCATAGTAAAACTCAAAAGTAGGCTAAATAAGCAAGTTGAATTGAAGAAAAAAGACCAAGAAAATAAGAGGAACTTTTTGAAGAGGCCCAATAAAATAATTTGCTCTTTTCTTCTGTCTGCTCGCCCCCGACGCTACTCGCCCCAACTCCTCCACGCGACTGGGCGCGCAGCGCAGAGGCCGCTGTCGCCGCCGCCCCCTCCTCGGGCAAGACCTCGCCAGGCGGCGTCGCCTCCTCCCCCGCCTCTCTTCCGCCCTGCCGGCCTCCATCTCCAACCTTATCCCTAGAGGAGAAGAAGAAGAGTGCTTCCATCCCCATTAACCCTAGAGGAGAAGAAGGGCGCCTTCCTCAACGACGGCCGGCCCCCAACAACCTGCTCCGGCGCCGTGCAGACCCTCTCTCCAGCGGCGCGCGTCCTCGGTTCCTCGCTCCAGCGTCGCCGGACGCTGGCTCCTCGCTCACGCTCAGCGCCGGGTGAAGAAGTTACCAAATCTACCTAGTACTTCTGGTATGTTACATTCAGCCTTTGAGATACAAATGCGTAGTAATATACTAATATATGAGATTATTTTTTTGGCTATCCCTGATCTTATTAACTCTTACATCTTGTCCAAACTAGGAGTTGTTGTTGAGGACATGGAAGTGGAAGATGCGAATCAGGGGCAACAAATCCAAACTAGCCTAAGGTATTTATTTTCTAATGCTCCATGTACTATATCGACTGTAATTGTACTTCATTTGCAATGTTTCCATGAAAATTTCTATTTTTGTGTGTGGTGTGCATATATATATATGTAGCTATTGGCGATTCGCCAGTGCAATTTGGCCCTAGTCATAGAAAAATCCTGTGGGTCCGCCACTGCACCCATCCCGTGGAGAGCAAGCGCAGCTATGGCGACGGATCGGGAGAAGGAGAGGGAGGCGGAGCTGGAGAGCGCCATGTACACTAACTGCCTACTCCTCGGCCTCGATCCCGCCGTCCTTGGCTCCCCCTCCTCCCCTGCCGTCCGCATCGGCCTCTTCCGTCACTCCAACCCCCGCCTTGGTGAGCAGCTCCTCTACTTCCTCCTCTCCTCGCTCCGTGGCCCCGCGCAGTCTCTGAAAGGTAATCTCTGCTGGCTTTCTCCAATTTCTGGTTCACTTGTGTTTTGCGAATTTTTAGGCCTTTCATGACCTTTGATTTGGTTCGGTTGGCATCAAAACAGGACTTTGACAAGGTCTGGCCAATCTTCGATTCCGCCCAGTCCAGGAGTTCAGGAAGGTGAGATTTCTGCAGTTTGTTTCATATTTCATTGTTTTGTAGGTTGTGGTGTTTTGATGTTGGTTGGCCTTTTGCTGGTGATTGGTTGCTTAGATCGCTCAAGGGATCATCAGTGAGTTGGAGCAGCAGGGGGCACTGCCTCGAGCAATTCTAGGGTCTCATCGCTTGCCACATGCTGCGGACCGAGGTCAGTGGACCAGTGGACTAGGCTGAGTGTCATTTGTTTTGGTCGCTTTGGAATCTACTACAACGTAGCTTCATTGGATCCTTGGAAACTCACAGATGATTGGATCCTTGGAAACACACAGTTTCTAAAACTAGAGTAGATGTGACATAGGTTGTTTCTATCCAAGTGCATTGTCTCAACCAAATGTCATGTGGTGCTGATTTCAAGATAAATAGTGAATGCTAATGCTCAGTAGTTCTTCTCTACAATATAAGCTATATAGATTGCTGATGCTTAATAGGATGGATTTGCATTCAAGTAATAGTAATTTTTATTCCATGCTTGTTCACCTGACATCAGACAAATTGTCCCAAACAATCCAGTCAAAATGCCATTAGGCCATTACACTATGTGCCCTTGACTCACCTGAGGGCTAAGGTACACACACATGAAAATCGCACCAAGACAGTGAGAAACACTAAGTGGACACCCAAAAGAAGAATTATATAGGCCTCATATGTAAGCAGCTTCTATATTTGATTATTTTCTGTTCACCAGGTTATAATTGATCACAGGCCATGATTGCTGTAAACCCTTGTTGTCACAATGGCTTGTTTGAAGTAGAGTTAAGAGGAGGAATAAATCGGACATGCAACTCAATATCAAAATTACACAACACTGGTGGGTGGGTGGTATAAGATCAAGTATAACATATTTACAGATGGGATGGTAAACCTTTTAGTTCTAAAAATGGAGTGGTGGATAATTGACTCCCTTCTGAGAGGAGAGTTTGTGCCCCTTACTGACCTCACCCATAAATCCAAGCATATTTTAACAACTGTGGTTGTCCCTCCTTTTCACACAACATGGTGAATTGCTGAGCTAGCATTTCTGTGCTCTGCTTCATGGAGTAATGTATTTGAGAGAACTTCAACAATTTTTTAAACATATTTCTGTTATGACCTTCGGTGACTCTTTTTAAGGATCTATGAGGTTTTGGATGTGGGCATGCTTTCCTGCATGCAACATTGAAAACACTTTTATGAATGTGTTAAGGAAAAGGTGCATATTAGTTTTTAAATATATTGCGCAATGAATATAATTATATAATGTCTACACAACCAGTGTAGATGTCCTAGACATTTGTGGACTAATTACAATGCAAAATTGAGTCAGTGTGCTTGCATTTCTGTTATGCCCTTCTCTATTTCTGTTATGCCCTTCTCTATTTCTGTTATGCCCTTCTCAGGGTAGCCTCAGTGTGCTTGCATTTCTGTTATGCCCTTCTCTATTGCAGCAGCGTTCATATCTCTTCAGGAGATAAACGCCTTCTCTACTCGAGAGAAGTACAGCGGGGAGCACATGCATAGGCAGAGGAACAGCCTTGGCCCATGCGGCCATGCACAGCGTGCTCTCCAGAAATTCATTATTGTTCAGCTGTGCACCTGTGCCATAATCCCCGATCTTATCCTTCCCCTTTTCTCTCTTCATTTGCCACGTACAAGTACAGGCTTGAAAAAGGAGATAGGGAGGTCGGCCTTCCCAGGGGTGTTGGCTCTTCTGCCAAATACGCCCGCCCCGTCAGGCTGCAGCAGGTCGCGCGATGGGCGAGTCGGCATCCCGCTTCGCGCTGGCGCTGGGTCAGTTCAGCTAGCGGCGTCTGCGCCGCTCCCTGAGCCTTGTGCGTAAAGCGTAAAGGCAGATCTCGCTAAACCAGGCGGCCCCCTTCGGGTCACCCAGGCTGGTGGGAAGGCGGCTGCCGGCCGCCCCAGGCTGTCGCCGACCCCAGCGCGCCAGAGCGCTCGCGCCGGGCGTGGTCCGTGCTTGCGCTGGAGCGGCGGGCGGCGGCCTCAGGCACCGCGGCGCTCACGCTTCCTAGTCGCGCGGCCCTCGCCGGCGTCGGCGCTGTCGAGCCTTGGCTGATGCCGAGCCGTGGTGGCCCCTGCGCCGTGTCGGGACGTGTCGCCTGCCCGCTCCCATCTCGGGCGAGGGCGAGGTGCTTCCGTGGCGCAGCCTCGCTTCAGCGCTAGGGCGTCGCGCCAAAGCGAGCCCAAGCCGGAGCCCCCGCGGACCTCGCCCGGAGGCGTCCGGGTTGCTTGGGTATCCTCCCCGACCGGGAGGGGAGCCCAAAGCGGTGGGGTCCGCACGCCCGCACCTGTGCGTCCGTACGTCCGGCGGCGGCGGCCGGCCTTCAGGCTGCCTGCGCGCGGGGGCTCATTATGTCCGCACGGCCATGGGGCCGTGGCCGGCTGCCGGGCCATGCGGCCGGTGGTCGTGGCTATGACCTTCGTGGTCGGGCAACTGATGCACGTCTTCAGGACGGCGACTAGCATCCCAGTTCATCTCCGGCATATGGACAGCAACGGCGTCAGAGCCGCCTTCATGTTGCTGGGCGTTGCCGAAACGCCGATGAAGTGGGTGTTCGGCACTTCAAGGCCGAATAGAAGCCGGCATTTCCGGGCCGACGAACTGGGGACTGCGCTTTGGGGCAGAGCATCTGTTCGCCTTCAGGAAGGTTCTTGGTAAGACACTTCAGCGTCTTTCATTTGGCGAGCGAAGGCGCGAGCCGTTCTTGCATCGCCGGGCGGACGCAGGCGAGCCTTCCTTCCTTGCACCGCACTAGTTGTGCTCGTGTTTTTTTTGTGTGTGTGGTGCTTGAGCATCCACTGGTGATGGTGTTCATCACCTCTATGTTAGAACTGATTTCTTATGTCTTACCTTATAGCTCGGCTCGTTCTGATAACGTGTTAAGAATCAGCTCTTCACACATGTAACACAAGCACAAATAAGAACACTACGAACACAAGAGTTGGAGAGCAAGGGGGAGCTTTCTGTATTTCAGTTTTCCTGGTTACTTTACAATGAAAGGGGCCTCTCCTTTTTATAGAGGAAGGAGGCTGAGATTACAGTGTGAACTCCGTGACTTTCTTCTCTCCTGTAATTAATTTGGCCACATTCAAAGTCTCACTTTCATACACTGTGTGAAGGCTTTGATTTATAACAGCCACCAGGTTTTTGGATTTTGCTGGTGAGTGGTTCAACAGTATTTGATTGGTTTTTAATTTTAATATTCGGGTGCTGTTTCCTTCGTCTAGGGTCTAATTAATCAACTGAAGGAGGCTATTCCGGCAATGCAGCAGTCTATTGATGAACTCTCAGAAGAAGTGAATAGTGTATCTATTAACTCAATGGATCAATTGAACTCGAGGCTACCACTGTCAGTACAAAGCGCAGGGCTTGGAAGAACCGAAGTAAGAATAGAAAGTTTTACTAATAGGCTGATTTGTTCATGATGATTTACCCACTGTTGAAGTAGGGTATCGACATATGGCAGCTATGGCTGAACCCTGTTTTGTGTGAAGGAGTATCAGATTTCTATGTCAGTAAACATTTATCAAGCATAAAATAATGCTATATCAGTCATGCACATTTATTCTGTGGCTTTCTGTCCACCCACATTTAAGCAGGAAAGCAGTGAAGTTTCTGAGATCAGTTCTAAGCTCTCTTCTACACACCTGGACAAGCCTGGGGGCCGTCCTGCTCTAAAGCTACCACCATTATTTAGTCTGACTCCAAGTTCTTCTGGAAAAGGAACACAGACACAAAAACGGAATGCACTGGCTCGTCAACCTAACCAGGAGATCACATCAGAAGAGAAAACACTTGCCATCCCCTCAACTAAAGATCAAATGAATGGTTCAATGCATGGTATTTCTATCTTACTCCCCAGCTTTTCCATTTTATCCTTATACTCTATGCCCTTTTGTTTTCTTACTATAGATATAGAAAGTGAAGTTTTTCATGAATAGCATCCTTGAATTGTTTTGGTCAATATGGTCTTCGCAGAAAATGATGACTATTCTGCTCATGACATTAGACGGTCTATTCGTGGAACTGCTTTATCAAAGCCATTGAGGAATACAGAGAAGCCACAAGATAAAAATAGTGATGATGGTTCAGAGCACTTCTTTATTCCACTGTCAACTGGTGCTGCAAAGAAGGATATGGATTCAGTGACAAATGGACATAACCAAAGATTAGGCTTGTTGCCACCTCAGACGAAGTTTGCAAAGAGCACAAGTGGCATTTACCACAATGCGGATAGCCCAATATACACAAGTCCAGTTTTGTTAAATGAACTGAATGGACATGATTCGATCAGTGCCATAAGTTTTCTTGACCTGGCTGGTGATCTGGTACATCAGTCCTTCATCACTGATGATGCTCTGGATCAAGCATTCTCCCTCCTCTATTGATGGAATCTTCGTTGTTCCATGATGCAGACGAGGACCTACTTGGTAAGTCTTAAACTCGATGAATTTTATTTTGGGAAGTAATTATGCACTTATATAAGCTTTCATGATGCAGACGATGAACAATAACTTGTTGCTTGCTTTTCAGCACCATTGTCAGAGACTGATGCAGCATTAATGGAACATTAACCTTCACATGTACACTATGTAATATTTTGACCACTGGCTGGACACAGCCCGAAGGTTTCTTTTTGGCTGTAATAATTTATCGACCTGCTCATTGTTTGTTACTCTGCTAGCTGCGTCCTGCTGAGTTAATCTCAGTTTCAGTGTAAGAGCATGTCGAAGAGTTTAGCGTTTTTATTCCCCAAATCTTGGTTTTTGCCAACCCCAAAATAAGTATGCGGAGCAGCGTAGGGAAAAAAGGGATCATCTCCAGTAGTTAACTAAATTTCACTTCCCCATATCAGAAATAGTTGTGGTTCGGTGGTTGTTTTTCACGGGAGCTGTACGATCGCCGCCGCTGCAACTTCGTGCGTTGCTACTCCCTGCTGCCGCCGCTATTCTTGTGAACGTCGACCAAATCCTCATCCTAGCCGGCCATCACCAAATTCGTTGTGCAAAATTTTTCTAGTGAAAAAGGAAGACACGATAGTTCTGTCCCAGGGCATATAGTTATTTATCTTGATAGAGAAGGTGGGCACCAACGGATGTTCCAAGATTAATTATTTGGCTCAAAATCCAACACATAATTATCTCATATATGGTATTTTTCATGATTTCTTGATTTATTTTGTTTTCTTTGTTTCAAGTACAGGATGAGTAGGTATCTTTTCCTACACATAATTAATGCGGTGGAATCATATGATGACTATTTTGAGCCAAAAAAAAAAAAAAAAAAAAGGAGTGCATGGATTAAGTTGATTTCAAGAGGTGACTGCATCATTCTGTATGTTAACTTATGCAGTTCTAGATGCTATGATTGAGTATGTTCGCATTGGAGAAAGTACCGCACTTAAGAGCCTACAGAGGTTTGTTGCTGCAGTAGTTGATATGTTTGAAAATGAATAATGAGGTTTTTTTTGACAACAAGCAATATATTATATTATGCAGCCATCTTACACAAAAGACCTCCGAAGAGGACCGAATTACAACTTGGTCCCTTGACCGATAAGAACAGGAACTGCTACACGAACACGAACGACGACGATCTTCAAGAGGTGGAAAGCTGTAGAGTCTACAGCCGGGTGGAAAGCCGTGCAAAGCATCGGTTGTAGTTGGATCGACGGAGCCTTGTACGCGCACACCGGATGACCGAAGAGTAGACGGATTGCCTTCTAGAAGAGGAGGCTCCAAGTCCGGATCCGGGGGGAAGACGAGGGCGCCGAGGCACCATCGGAAGCAGAGCTGCTTGGTCTTGGTCGCACAGGATTTGAGGCTGCAACGTTGGGGTGGAGGGTGGAGAAAGCGGCGGCGGCGGCGGGCGCGACGAGGTGACGAGCGGATCTCCGGGCGAGGCCGGAGGAGCGGCGGAGGTGGGGAGGAGACGAGATCCACCGGGCGGAGGAGAGGGGGTAGTTTATTTAAACACACCCGGGCGGCGACGGCAACGCGGCGACAAGGTGGCCATGGAGTCCGGCGACGACGACGGGCGGCGGCAAGAACCCGTGAGGTACATACCACTAAGGGACATAGCCATAAAGGCAGAGGAAACTAGAAACAAGCTACTACTATGTAAAAGGCGACAGGGGGCCGGATGGGAGGCGTCGGGAGGCGGGGTCTGGTTTGGCTTGAATAATGAGGTTGACACAACAAACTTTCTGGCAATCGGGGAGAAGAATGAGTTTTGTGGTATGTTAGGGTCCATTGATGGTATGCATTGGGCATGGATGAATTATCCAGTAGCATTGTAGGGTCAGTAAAGGAGCACGTGGAGAAGCCTGCTATTATTTTAGATGATGTTGCTTCAAACGATTTTTTGTATATGGCATGTTTTTATTTTTTTGAAATCTTAATTCTCATAATGATATCAACATCCTCCACTGCCCTTTATTTGCAAAGTTCGTGGAGGGCACAACTCCTGAGGTGAACTATAGCATAAATGGTCATCTAAAGATATAAGAGCGCCAGGCCAAAACGGCCTCCCAGCGTGGCCACGGTAGGAAAAAAAATACTTGGCCGTTGTGATCTTGATCGATGGCTGGTTGCGCGCTGACTTGGGTTGGGGAACAGGAGTTCCACCGGTACGCGGTCGTACACGCACGCTGTCGGGTTCTCATTCGTCGGTGCCACGCGCTGTCAAGTGCTCGTCTATAAAGATATGAGAGCGCCAGGCCAAAACCACCGATGCTATATGGCGCGCGTGCGCGGCCATCCAAACTGGTGCGCGGACGCTGGCGCGCGGGGGAGTGGGCACGCACGCGCGCGGGGCTGGCTTGACCTTTTTTCCCTTTAAAATGTAATAACTTTCGTCAAGCATCTGCTTTTCAATTTCGTTTTGCACCATCGTGTTTATTATGATGAAATCTATAAAACTAGATCCATGTTGGATATGTTTTGAAAAATTTTTTGTGATGACAAAATAGATCCATGTTGGATATGTTTTGAGAAAATTTTTGTGATGACAAAATTACATAGTACATAATGGCACACGCCGTAGAACATGACATTACTGGAATCCCTATGAGAACTTAGCGCCAGAGGCGCCTTAGCGAATGTAAGTCATTCGCTTTAAGGCCGAGAGGGCCGGTAGGCCTCGAGGCCATGGAGCAAAGACATAGCAGGGATTCTGCGATACAAGACGTAATAGTATAGAATGACACACGCTATAGAACATGACATTACTGCAATCCCTATCAAAACTTAGTGCCGGAGGCTCCTTAGCGAATGTAAGCCATTCGCTTTAAGGTTGAGAGGGCCGGTAGGCCCTCGATGCCGTGGAGCAATGACATAGCAGGGATCTTGCGATATAAGACGTCATAGTATAGAATGACACACGCTATAGAACATGACATTACTACAATCCCTATCAAAACTTAGCGCCGGAGGCGCCTTAGCGAATGTAAGCCATTCGCTTTAAGGCCGAGAGGGCCGGTAGGCCCTCGAGGCCGTGGAGCAAAGACATAGCAAGGATCCTGCGATATAACACAAAATTTGTATTATGATAGTTTAAAAATATTAATTCGAAAAGTTTCTCAAAACATATGATCTAGTTAGATCGGCGTCCCAGCATGGCCACGGTAGAAAAACAATTCTGGCTGTTGTGATCTTGATCAATGGCTGGTTGCGCGCTGACTTGGGTTGGTGTACAGGAGTTCCACCGGTCCGCATCCGTACGCGGTCGTACACGCACGCTGTCGGTTCTCGTTCGTCGGTGCCGCACGCCGCCGAAAGCCGGTTGGCTGCGTACACACCTAGGCCCAGCCGTAAGGCGCGTAGCGCATTTCGCATCCATTCGGCGGGGAGCGGTATGTGCCTGGCGGCGTGGGGAGTCCGGTGTCTGAATTCGCGGGTCCTCCAACCCTTGCTCTCGTGAAGCCACACCTGCCTCTCCTTTCCTTCTCTCTTGGCGGCGGCTAGGGCGAAGCCGAGCCCCGGACGCGCTTCCGTGGGAGGGCACCACACCTCCGGCACGAGGCTTCCAGCGCCAAGGCGCCCGTCGCGCATTCGGGCCCTAGCGGCAACCACGACACCGGTGGCCTCCCGACGTGGTGGCGGCACGAGCAGATCCATGGCCTCCATGGCTAGATCCGCTCGCGTTCTCCCGCGGATCCGCTTGGTGGCATCTCTCGCAGCGTCCTCTCGCTAGGGCAGCCGCTAGCCACCCTCGGCTCGGGCTAACCGCGGCCGCGGCCGCGTCCATGGCCTTGCTTGCTTGCGCGGTTGCGCCGCCAGCTAGCCGGGTCGCCTCCGCTCGTGCCCTAGTCGGGCCGGGACAATCGAGTTGGCTGGCTGGCTGCTCCGTCCATGTTTCTGTGCCAAGTCGTCATGTCGCGCTCCCGTACCACTATGGTGAGCTCCTAATTTCTGATAAATGAATGGATCGATGGATGTTGAGATGCTGATTTGGTCACTCCATGTCTAAGGCGAGGGAACAAGTGGTTACTCTGCTGCTTGTGCTCATCCCCACGACTGTTGCTTGTGACCTGTTTGACATCCAATTCGTGCATGGCATAAACATGACAAGATGAAATGAGGGTCATCGGTAGAGCCAAGAAAATTCTAGCCATAGTGCCTCCATCCAATTTGCCCCTCTAGTGTCGTGTTGCCCCTTTTCCCTACGGGTTGTAGTCAAGTCCCAAAATAAATTTGTATGTGCGCAATTCAACTTCTTTTCTGTTTCAAAGTCTTATGTGAAATGACTCTGAATAAATCAATTCTATAAAGAATAGAAATGCTGTGAAATATACTGAATAGGGGAATTGCAGTGTGAAGACCTGAAATAGTTTACTACAATGGCGCCTATGTTTTTGCTAGCAAACCTGGTCTGTCGCATTAAACAGTGGCACACATAATTAGCGAAAAAAGTTATTGGGTTGCTTCAGCTTATGTCTTCCATTGTGTGCAAAAAGGTTATTGGATTACTTCAGTTTTACTAGTGCGATGCTTCACTTTGCCTCGCTAGGGAGGGCGACTTTAGTGCAGGTAATCTATTCGATGCCCCTGCCCAATAGCAAACCCATCCTCAATATTGAACTATATCAGTGCACCCTTCATTTCTTTTTCATAAGGTGATTTCTAGATTCCTCTTGTGTAGCCACTACTAGCTTGGCTTGGGCTGGCCATGGCCAGCTGAGGCCAAAATTGGGCGTTTGGTTACCCTTGACCAGCTGTTGGTATTTGCTAAGCCCACAGAAATATTTATAATTCGTATAATCCGCAAGCGCACGGATACCGGCGAGCACTTCACCCGGGAGAGGGTTTAATATCGAATCCACAGGGAAACGAGTGAGGAAGACTACAATCTAATCTTAACCGGGAGTAGCACAAGACTTAAGAGGGTTGAGAATGTAGAGAGGTTTACTAAGATATCTAATTCTTATCTTGGTAAGTGATGTTGATAGTATTCTTATGGGGATGTACTCAAAGAAAAGTAAGGCCAAAACTTACTATTCCCCCAGTAACTGGTTCCTACTTAGTCATATCCAATGGGAGGTGGAATCTAAAGGAATCAATGGTATTGTCACTACCACAAACTACCACACTCCGGAAGGTAGGGTGTATCTAACGAGATACCCGAGTCCAAACACCACGTTTGCACTGCGAATATTACTCTAATCTAGGTACCAGATTAAAGCACTCAAAAGAGACTCATAGACCAATAAGAATAAATATAAACAATATTACTTACTAAAAGAAGAAGTAGATTACCAGAGTAATTCCAAGTGTAGATTAACTTCTACCGAGGTACAAGTATGGAGATAGCACCGACAGCCTGTACTTCCTCCGATTCCTTCCCTCTCTCTATCTCTCTTGTTCTAAAGATTAGAACTAATGAGTTCTAATCCTCTCTTGCATACTATCTCTTCTAGTTCTAGTTCTAATCTAGATCTAGAGGGGAGAGGTTGTCCTCACATTGGGACACCTCTATGACCAATAGGTCAAGAGATAATGAATGATAATGAATTAGGGTTTAGCCTTTGGGGTCGGGGGTCTTCTTATATACGCCTTGGCGATGAACGATGACCCTTGGATCAAATCGACCTTGGCAACGGTGTAGATACAACCTCAAAGTCGGTTATAAACCGACATAAAAAGATGAAGCCGATTGGCCATAATTGCCTTTGGGCGGCCTAAAATTGCTGGCGGCCGCCCTGCATGGTCTCCTCTTGGCTTCTCGTCTTTTCTCGGTGTCTTCTAGTATCTTCTAGAGTGTTTTAGTACACATTTTGGGTTGAGTTACTTCACGGTCAAGTCTTGTCATTGTATGAGATGTATATTCCTAACTTTCTCCATTCTTCTCTCGCATTTATCCGTTAAGTCCCTAAAAATATATAAATCACCAAAGCTCGTGGAATTATGTTAGTTAAGCCCCTAGACTTATGTTGATATTCATTTTAAGCCCTTATTCATGTTTAGTTGACTAGTAATTTTATGCTATAACAGGTGTCAATAAGCTCCCCAAGCTTACCCTTTGCTAGTCCCTAGCAAAGCCAAACTTAGCAATGGATCGGGGAGTTGCCGCAACGCTTTCACACCTCAAAAGTACACATGCTTTCAAACAAAATTTCTCTCCGTGATAAGAATAAATGTTTTCAACTTTCAACTTACCCATATTACCTTTAACCATGGAGCTTATAGCCTTTTCTTGGGATCTTGGGTAATTGAAAGATAGAACAATCAAGTCAAGCACCATGTCTCAAACTCTTTGTTCAACTGTCCTTCTAGAGTTTTTGCAAGTTTTCAAAATAAAACTCAAAGTTCCCCGGTATGACTCTCTTAAGTCTCTCATTTGTGGTATCGGTGGATCCTCACTAAAGGCAAAGAAGGTTGTTTTGCCTTTCTCTCATGATATGTGGTATTTTTTTTTTTTTAGAGGCAAGAGGACACTATGCCTTCTTTTCTCTTACCCTATATCTAAGGCTTATATTTGGAGCTCATAGGTGAGAGAAACTACATATACTTACTAAGCATATATTGTAAGTTCAAGCAATGGATCCAAAGTCACGAGTCACACTGATCAAGTGGTGCATGTGTATGGTGGTAGGTAATGGTAGGAAATGCAATGAATGCAATAAGGTGTATTAAATGAATGAGGGAAAAAACCTAATTCTACTTTTGCTCCTTGAGGAATCATCTCTTTTTGAAACCTGAAAACTTTGAGAGAACTTGGGTTGTATCTTTTTCTTTCTTTATTTATTTTGCTTTTTATGGAGAGGCGAGTATCTAAGTACCCATTGTTTTCAAATTTTACACTTGTCCATTTTTTAACTCTCCTTTATTCCTCTTTTTCTTAGGGAGGTAGGCTCTACTACTTTGTAGGACACTTGTCCATTTTTTATCTCCCTTCTTTCTTTCTCTTTTTTTTAGAATACAACCCAAATCTCTTTCACAATAACTTTTTGAGAGATAGACAAGAGTAATGGAGCTTTGTAAGACATTGGCTGGATATGAAAGAGTGGAAGGGTATAGGGAATATTTTTGTTGCTCTATCCTAGGATAGGAGTAGAATATTTTTGGTGGATATAGTGGATGCATAATGGGTGTATATGGTAGTGGTGGATGCGTACTTCCAAAGATGGAAATAGCATATGCCCGAATGAAGTGGAGTGGAGTGCAATAGAGTGAATGAGATGGAATAGTGGTGGAGTGTACATGATCAGCATGACAAGTTTCTAAGGGTCAACAAAGTTTGAACAAACTCAATGCAAAGCAAGCGACCTATATATATATCAAAGGGTTTTCCTAATCTAGGGAGCATGTATATATGGCTATGGTAGGAGGTTCAACACTCTGTCACACAGAACTTATCATGTGCACTTTTAAATTTTCAAATAAATCTCCGTAAATCTAGCATCACTAGGAGTAAGATCAATAGCAACTCAGACTCTCATATATCGTATCCATCAATTACCTAGACTTTAGAGCAAGCAATTTGCAACCCACAGGTTTCGTGTTCATGGTGCGTCTCAAGTCAAAGCAGTTTTGCATTTAAGGCTCAAGAGAAATTAAGCTTGAAAGCTAGGCACCGAAAAGGAATTACGACGAAGCAACTATTCATCATTTCCATGCATGAGATTTAGCTTCGAGAGATCATTTTATGTTGGTGGAAAAGAAAACCTCCAGTACACTCCTATTTATTTATTCCTAAGCTCTAGCAAAGACTCTTTTAAACGACTATACTTTTTAAAAACTAGACTCCTAACAAACTCTTTAGCAAAACCAAGCAAACTAAATATTTAGCTAATAATAATAATATAGTAGAGATACTTATCGGGATAATCGGGGTGCTCTCCCCAAGCCGGATTGTAGTGTAGGGTCATTGATGATGAGGAAGTTAAGGTAGATGGCGATGATGAGGTCGACCTATCATGTCTCTCTCCCTTTGAATCTGGCGAACTCAAATAGACAACAAAGCTAATGGAACTTGATTAAGCATTAGGGGTTAGCCACATTAGCTTTATGTGTCTAGAGATGGATCATGATTATTCTATGTAAAACTTCAAAGAGAAAATATTTTTGAAGTTTTATAAATTTATATGCATGCAAAGAATTATGATGCAAATGCAACTAGATGTATGAATAATTATTTTTATGCCACCACGTGAATATCCTTATGGGTTGTTACACACCACAAGAATTCACATGGGGCTTTAGAATTTTTCAATGCAATGCTAATGCAGAAATTAAATATGCTAAAGGAAAATGATTATGCAAAGAAGTAAATATGCTAATGCAAGATGCGAAAAAAGATAAATATGATATGCAATGCTAGAAATTAAATATGGATAACTACCGAAGTTACCTTTCTCGGCGAGGGTTCAATGTTTTAAGTCCTTTGAACAAGACTACTTACCTTGGTTACTCCTTGAGTGTATCTTCTCGAACTTGGTAATGGTGTCACCCATGTTGTTTTGCTGGTCCATCATTTAGAAGTAAAAGTTTGATAATGGGGGTTGCCAGCCTCTTGTTTTGTATGCATGCTTGGTGAAATCAGGACATTCTCTTGTAGAATTTTTGGGGTAGTGAAGACTCCTCCACATTTTGCTCGAATTTGTGTCCTGCGTGCAAAGACAAGGCAGAGATCAAGTGCATGAGCCCTATTGGTGGGAAAACACCAACAGAACCAAAAGTTCATTCTTCTCTAAAACCTCAAGCACATCAAACAAGATAAAGTTAATGTTTATGTGTTTCGTTTTCTATAACAAAGGTGATAAGATCGAAGATGGAACATGAATGTTGCAACACATTTGCTAATATGATTAGGACCATGAGATCAAGAAGGTGGTGTTAGGAACAACAAAAGAAACAAAACATGTTGAGCTAACAAAGTCAGATCAAGCAAGGGTGTTACTCTAACATGGTTGGTTCTTTATTTGTGAACATGCCATAATTAAGAGAAAGCTTATTTATTAACAACTCACCTTAAGATACTACCTTATTATTGGAGCATGATGGCACTCAGTAGCAACTTGTGGTGGTGCTTTCCTTTTCTCGCTTGAAGCTTTCTTGATTTGGCCTCTTGTGTAGTTTTTTTTCTAACTTGTCTTCTTTCTCTTTATTCCATAAGGTTCTTCTCATTGTATGAGCGTGCCCTCCTTGTGAAAGATTTGTTGGGTCTTGCTTCTTCTCATGGTTTTATTTCTCAGATTGTTAGTTAACAACACATACCCGAAGGAATATGCAAGTAATACCAGGATAGTGTTGTTATAGGGCTAAGGTCACTTTCTATGCTACGAAAAAATTTGGTTGAAAATTTTAGCATAGATCTTTTATCTCATGTTTCCATACTTACCTTGCTTTTCTAAAGGAATGATCTTATGAAAGCTTAAGTTTGATTTTAATGCATCAAAATCATTCGAACTTGTAGAAAAAAAGAGCAATAAGGAATAGAGAGGTTGCAAACCAAGTATGCGGGATGTGATGGGAGCATGTGAGGAGGAAGAGCATGATTGGATTATCCTTGGTGGAGTTGGTCTTCCTTCTCCATGTGTCATTCATCCTTAAGTTAATCCTTGAGCAAGTGCTTTTGTTTGTGGCACTCCTCTTCTTTCTCTTGCTTCATCTTTAGTATGAGTTTATCTCAGGACCTCCCCAAGCTTATTTGAAAGTTTCTTTTTGTCTGCAAGGGTTAGTCCAACAACGTATACCAATGTCTACACAAGCAACTTTTAGTTCAATAACTAAACTAGACTCCATGTCTAATTCAATTAAGGAAGGTGTTCTAACCTAAGCACCATGCTTAATTTAAAAGCCTTTAGAAACACTAACTACAGTGTAGTAGTGTTCCCAAAACCAAAGCATACTATGGTAGATAAAGGGTAGCATGAAAGCATAATAGGGATTGACTCAAATAGAGAGATGAAAAGCATGATAATAGTTTTAGTAGATTGATCATGTCTCAAACGGTAGAGGCAACCAAGATAGTGTAGCAACATGATAAGAAAATCTATGCATGTGATTTCATGTTGCATAATGATTGGTTGGACATACCTTACATTGCCATCTCCTTCGTTCTTCTTGCTCTAGACCTGAAATGGTTAGTGATAAAAATACCCGAAGGAATATTTCCTCATTTATATTTCTATGCTTATTTCACAAGGGTATTATAACAATAAGGTAAACACTCATGTTATTTCTCAAGAAGTGCTTGTTTAAGGATAGCAAGCTTGTCCTTGGGAAACCTATTGAATTCTGATTCATGATGATGAAGTGGTTTCCCTTCCAACATCAATCTTCCTCAAGATTTTATGCCAACGAGATCTAGAATATTTATTATAGATATATGCATCTACAACCACCCTTTCAAAATCTATAGGAGGAGAGAGATTGAGGGGGTTGAAGATCTCGTGTATGATAGTGATAGAGAGACTAGGTGATTCAGGAAGGTTATTATGTGAATATGGATTAGATGAGGTGTCTATTAAGCAACTCTCATACTCACTATTGACATTTCTTAACGCAATCACAAAAGAATGGATTAAGACCCACTCTTAGGACGGCGCCAGAAATGTATAAATGGTATCTATCTAATAAGTTAGCTTGGATGTGGAGTTAATCTCACATTCCAAAAAAAATCAGAGCGGAGAGTTAATAATGTTAGACGGTGTTAGTTATGGTGTGTGACTCTCAGAACATTATCTATGGTGGAGTTAATCTCACCAAGATAGGCACAAAAGTCTGTACCACACATTCTAGCATTGCCTACGAAACTAGTCTATCACCCTAGCTCACAACGCTAAAAGAAATGCGTGAACAGATATTCTTAATATGACACTTGAATCTCTTGCAATGATAATATCTATTTGGTATCCGCAAAGCGCCTGATAGAATAACCCATTGTAGCACTTCACCAAGAGTCTATCCGGATATCGTATTTATATATTACCACAAGGAAGGGGTAGGTTATGGGTAGATTGATTGAGGTCACTTGCGGTGTTGTAAAGTAGAATAACCATATGTAATCTAACTACTCAAACAGTGTTGGGATCTAACTTTGATTTTACTTTTACAACTTTCGTCCCGCACTTTGGAGATTTTAGGATACTTGCAGAGCAAAGACAAAGATCCACATTGAAGATGACTTCAAAGACTTGGGCTTCGCAAAAAGAACAAAGAAGAACAAAATAAGGGAGAATGAGTTAAGAGTCCGAGCGAAGATGGCCATGGGAACTTCACCGCTGGAGTTACCAATACATTTACAAGAGGCCAAGGAACAACGCCGCGAAGCTAGACATCTTGCCTTGAAGCCTCGCGAAGATGAAGAATGTGTCTTCGCGAAGAAGAACAATTTGTAGAAGATCGCTTTAGAACTTTTGATATTTTTTCGACAACTACGGGCCGGGGGTACTATAAATACCCCCCGAGCTTCTTTGTAATGACCATGTTGAATGGCCCCTTGTGTAAACCATATCATCATCAATAACATGTTGTGTTGAGCATTCACCCAACATCTTGGCGCCCACCGCTTGTGTGAGCAACGATCTATCCCACGGCCATCAAGAAATCATGGGGAGACCTCCCAAGAACAAGTCGCCAAGTATCGCCAAGAAGCAACAACAACAGAGAATGAAGCACCAAGAACAAGCGGAGACAACGTCTCCAAAGAAGTCATCCCCACCGAAGATCAAAGCGAAGAGGCAAGGAAGTTGCAAGAACTAGAAGACCAATTGATCAAAAAACGAAAAGAACTTGAGGCTTGCAAAGCTAGAACAAGAGAAAAGACTTTGAAGCAAAGAATAGAGGAAGCCAAGCGCGAGCTAAAAAGGTTGAATGAAGAACTCAACGCTCAAGATCACGAAGTCATCATAACGAACGAAGTCAAAACAAATCAAAGCAATGAAAAGACAATAGTAACAATCGACCCGAGTCTCCATTATCGCGGGACTTACAAATGGCAAAATGGCCAAAAGGCTTCAAATTCAACGTCATACCAACTTATGAAGGTTTGACGCATCCAAGACAATTCTTGATGAGCTTTGAAGCATTTTTGAATCGGAGGAGGAGATGATAAAACACTAGCAAAAGCACTCATCATGGCAATGAAAGGACCAGCTCAAAAGTGGTATGCTTCGCTCAAGCCAAGATCCCTCAAAAGTTGGGAACAACTCGAACAACTTTGCTAGTTGATTTCCAAGGATTCCAACACACATGCTTAACAAGTGATGATCCGTTTGATATCAAGCAATACTCAAAAGAGCCAATTATCCAATACTATAAAAGATTCATTCAAATGAAGACCCAAACAAATCCCGCATCGTACGAAGTCGCCATTATTGCCGCAATCGGGGCCTCGTGAGCCGGACAACCGTCTTCGCATCTAAAGAGGGAAAGACCAACAACCTGTTGCCCAACTATATGAAGAAATCCAAAAATATGCAAGATCAAACGATGATTTCGAGAAAAAGATCAAGAAGAGAATGCACAAAGAAACCAAGCGAAACGAACAATCAATTCAAGCCACAAAATTTTGAGCGAAGACCATACTACCACCAAAGATCAACCACCACTTCGCATAAACCAAATCAACAATGAGCACAAATAAGACAACATTCAGCACAAAATAATCAAATGGGCGAAGATAAAGAATGTAAACTTCAATAACGGCCAAAGAGGAGGTTTCAATCAAAGATTTGGGGAAAGAAGAATTTTAAAACCCGAGAAGAAATGTATTGCATCATCCATGGCAAAGGGGGCCACACATCGAAGATGTGCCCAATGGTAAAGAAAAGCATAGAACAATTACAACAAGAGGGCAAGTCATTGGAAAATCAAAGATCAATAAACTTTTTATCTCAAGCAAGCACTTCGCAAAATCGAGGCATACTGATCCAAGCTACAATCGGCAAGTGCTACCGGGACCACCTCCGATATACAATTGTCAACCACCGCAATGGCTCCGCCACAATGGGGACAAATACAAACTATACAACCCGAAGCTTCGGTTGCAAATAACACGCCAAATGCTCAAAACAATGGCTCACCAAAGAAGTCAACAAACAGCGAGCGGGCGTAATAATGACCATTTATGAGGCAATAGCATAGAACATGCAACCAACAATGAGAGAAGAAACTATTTTTGGAGAGAGTAAATGCAATAACAATGGAAGGACCTTACAAGAAGACAAGATGGTCACATCAACCAATCATCACGAACAAGACATGAAACTCAAAGACTATCCACACATGGATGCCATGGTCATAGAAGCAAATATTGACGGATGGGATGTCACAAAAAATCCCGGTAGATGGAGGAAGCTCTCCGACATACTCTTCGCATCAACACTAGATGCAATGGAAATCAAAAGACAAAATTTGGGAAGAGCGTAGAATATCCACTAGTTGGCTTCGTGGCAAAAAGGATAAATTCAATTGGAAGAATTATATTGCCGGTATTCTTCAAGACACAAAACAACGCAAGAACAGAACAAGTAGCATTTGATGTTGTCGAAATGCATAGTCAAGACAACACAATATTTGGAAGAGGAAGCCTAAATATCTTCGAAGCCGCCATCAACTACTCTTACTTATGCATGAAAGTTTCAAAGAATCAACGGACCAATATCTATACATGGAAATCAAAACGTAAGCAAGAAATATTGAGAAAGACTCAACTCCAACCCCAAAGAAATGTTTTGGCTATCGAAGAAATCGAAGACGAAAGTGAAACAGAAAATGCGAAGTCGCAAAAGAAAGCGAAGACATGTTCCAAGGCAGAAACCAAAGAAGTTTTGCTAGATCCAATGGTAACAAACAAGAAAGTCATCATAGGCGCTAATCTAGCAAAAGATGAAGAAGAACAGCTGATAAGTTTTTTAAGAAGCAATCAAGACGTCTTCGCGTGGTCAGCAAAAGACCTAGAAGGAGTTAGCAGGGATATCATTGAACATCGCTTGAACATTGATCCAAGTTACAAACCAAAGAAGCAAAAACTAAGAAAGATCTCGAAAGACAGAACAATAGCTGCGAAGGCTGAAGTACAAAGATTGCTTGACGCGAAGGTCATAAGAGAAGTCCAATTCACAACATGGTTGGCAAATATTGTGATGGTGAAGAAAAGCAATGGAAAATGGAGAATGTGCATAGACTTCACAGATCTGAATAAAGCTTGCCCTAAAGACAACTTTCCTCTACCAAGGATAGACACGCTGGTCGATCAAGCTGCAGGAAGCGAAATGTTAAGCTTCCTCGACTGCTTCTCAGGATATCATCAGATTTACATGAAGAAAGAAGATGAAGAAAAACAAGTTTCATCACACCATTTGGAACCTCATTTTTTCCAAAGAATGGCGAGAGGGGCTTCGCAATGCCGGGTCAAGCTTCATTAGAATGACTTCTAGTAGCACTCAAGGATCAAATCGAGACAATTTGCTAGCATATGTTGATGACATAATAGTAAAAAGCAAGAAGCGAAGACCATTTAAAAGATTTGAAGCAAACATTTGAGAACTTGAGAAAGTCAAATCTCAAACTCAATCCTAAGAAATGTACCTTCGAGGGTACAAAGAAGGCA
Organism: Hyparrhenia diplandra; assembly: GCA_015847255.1. Classification (NCBI taxonomy): domain Eukaryota; kingdom Viridiplantae; phylum Streptophyta; class Magnoliopsida; order Poales; family Poaceae; genus Hyparrhenia; species Hyparrhenia diplandra. The sequence goes on along the minus strand of JADLZK010011255.1, from coordinate 37,698 downwards.
AAATCCTGGATGCATAGTTTCAAAGAAAAGGCATCGACCCAAATCCAGAAAAAGATTAGAGCAATAATGGAAACGAAGTTCCAAAGAACATCAAAGACATCCAAAAGTTAACGGGAAGATTGGCTTCGCTAAAACGATTCATATCAAAATCAGCGAGAAAAGAGTTTTCCAATATTCCAAGCACTCAAAGGAGTGAAGACAAATTTCACATGGGGAGAAGAACAACAAAAAAGCCTTTGAAGAAATAAAGAAGTATCTTTCAAGTCCTTCAACGCTAACGACTCCAAATATTGATCAAGAACTACTTCTATACATCTCGCCCGAGAAAGCCGTAAGCGCCAAAGACTAGTACAAGAAAGAGAGAAAGATCATGCGAAGAAACAAGAACCAATATACTTTGTCTCCGAAGCCCTCTCCTACTCAAAAATGTTTTACTCGAGATCGAGAAAATAGCATATGCAAAGACTCATGGCAACAAGAAAGTTGAAGCATTACTTCTTATCACATAAAGTGAGAATCCCAACAAATCAACCACTCAAAGATGTACTCCAAAGTTGCAAATCTTCCGAAGGCTTGGAAAATGGGCAGCTAAAATCTCACAATATTTCATCGAATTTGAGAAGAGAACGGCAAGAATAAAATCACAAGTATTGGCGAGATTTTATCTCGGATTGACACCGACAACAAATTACGGCGACCAAAAAGATCATCAAGAATGGACTTTGTCTTGTCAAGAATGGACAATGAATTGTGATGGAGCATGGGGCTCCGCAGGGCCGGTGTAGCGGCAATAAATAACTTTGCCATCCGGCATCAAGATGAAATATGCAAAGAAGACTAGAATTTCGGTGCACAAACAACATCGCGAATATGAAGCAATATTGCTTTGGGGCTTCGCAAGGCAAGAGCAATGGGAGTACAAAAAATTCTGATAAAAAACAGATTCCCAAGTTGTAGCAGACACATCGAGAAAAATTACAAGGCAAAAGATCCCTAACTAGCGAAATATTTGCAAAACGTAAGAGATCAAGAAAAACATTTCAAGGATTCACAGTTTGAAGCATCTCAAGAACAAACAACGAAGAAGCGGATGAAAATCGCGAAGGTAGCGAACCAAAAAGTGAAATTGCCACGGATGTGTTTTATCAAGTACTCTCGAAATCCTCAATAAAAGCAAAAATCGAAGAACCAAAGTACATCCAAATCATTGAGAGCGATGATTGGAGATCGTAAAATAATAGCATTCCTAAGAGGGTTTTATGAACCGTAAAGCTTAAGTCAAGAAACAAGAATGAAGCACAAGACAAGAAATTACAAGCTCATCAACAATCAACTTTTCAAGAATGGCATTTGTGAACCATTACTCAAATGTATATCAAGCGAGGAAGGCAAAAGAATTGCTACAAGAAATACATAGTGGAACATGTGGGAATCATGCAGTCCAAGAGCCATAGCGGGAAAAGCATTTAGACAAGGTTTCTATTGGCCAACAAAGACAAAAAAGATAGCAAGGAAATAGTGAAAACCTGTCACAATTGCCAAATTTCAGCAAGCAAGTCAAATGCCCCAAATTAATCCAATTCAAAGACATTGAACCAACTTGGCCACTTGCAAGATGGGGAATAGACATAATTGAAAAACTTCCTCCGGCCCCAAGGCAATCATCAATATGCGCTTGTTGCGGTCGAATATTTTACAAAATGGATAGAAGCGAAGCCAATCACAAATATGTCATCTACAACAATGAAGAAGTTTCTTTGGCAAAATATAATCTGCAGATTCGAGTCCCAAGACACATAACCCCGGACAACGGAACTCAATTCGATAGCGAAGATTTCGTGGCTATTGTGAAAGTATGGGAATCCAACTCGCTTTGCATCGAGAAGATATCCTCGGTCCAATGGAGCCGCCGAAAAGAGCAAATGGCATCATATGCGTGGGAATCTCAAAAAAATCTAGTAGGACTCTCGAAAGGAAAGTGGGTCAAAGAATTACCAAGGATTGTTTGGAGTCACAATACAACAACAACAAGATCAACGGTTTACACCATTCAAGCTACTATATGGAGATGAGGCAATGACTCCGGAAGAAATACAATTCAAAGGTCCAAGAACAAATGTTGAAATAACAAGCGAAGAGGACCAAAAGACAAGTAAAGACTTGCTCGAAGAAGAAAGAAACCAAGTCGTGATGAATCTCGTGAAATACCAAGAAGAAACAAGCAAGTGGTACAACAAGAAAGTAGTAAAAAGAGAATTACAACCAGGAGACTTCGTGCTCAAAGAAAAAGGAACGAAGACACTGTGGGGAAAGTTCCAAAGAAAAGTGGGAAGGACCCTTCGTCATAACAAAATCAAAATGCATAAATGATCTTATCACTTGGAGAATCTCAAAGGAGAAGAGCTAAGTCATACTTGGAACATTAAGGATCTTCGCAAGTACTATCCCTAGATTTTTACTTTACTCAAGTTTTTGTAAATAATCGTGTTAGATTCAATTTCTTAGAAGCATTTTATCATTTCAATCAAGAGTCGCACTCTTTTTCCACTCGAGGAAGCCCTTCGCAGGTGAGTGGTTTTTTAACGAGGCGCACTCCATTGTAAATTCTCATGTCAAATATAAATGAGAAAGTAGTTTTCCCAAACTTGTGCATTCTTTACTCATTCTTCAATTTATTACGAAGCCGAAAAAGCAAAACGCTTTAACATCGGCTAAAAGTTTTCACAAAAAAAATTAACAAGTAGGTATAATTTAAGTACAAAACTAAAATTATTACCTACCTAATTTCTCTAAGGAGAATATTTTGACTTCAAATCGAAGTCTTCGCTCCTACTGAAAAAAAAAAGAAGGGGACGACATTTTCAAATTTCTCTAAGGAGAATATTTTGACTTCAAATCGAAGTCTTCGCTCCTACTTCGCAAAAAAAGAAGGGGGACAACATTTTCAAATTTCTCAAAGGAGAATATTTTGACTTCAAATCGAAGTCTTCGCTCCTACTTACGCAAAAAAAAAGGGGGACGACGTTTTCAAATTTCTCTAAGGAGAATATTTTGACTTCAAATCGAAGTCTTCGCTCTCACTTCGCAAAAAGAAGGGGACGACGTTTTCAAATTCTCTAAGGAGAATTTTTACTTCAAATCGAAGTTTCCGCTCCTACTTCGCAAAAAGAAGGGGACGGCGTTTTCAAATTCTCTTAGGAGAATTTTTTACTTCAAATCGAAGTTTCCGCTCCTACTTCGCAAAAAAAGAAGGGGACGACGTTTTCAAATTTCTCTAAGGAGAATATTTTGACTTCAAATCGAAGTCTTCACTCTCACTTCTCGCAAAAAAAGGAAGGGGACGACGTTTTCAAATTTCACTAGGGAGAATTTTGACTTCAACTCGAAGTTTTTCGCTCTTACTTCGAAGAAGGGAGGGAACAATGTTTTCTAAATTCATAAAAATAATAATTTATTATACAAAACATGTATTTGAAGTTACAACATCATGAAAAACATATATTCAAGTTTACACACAACATATACAAAACTCAAATTATTCAAAATTCTTCGTAAGCAACACTAGTTGTTTGCCCATCAAAATATCTTCAACAACTTCGTTGATTATTTTGTCTCGCCGTATCTTGAAACATATCCCCAAAGATAAAACTTGGGGAAGCACTTGAGCAAGAAGATCAAAACAAAAAGACCTCGAGACACATCAACAAGAGGCAAAGATAAAACAAAAATAAAAAAAATCCTAAGCCTTAAGAATGTTACCCCCGCCAACGTTGCTAAAATCAACAACCCCGGGCATCCTATAAGAATCCTTTGTTTTAGATTTCCCAAGGCACTTATCCACAAAAACATCAACATCACACCACTAGCTTCACAACACTCCAAAAAAATCCGAAGCCTCAAAAACAAAGTTACCCTTCACGATCATAAGAGGCAAGACAGGGGCAATATCCTCGCACAAAGCCGCTTGAGAAAACCTACGCAGATATTCCAAAGTCAAAAATCCGCACAAAAAATCAACAACACATGTTAAACTTCGCGATAATAAGTAACTTCGCATCCATAAACAACAAGCATGAATAAAGACTACACACAAACAGTTTAACTTAACAAGTTTTACAATACTTCATGCCATCATGTTTTCTCTCTCCTTCCTCACAAAAAATGATGAAATAAAAACTAATCCTTATACTCAAGCTCTTCGTTCACTAACATCATGACGATTCTTTTCCTCTTCCTCATGAATCCTCCTCTCTTCTTCCATTTGTTTTTTTTTTTCCTAAGAGCCTCTTCTTCCCCCCGAAATATCGAATTCAAGTCGTTAAAAAAACAAAAGTCAACTTGCAAAACAAAAACAAATAATAACCGTGTTAAAAACATAATGAAAATCAGCAAAAAATACCTTTTTCAGTTTTTCTTTAACCTTCTCAAGGCAATGTTCACGACCACATTGGCACCAATACTCGTTGAAGAATTTTTTTTGCAAAGAAGATGAGTACGAGGAGAGATCCGGTTGATAGCATCACCGGAAATTTGAATGTAGGATCAGCAAAAACATCATACGTTGGATCCTTGGCTTCCTTCATGAGATGCAAAAGTGCCCTAGTGGAATACATGACACTTGTATCACGGTCGCTTGAACAACAACACTAAGATCTTCATATTGCCCGCAAAGCCACCAAGAAAGGATCATACTCCCCAAGATCCCAAAGAAGGGTCCTCTGAACAAAGACCCCACTTTTCGTAAGCAACTTTGCAAAGATCCCACATTCTTGTTGAATTTCCTAAGGAAAAATTCATCCATCTCTGTCCTTTTCTTCTCCGGATATTCCTTCTCCTTTGTAAGATTGGCAACAGCTTGCCTTCAAGTTTCAAAAGCCGATCATCCTTCTCCTTTATGGTGTCCGAGGCCTTGTGATACAATCGGTCAATTTTGTGCCATTCGTCCCACAAATTTGCCCTCTCTCCACTTCCTTGCCGACAAGTTGAGATTTCAAAGACTCTATTTCTTTCAAAAGGGACTTCTCTCTGACAAAGAAAAAGCAGTTGCACTATCTTCACAAGGGCACCCTATACACACAAAACAAACAAGTCGAAATAATCCATAAACAATCAAACTTACGTCGATTCACAAAAATATATTCACAAATGAATAGGTTTACCTTGTACATCAAATTTATGCCGGCATCGCTAACTCCAATGGGTTCATCTTCGCTAGCTCGCCTTGCCGGGAACCGAAAAAGCGCCATCGATACACTTAGTCAATTGCTTTTCGCCTTCTTCTAAGCACGCGCTTATCTACCCCGACTCCAACAAACTTATAAGAATCCAAATTGATACCACTCTCAAAGCAAAACTTCGTGAGTATTATCAATGGATCTTGAAATGGCTTCGTAAGTAAGTTCGCTCATCGACGTACCACTTGAGGAGCGGGGTGATCTAAAAGAACATCCTTCATTGACCCAACATCAATAGTTTTTTCCTTCGATGAAGTTGCAAAGATCGTGGAAAAAATTGAGCTAAAACAAATCAAAGGAAAAAATAATCGAAAAAAATAGGAATTCAATATAAAAGTTGTAGAGACAAGAGAAGTCAAAAATACTTACAAACTTTTTCACCCTTCTTCAAAGGGCAAGGAATCTTTTCCCGAGCTTCAACATCCACCGCTGATTCGACAACCGGCTACCGGTTCCGCCCGGCCGATCATCTACCACATCATCAAAATCATCAAGGGAAAACTGAAAGCAGCTTCTTGTTCCTCTCTTGTGAAGTTTTTCCTTCACAACTTTAACAAAATTTCCTCAAATTTCTCTCCTTCAAGGTTTTCTCCGAGGTTTTTCCCGAACAAAAAAAGAGAAACAAGAAAAATAAAGACAAGCATCTAAGAAACAACAACGAAGTATAGAAATATACATACCAATAGTAGTTCCATCTTGTACTTCGGAGGGTTTCTCAACAAGAAACCTTAGAAGGTTCTCGAGATCAAGCCGAGCCAAATTTTCGCCACAAGCAGAAGCGGATCTTCACTTTTTCAACAACTTCCGTCTCCGCGGAAGGATTTTTCTGGATTAACTAACAAATGACTCATATGAATATCTTTGGCTAATTTAGCTAAGTTAAGACAATTGTGGTAATCACATGAAGCGTAAGTTGAAGCAATCGCCGCGAAATTTAGGAGTTGAAAGCTTAAATCTAGGCGAAGAGGGAGATGCAATACCCATTAGGAGAAGTCTCTCATTATATTCACATCGCCCTCCAAGACCACCCGAAGTCCCCAAATTCTACGAAGACCCAAAATTTTGTAAATATTCCGCAAGTGGAGTAAGCAAATCGTGGTCGGTCATCCGGTAGGAGCAAAAACTTTGTTAATTTCTCTCACCTCCAAATCCCGAAGAGAAGTTCCAAAAAGTGGAGCTTCAAGCTCGAACGCCAATCTCACCGTCAAATCAAATCTAAATTATCAATTAAAGAGGCTACCGTCTTCTTCGCCTTCTTCTTTTTGAGGCTTTGGAACAAAGAAAACTTTGAAGGTGTCTTCGAAGAAGATGGCTTCATTTGTATCACTTCTTTTCCTCTTTAAATCCTTGTCGATTCATTCTTATCCTTTTGTCCCTCTTGCGAGCATAAGCGTGGGGCGGGCGAAGTCTTATAAGTAATTTTGGCTAAATCAAAGATCCGATTCAACCTAACGTAATCCTTGCCAATGATCTCCATCCATAAGTTTTCTTTCAAAGGTGTAAATACTTCCCAAGCAATTCAACGAAATTTCTTCTCAATAGTAGAAACAAAATCTTCCTCGCTTTTAAACTTCGAGGGCATCACAAAGGTCTCTATCCGGAAAAATATAATTCATCTCTAACCACCTTCCGATGATAGCGAAGAAAATCCCATCCAAATAGCGAAGTGGCCAAATACCAGCAGCCACATACTCTTCAACTAAATCCCTAGTAGATTGTTGAGAAACAACTCTTCCAAAAGCCTTCGACATTCTGAGAGCAATTTTTTTTAGTATAACTAGGCTTACACTCAAACTTATCCCTATGCATCCGCCGGCTAAAGGATAGCTTTTCTTCACACCTTTCCTTCCAAGATTTTCTTCAACCATGGGAACTTTGTGATAGAACCAATAATTGTACCAAACCATCGCCCTATTTATTCTTTGATGCAGAGAAATTTGCTTCCTCGACCCCGAGCCGTCTTGAAACTACAACATCCAAAATACAGCTTTCATCAGACGTTCTTCAATCTTTTGAGACCGAAATTGGGAATGTAATTGTGCAAAGCACAAAATGCATCAATATCCGGCCTCACTTCTTGACTCCGCACGGCCCAAATAAAAACCGACGCTTTGACTATGGCATTTGGAGTTAGATGGTGCATTTCGATATTATATCTTTGAAAAACTTCCTCAAGAAAGTCTTGAGGAGGCATACGAAGACCAGCGGTGAACAAATGTTTGAAAACAACGCATTCATCGCTTAGGCTTTGGAACCTTCTCATCAGTTCTCCTGGCCTATACCGACCCGCTCCCGAGCACGCCATCTTTCACCATCTTTTTATAATCTTCCTCGGTCATCTTACTACAACCACAATTCGAGAAATCCTATCATCCGGGAGCAATTCAGACTGGGCGTAAACATCCGACAACCCATCTTCTCAATTTTCTTGCTGCGAATTAACTTCTTCATCGACATCCTCGTTCTTGAGAACCAAGCGAGAACATCCTCAACAAGTGCCATTCTAAAAGACAGAGAAAAATTAACATTTATAATCATAAGAAATACGAATGAAATAGACTTCAAGACAAGACATACCTAGAAAAGCAAAGAACTCAAAAGGCTTCAGAAGTTTTGGCCCGTAGAAAAAAACTGTAATCCGCAAAGATACTACAACTCCGCAAAAGAAACTTTGGCTTCAAGTTGCAAAGAAAAAATTTCAAAAAGGTGGCCCCTCTTCGAAAAAGATGAAGAAAAAAAGGGGGTGCTTCGCTATTTATAGACCCCATCGGTCAAACGGTCAAACTAGCCGTTAAAAAAAAAAGAGAGAGAGAAACAATCCAAATAAGACATTCACGAAGTCGCAATCGAATCCAAAGTCCAACTTCAAAGTCCGGGACGACGTTTTGATCGAAACAAAGTTTTGAAAAACTTATGATTCGTGGGTTTCATGCCTTTGAAGTCGGCCTTACGCCCACGAGGGCCATTGTTGGGATCTAACTTTGATTTCGCTTTTTACAACTTTCGTCCCCGCACTTTGGAGATTTCAGATACTTGCAGAGCAAAGACAAAGATCCGCATTGAAGATGACTTCTCGCAAGACTTGGGCTTCGCAAAAAGAACAAAGAAGAACAAAATAAGGGAGAATGAGTTAAGAGTCCGAGCGAAGATGGCCATGGGAACTTCTTTACGAGTTACCAATACATTTACAAGAGGCCAAGGAACAACGCAAAGCTAGACATCTTGCCTTGAAGCCTCGCGAAGACGAAGAATGTGTCTTCGCGAAGAAGAACAATTTGTAGAAGATCGCTTTAGAACTTTTGATATTTTTTCGACAACTACGGCTAGGGGTACTATAAATACCCCCGAGCTTCTTTGTAATGAAATGTTGAATGGCCCCTTGTGTAAAACCATATCATCATCAATAACATGTTGTGTTGAGCATTCACCCAACAAATGGGGTAAGTCATATAAAGATAATGATAAATGATAAGTGCCAAGTCAAAGATCATCGTATGCCACTAGAATGTGTCATAAAAGGGCAAATAGATGGTATAGGTAGAATAGACGTAATATTCCTATATTACTCCTACTTATATGTCAATGCATACTAAGATTAGTGCAATACAGTTAGCAATCATGGCAGAAAGCAATATATCTACACATGGTGAATATTACTAAGGAAGATTAGGAACAAAACCAACCTACCATAGTAACAAAGTTCAACTAACCCTACATTCGGGGTGGACTCCAAAGGACTCAATGGGGGTGTCACATCCACGATCTACCACACGTCCCCTAATATAGGGTGATGTCGCAGTAAACGTTGTATAAACACCACATTTACACATTGTCCACCACCCACATAGTAGCTTTCTAAGTGGGCGCTATACGACTCCATGCTTGAATATAAAGACAATCTAGCTATACTAGATATATAATCATAATAGACATTGAAACATATAACTAAGAATATAATCATTAAATAGAGCAACGCCTTAGCAATTGTAAATAACCAAAATACTTACAAGATCAAATACAAGAGAGAAGCCACGAGAAGCTCGGCTCCGCTACTTCTTGACGATCGTGAATTCAAGACAATACTTGACTTCCTCTAGAACTAGCCTAGATAGCTAATGCTCTAATATGGTGGAACTAGGGCTTGGGATCTTGACTTGATGACTTGGAGTTGGAATGAATTAGAATGAATTAGGGTTTCACCCAGGGTCGTGGGGTCTTGTTATATAGCCCTAGGCGATGCACGGCGACCCTTGGATCAAACCGACCTTGAGCAACGGTGTAGATCTCTTCTTAATGGCGGTTGTGAACCGACCCACGGGGCGTAGGCCGACAGGGGCCCCACCAAAGCGCCGCCGCCCCTCCTCGCCAGTGGGGCCCCACCTTCCTTCCGGTGCTCTCCGGTCTCTTCTAGAATGTTCTTGCGTGGGTTCCAAGTTGGATTACTTCACGCTTCGCCTCTATGGCGTAGGGCTTGCAAACTCTTGGGCATTTTCCCTGTTTAATCCCTAAAATATATAAAATCACCAAAACTCGGTGGAATTATGTCGGCCAAGCCCCTATACTATGTTACTGCTCATTTTATGCCCTTATTTTCGTTTTAAAAAACTCTCAGATTTTATACTATAAGGTATACCAACAAGCTCCCCAAAGCTTACCTCTTTGCTAGTCCCTAGCAAGACTATGTTTGTTGGATCGAGTTGCCGCAACGCTTTCACACCTCAAAAGTACACATGCTTTCAAAACAAAATTTCATCTCCTGATAAGAATAAACTATTTCAACCTTCAACTTACCCATATTACCTTTAATCATGGAGCTTGTAGCTTTTTCTTATGATCTTGGGCAATTGAAAGATAGAACAATCAAGTCAAGCACTAGGTCTCAAACTTTTGTTCAACCATCATTCCGAGTTTTTACTAATTTTCGAAATAAAACTCAAAATTCCTTTAGTATGACCCTTTCAAGTTTCTCATTTGTGGTACTGGTGGATCCTCACTAAGGCAATAAGGTTGTTTTGCCTTTCTCTCATAGTATGTAGTATTTTTGGACTAAGGCAAAGAGGACACTATGCCTTCTTCTCTCTCTCCCTACATATAAAGCTTATATCTAGAGTTCATAGGTGGTGAGAAAACTAAATTCACTTACTAAGCATATATTGTAAGTTCAAGCAATGGATCCAAAGTCACGAGTCACACCGATGCATGTGCATGATGGAATGAATTGAATATGATGGTAGGTGTGAAATGAATGGAATGAATGTGATGAGAAAAAGTCTAATTATATTCTAGCTCTTTGAAAAATCATCTCTTTTTGAGAACACTTTGAGAGAACCTGGGTTGTACTTCTTTTTTTTTTCTTTATTTTTCTTTTTATGGAGAGGCGGGCATCTAAGTACCCATTGTTTTCATATCGGACACTTGTCCATTTTTTTAACTCTCCTTTATTCTTTTTTTTTTTTTCTCTTAGGGAGGTAGGCTCTACTCACCCCGTAGGACACTTGTCCATTTTTCATCTCCCCTTTTTTTTATAAAACATCCCAAGTCTCTTTTTGCAATAAACTTTTGAGAGATAAACAAGAGCTTTATAAGATTGTTGGATCGAATGGAATATTTTTGGTTGCTCTTCTCCTGTGATAGGAGGGAACATAATTGGCGGGTGTATAATGGATGTGTATGGTGGATGCGCATTTCAAGGATAGAAGCAAATATATATATATATATATATATGAATGGAGTCTAGTGGAATGGAATATATGGATGTGGTGGATGGATGGATGGAGTGTACATCAAAGATGACAAGTTTCTAAGGGTCGACAAAGATTGATCAAACTCAATGCAAAGCAAGCAACCTATATATATATATCAAAAGGGTTTTCCTAATCTATGGAGCATGTATATATGGTTGTGGTAGGAGTTTCAACACTCTTTCATACAGAACTTATCATGTGTATATATAATTTTTAAAAGATAAATCTCTAGAAATCTAGTGTCACTAGAAGTAAGAGAAATAGCAGCTCAAAACTTTCATATATCATATCCGTCAATTACCTAGACTCTAGAGCAAGCATTTGCAATCCACGATTTCGTGTTCAGAGTAAATCTCAAGTCAAAGTAGTTTTACATTTAAGCTTCGAGAGAAATTAAGCTTGAAAGCTAGGTACTTGAAAGGTATTAGACTGAGCAACTATTCATCATCTCCTTTATTTTTAACTTCTTTTTAGTTGAGCACAAGCGTAAAAGGTGTACACTCTCTCTTGATCATTTTATTCATACTATAAAAAAAGACTCTCTAAAGATTATATAGACTCACTCTAAGCAACTTAAGCAAACTAAGCAAACCAAATATCTAGCTAGTAATAATAGTAGTAGTAGAGATACTTATCGGGATAATCGGGGTGCTCTCCCCAAGCTAGATTGGAAAATCGGGTTGATGATGTGGAAGTTGAGGTAGATGGTGACAAAGGGTGTCGGCTCATCATGTCTCTCTTCCTTCAAAAATCCTCGCTAAACTCAAATAGACAACAAAGCTAGTGGAACTTGATTAGGCGTTAAAGGTTAGTCACGCTACTTTTGTTGCCTAGGAACTCTTAGCAAAGATTAAATATTTTTGGGGTTTTGTTATTTTCTATGCAAGAAAAGATAAAGAACTTATGAATGCATCTTTATTTTATTTTTATGCCACCACAAGTAAATATCTCTCGAGGGTGTTTAAACCTCGATTTACTAGCATGGGGCTTTAGGTTTTTAAACAAAGCAAAGCACTAAACATTTTTATTGTCTTTTCTAATGCAATTTGAAAAGGGAAATATGCTATGCAATTGGAGAAAGTAAATATGCAATGCTAAGAATTTAATATGGATAACTTACCAATTACCTTTCTACATGAAGGTTCTGGGATTTAAAGTCCTCCAAACAAGACTTCTTACCTTACTCACTTCTCAAGTGCATTATCGGATCTTGGCGGTTATGCCTCTTGAGATAGTGATTTCTGAGGATGGCATCACCCTTGTTCTTTGTTGGTCCCATGGTTTGAAATAAAGCTTTGATAGTGGAAGCGAGCAACATCTTGTTTAGTGTGCATACCTTGTGGGTTCAGACATATACTTATAGAATTTTGGGGGGAGTGATGACTCCTTCACATTTTGCTCGAAGTGTGTCCTGCTTTGCAAAGACAAGGTAGAGATCAAGTGTGATGGGCCCCGTTGGTGAGAAAACACCAAATGTAACCATAACTTTATTCATTATTCTCTAACCTTTGGTACATTAAACAAGATAGAGTTAATGTTTTATTATTATTATTATTATTTTCTTCATTTATGACAAGGGTGATAAGATCAGAAATTGGGCATCAATGGTTTAATGATTATGCTTATCTTCCAAAGTAGGATGCACAACGCTTTTGACTTATTGGGGACTATGAGATTAGGAGAATGGTGTCCAAGAACAAAGAACTAAACATGTAGAGTTAAACAGATGTATAAGGTTAGGTTATAACTCCAACATGTTTGATTCTTCATTTATGAACATGCCAAGATTAAGGAAAAGCTTAAGTAATGATAACTTACCTCAAGATGTTACCTTCTATTGGAGTGTGATCAAGATCGTAACACCTTGTGGTGGTCCTTTTCTTCCTCGCCAAACTTTTCTTCTTTGGCCTCTTGTGTATCGTGTTTCCTAACTTGTCTCCTTTATTTCATCATCCTTTCTTTTTTAAATTGTGCTCGAACCTTTTGCTCCCCTCATGATTTTATTCCTCGCAGTATTAGTTGACAAATACATACCCGAAGGAATATACAAGTAGTAACACGAATAGTGTTGTCACAGGGATAAAGGTCACTTTCTATGCTACCGAAAAGGTTTTTGGTCAAGATTTTAGCATAGATCATTTATCTCATGTTTTGGTATTCACTTTGCTTCTAAAGGATGATTTTATTCAACCTTAAGTTTAATTTTCTTGCAACAAAATCATTCAAACTTGTGGAAAAGAGCAATAGTGAATGGAGAGGTTGCAAACCAAATGTGGTGGAGTGATGAGGGTATGTGAAGAGGAAGAGTACGATGGATCATCTTGTAGAGGAATTGACCTTCCTCCCCCAAGCTTGCTCCTTGCATGCTGACCTGTTCTTCTTTGGTTGTTCATAATTAGTGTAACTATGAAGCGTACCTTTTTCTGTAGGGAACTGGAAGTGGATCTCTCCTGATCTGATGTAGATGATGACGTTCGTGGTGTTGAGGAATGATTTCCCAAAGACTAGTGGTGGATCCTATTCTTCCCCCTCGTGTCCATGACTAAGAAGTCGGTAAGACATAGTGCTCATTGATTTGTACTGGTACGTCTCTAGCAATTCTTTCTGAAAATCGGCATGACTTGTCCGCCATCTCGCAAACTGCACATATGTTGGGTACAAAGCCATCTTACCAAATAATAATTCATATATTACCTTTGCCATTGGGTTGATGCCGATCCCGTATCAATAAGTGTTGTTGAAAGTCAACTGGTTGATGGAACATGCTATGGTTGAGACGCCTGGATCTTCTTTGTAGGCTGAGCCTTCTTGTTCTTATTCTTGTTCCTCTTTTTGTTGATGGTTTTGATCGTAGGTTCTGGTGTCAACTCATAAAGGTATGGTGTTCGAGGGTGAGCAGAGATGTAGGTGTCTTGTCCTTGAAGTTGAATCTCTCCTTTTCTCCCCTTTGATGGTGAAGCAGATTTTTTAAACCGATGGTGTAGATGATAGCTTTGGCCGTGCTCAAGAATGGTCGGCCTAATATAATTGGTGCCCTTTCATCTTCTCCTGTTTCAATAATTGCAGAGTTGCTATCACGTATGAGTGTCCAACCCTCATAATCACATCTTCAAATATTCCTTTGGGGTAGCTGGGTGACTGGTCTACAAGCTTTAGGCATGATGTCGATGCTTGAGCCAAAGTCACATAGCGTGGCCTCAATGTTGTGGGTCCACTCACGGGATGACGGTCCTCCATGGATCTTCTTTATCGTGGTAGGGAGTCACCTTTTCATCCTTTCTTTCAAACTCTTTGAAGTAGAAACCTTGGTAGCCGGGCCTCCGTTGGTTCCAACCTTGATTCTCGGTGAGGATGATAGTTGTTGTTATTGTTGTAGCTCACATCCTCTTTAATCTTCTCTCGCGCTTTTTGACCTGTGTGCCCTCTTTAAGCCGGTGCGCTCCTCTTGATCTCTTTGTAGGGTTGACGCTCTTCGCTCCATCTCTCGGAGTTGGAAGGCATCTTCTCCACAAGCTCAATAGGTTTGATGAGTAAGTGATAGGAAAGCACCTCAAAGAACAACATCCATGGTCTCACAAGTACTTAGTTGAACTCGTGGGTACAAGGTCCGCATGAGTAGCCAATTCTCCATCCCGTGATGTGGTTATTCGTAAATATAATCTTGGAAGTGCTCCCACACTTCGGGACAGATTCATCATGGCGTTGTCGAAATTGATAACTTTTCCGTAAGGCACTTGTATTGCCTATAGGAAAGAACTTGACTAGGAAGGCAAAGAGAGCAAAGTGACCATGTAGTATTCTTCTCTTTATTAGCGTAGAACCACTACTTTGCCTTTCGCAAGAGTGAAAATGGGAAGAGGCGGCGTAGGATGGCGCCTCTTGGTACTCTTCTTAATGGTGTAAGCATCAGACCTCCACGAAAAACGTTGGAGATGAGCACTCACATCTTCGTGTGCCTTTCCACAAAATTAGCTAACTTGTAACATGTTGATGAGCCCAAGCTTGAGTTCAAGTCATGGTCTCCCGATCTCAACCGGCCGACCTATTGACCGTGGTTGAAATAGAGAACTCTCATAGTGTCTTGTAGCCATGGCCTCAAAAAAAAAATCGGTGTTAAGCTTCGCCTTGATTAATGATCATCCGACGTAAGGTGTTGGAGTTTTTCTAAGCTTGATCTTGCCCTTCCGATACTTATGGATCTTCAATATAATTATCCCACGCCACTCCAATTCATTCATTACCCCGCATAAGATAAACACAAGTAGACAAAACAAGGGTAATCCCGCTCGAGTAGTGACTAATGGTGTCCTCAATACCTTACGTGATGCAAGTGATATCAATCTATCCAAATATGTGTGTTCGCTTTGGCTAGCACCCTTCCACTTCGCAACGGCGCCAGTAAATGCTTTGTTGACATTTCTTAACGCAATCACAAAAGAATGGATTAAGACCCACTCTTAGGACGGCGCCGTAAATGTATAAATGGTATCTATCTAATAAGTTAGCTTGATGTGGAGTTAATCTCACATTCCAAAAAAAAAAAAAAAAATCGAGCGGAGAGTTAATAAAGTTAGACGGTGTTAGTTATGGTGTGTGACTCGCCGATGTTTTACGACCGAGAGAGCCCGCCACGGGGTGAACCGGCAGCTTTGTTCGGGCCTCGGCGAACCCGAGCCCCCCGTGGTTTGCTGCGCAAACGACATTGAGAGCGGGGTTTTTATATCGGGTTCGCCCCCTCGATCAAGGATCGAGTAAAGACCTTTACGCCCGCCTGGTGAGCCTGTTTTTTGATTGATGGGGTTAGCCGAGAATCGCCGTGAAGCTTACGCCGCTTGGTCGCGGGCCAAGCTTGTGTTCTCGAAGTCGCGCTATGCGTTCGTGCCTCCTTTCTACGAGGTGTTCCTTGGCCGCCTTTTATAGTCTAAGGAGCCAAGGAACTCGCTACGATCCTAGTCTGGATACAAAGAGGGTTGTCCGAACTCTAAACAAGGTAACCCCGACTAGTGTTCTATCCTAATTACAACAGTAAGTCACCGTAGCTATGCTTCCATTGCCTTCCTCGAGTTGTTTTGTGGCCGCAGTTAGATAGAACCCCGCGCGCACAACTCCTAAGAGTTCTTTGGTGATCCCAGATCCACAAGCCCCGAGCATCTCAAGGCCGAAGTCATGAGAGTTGTCATTGCTTTTCTCGGGTGAGGCCTTGATATGGTCTTCAAGATCATTTTACGAGTGCACTTTTTTTTCGAAAAAGTGCACCCGTAGGGTGTAGCCCCCGAGCTTCTTGCTTTTTGGCACAAAGAGCTAGAAGGTCTTTGAGCTCTTCTCCTCCGTCTTCGAAGTTTTTTCGCCATCGAGCTCTTCTTTCTTGAAAGAGAGCTTTGTTCCGCTAGCCCCCGAGCATCTCGTGTTTGAGTCATGAAAGCTTCCTCGCTCTTCTCTGATGCGCCTTGATGCGTCCTCGTTGTTTCAGGCGGTGTGCACTTTTGTTGAAAAAGTGCACCCGTAGGGTGTAGCCCCCGAGCTTCTTGCTTTTTGGCACAAAGAGCCGAAGGTCTTTGAGTTCTTCTTCCGTCTTTGAGTTCTTCTCATTGTCGGAGCTCTTTTGAAAAAAATCGCTCCCCGGGTATCCTCGTAGTCCCCGAGCTGCCTAAGAGTTCTTTTTGTAGATAGAGCTCTTAGAGGTTCTTCATTTTCCCCGATTTTGACCGCTTTTTCCGTCCGGCGGTCACGGAGTCACAAAGGCGCTTTTACCGCGCTTCGCTTTTCGAGAAATGTCGCTGCATGACGCCATTGCCATAAATTCCATGCTGCGTGATTTGAGGTGACCGCCCTTTTGCTTGTTGCCTGCCTTCTCGTGGACTCGGTCCATAGGCATGCCGGTTCTCGCTTATAAATATGGCCCGCCTTTGCTTCGTTGATGAACCGAGCATCTTTTTTCTTTTTTCGCTTCTTCTTCTTCTAGGACTACCTCTCCTCTTGTCGAAAAAAAGCTTCTTTCTCGAAGCTTCGATTCATGGCGGTGCCATTGAGTGAGTTGGATCAGCCCCCCGGCTTCTTCTGAGCCTTCCGAGGTTCTTCAGAGTGAGGGATGTCTTGTGAAACGGAGTAGAAGGGGACTACCCGCCGGCGCTCCACTCTTGGACTTGGCTAGCGGGGAAAGGGATGCCTTGTGATTGGGACGCGATCTTCCGAGATCGAAGTTTTCCGTCGCCCCGTCGTCCTATCCCACTTCGCTGGCCTCCGATGATGAGCGGGGCGTACCACTTCCAGCCTGCTCCCAGCTTGAGGAGGGCTAAGGTGCTTTCTTGGCTCTGGGCTAGTCCGATCCTCATGATGTCCATCTACCGAAGTTTCTTGGAGAGGATAGCACCTCGCCGCCTAGTTCAAGGGGGTTATCTTTCTCCGTGTTCTTGCCTTTGAGTCTTGAGGAACCTGCCGTGGCTGTACTCTTGCGGTACTTTGCTCCTTTCCGGTGGTGTTGTGCCTGGCGAGGGTTCTTTTTCCCTAGGCCGCCAGCCTTTGGAACTCGTGGGTCCGTTGGTTCCCTCGTATCTTCCGGGTTCTTCTCGGGGCTTCGGGTACTCCGCGTATGCCGATTCCTCCGTGGTCATCTTAGCGCTTTTGGTGCTTTGAGTTCCCGCGCAAGGGTCTTGACTTTTAGTCGAGATTTGGAGGGATCTTCCCCTGGCGCGTTGAAGTCGCCTTGGTGGAGTTTGGAAACAGTCCCTAGCGCTCTATCTTCGTCTCGCTCTTGGACACGGCCCCGCCGCCTTCTTGGAAGTACTCTTCGTGAGTTGTTGGGCTCCCGGTCTTCTTTGTATCTTGTACGTGGGAGTTTTTGTTGGGGTCCCCGTGCATCCGAGTCTTCTTTGTATCTTGTAGGGAGTTATTTCCCATGTAACTTGTAATCTTCAAGATGTTGAATAAAGAGATCTGTCCCTTATCTATCTTGCATTTGTACTTTTTGTATGATTCCCGACCGCCTTCGTGCGTACTTGTTATAGTTTGTTCTCTCGCTTGTGTTGTAGTGGTCTTCCCGGGTTGTTTTCCTGATGACTTGTTGAGATTGCGCCTTTTAGAGTTCTTCCTTAGGCTTCCCGCTCTTGTCTCCTTGTATATTCGTGTCGAGTTGTTTGGAGTCCCGCCTCCATAACATCGTTGTTGTTTCTCCCGATGATTCACCGCTTTTCAGAGACTTAGCCGAGGATAGGTTGAAGTATTGCTTCGAGTCGCCGTGGTTGTTTCCCGACTTGTCGCCTTGTCTTCTCGTAGATCCGCCGAAGATAGTATAGGATCTTGTCTTTTTGTGCGCTTCGGGTTGTTTCTTCCTTGGCGCTCGCCGCCCGCCCTGCTCATAGGTCTTGCCGTAGTAGATTGAAGTCTTGCTTTAAAGGCTTCGTAGTTTTTTCTTCTTCGAAGGATTAGCTTGCCTCTTCCTCAAGGTAGCTTTGAAGTTTTCCTCTTGAGTTCCGTGATTATTTCCTTCGAGAATCACCCGCCCTCTCTCTCTCAGACTTGACTTGAAGATTGTTGTAGAGCCTTGCTTCGGTCCTGTCAGTTGTTGTTTCCTTCTCGACAAATGACTTTTGTCTTCTTCTTGAGACTTGTCATGATGAGTGTAGGCTTGCTCTTGAATTCCGCAGTTGCTCTTTTCCGGAGTATCACTTTGTCTTTCTTGTAGATTAGATGAAAGTTGATGGAGTCTTGCTCCCGGTCTTCGTGGTTGTTCTTTCCTCGAAGTTTCACTGCCTTTTCTCAAGGCTAGCGATGTTGGTGGAGTCTTGCTCTTGGTCTTCGTGGTTGTTCTTCTAAAGTTTCACTCGCCTTTCTATAGACTAGTCGTCGCTGGTGGAGTCTTGCTCCTAGTCTTCGTGGTTGTTCTTACGATGGTGGTTGGGGCGCCCCCATTTTGCCGTGGTTGTTTTCCTCCGGCATGTGACTTGTGTCTTCTCTGAGACTTGTCACGATTGTTCTGAGGGGTTTCTCCAGCCGTTCGGTTTCTCCTTTTAGGCCCTCTAGCGTTGTCTTTTCTTAGACATGCTAGTGTAATTTGGTGGAGTCGTGCTCCAAAAGAGTTTTTCTAACTCGTGGTTGCCGCTTCGG
The DNA here is from genome assembly GCA_015847255.1 of Hyparrhenia diplandra. Taxonomy (NCBI): domain Eukaryota; kingdom Viridiplantae; phylum Streptophyta; class Magnoliopsida; order Poales; family Poaceae; genus Hyparrhenia; species Hyparrhenia diplandra. The sequence goes on along the minus strand of JADLZK010011255.1, from coordinate 18,617 downwards.
GCTAGGGCTCTCCCATGCCGCCCAGTGGACTATTCACATGACGCCCCTTGTAAGGTTCTCGGTCCGCCCATTTAAGTGCATCATGGATCGGAGGTCAAGATGGTTGGGTTCCTATTTCATAACACCGCAATCCACCTTGCCCGGTTTGGGCTGCTCGCTTCGAGAGACTTGTGTGAGACGATGGGTTTCTATTTCACAACACTACACCGCTTCACGCCCGATTCGAAAGGCCGTCCGCCGTCATTGGACATAGTGGCACTTTTGACCCTCGATGCCTTCTCGGCGACCTAGACGGGCCGATCCCAACGCCCTTCTTTTTTCAAGAATCGGTTCACGATCTTCCGCTAGGATTTAAGGTGTGGACGCTATTCCGTAGCTAGGACGTCGCGTGGTTCCACCCTTGAATTTGACCTCCGCTCGTGGTCGGGGTTGCCTTCTTTTGGCCGACTTCTTTCATGAAGCGCCAATTCGGGCTATTTGTTCTTCTCCCTTGGGAGGCATGCAGCTTTACTCTTGGCGACTTGTTTTGGTTGAAGCGCTTGGTAGCCGCGTATTTGGTGACCTTTCCTTGTTGGTTGGTCCGAGTTCTTCTCGTGCTTGGTCTTCTTCTTCTTGAAGTGTCGAGAGTTGTTTTTTGCGTGCTCGCTTTCTTCTCTCTCGCCTTGAGTTCCTCCGACATTGACGGATAGAACCTTCTCGAGTTGGCTTATGTGCTAGGAGTTTCGATTTCTTCTCCTTGCATGGTCATCGGTTCGAGGTTCCCGGTTCCAAACTTTTCCGACGATGTATGGTCCTTCCCATGGGCCGAAAGCAATTTGTGCTTGCCTTCCGCTTTTTTGATTTCTCTTGAGTACATGATCTCCCGGGTTGAGGTTTCTTGGCCGTGTGCTCTTGTCATAATGCCTTCTTAGTCCTTGTAGATATCTTGCGCTTTGGAGGATTGCATTTGATCCGACTTCTTCTCGCACGCCAATTTCTAGTCTTCTTGTCCTGCTCTCCTTCTCCTTCTTTAAATTGCTCGATTCTTGAGAGCTCCATATGAGGTCTCACGGTAGAACGACTTCGATCCATAGGTTAGGAAGAAGGGTGAGAAGCCCGTTGATCTCGCTGATTTGAGTTCTAAGGCCCTGCACAACTTTTGGAAGTTCTTCAATCCATTTTGTTTCGTAGTCTTTGAGTTCTTCATATAGTCTTGGCTTTAGTCCGGCAAGGATGAGTCCGTTTGCTCTTTCGACTTGTGTCCTGTTAGCCTCGAGGATGTGCCACGTAAGCATAGTCTATCCGTATGCCACAATCTTGTGCCCAATCTTCGAATTCCGCCGCCGTGAATGGTGATCCGAGGTCGTTGATGATCCCGCGGCATCCCGACCTGCATGATCTCTGGATGAACTCGACCGCCTTTGGTGGAGCTGAAGGTGACCAATGGCTTGTATTCTATCCATTTGGTGAATTTGTTGATGGCGACGTAGATATACTCATATCCTCCCTTGGCTCTTTGAGTGGTCCGACTTGATCCAGCCCCCCAAAGACGAAAAAGGCCATGATGGTGGTATGCGTATTAAGTTGTGAGCCGGCACATGCGCTTGTCTTGCGAACATCCGCATCCTTTGCATCTTCTAACGAGTTCTTCTCAAGGCCTTGAGAGTCGCTGGCCGCAAGTATCCGGTTCTCAATGCTTTTCCCACGAGGGTTCTTGACGCCGCGTGGTTTCCACAAAGATCCGCAGTGGATTTCTTATAGGATGTCCTTTCCTTCTTCGTAGCTTATGCGCTTGAGTAATACTCCGGATGATGTCGCTTCTTTTGTATAGCTTGTCTCCGATGAGTACGTAGTTCTTGCTTCTTCTTAAGATCCTTGTTGCTTCAGCTTTGTCATCGGGTAGCGCCTTGTTCTTGATGAAGTTAATGATGTCTTCGATCCAGTGGAGTTGTTATGCGACCCGGAGAGATTATCATTACACCGCTTAGGCTGATTGCTCCATGTTGTCTTCTTCTTCGGGTTCTCCTTGATGGATGGTTTCAAGAGTTCTTCGACGAATACTCCTGGTGGGACTTGTGCTCACAAATCCGAGTTTGGCTAGCACGTCTACCGCCACGCTCGCATCTCTCGAGCACATGTAGGATTTCTAGGCCCCGAAATTCTTTTTCCAAATTTGCTATGCATTTCTTCAATAGAGGCCCATGTTGTCCTTTGTGCAGTCCCAAATCCTTGTTGACTTGATTGATGACAACAAATGGAGTCGCCGTATACTTGAAGTCTCTTGATTCCCGTGAGTTCTTGCTATCTTGAGGCCGTGGATGAGTGCTTCATATTCAGCCTCGTTGTTTGTAGCTTGCCACATGATTTGCAAAAGACATACTTGAGTTGTCTTCCTTCGAGATATGAATAAAATCCCGGCTCCTACTCCCTAGCTTCAACGATCCATTGAAGTACATGTTCCAATGCTTCTTGATGTCGCCGGATATGGGTTGTTGGAGTTCATCCCATTCCGCGATGAAATCTGAAGTGCCCTCGATTTGATTGCTCTTCTTGGGGTGAATTCTAGATTCAATGCTCCGAGTTCTACGCCCACTTTGATATTTGGCCTTGTTGAATCTCTCGTTCCTCAGATGTCGCCTAGTGGTGAGTCGCTTTACCACCGTGATCTTGTGGCCGCCGGGTAGTGTCGTAGCTTCCTTGACGTGATCGCACGGGAGTAGAGTAGTTTTTGTACGTGAGGGTATCGAGCTTTAGACTCGGATAGAACCTCGCTCACGTAGTAAACCGCCTCTCGAACTTTGGCCGAGTTGCCCGCTCTTCTCTTCCACGATGATTGCCGAATCGACCACCGTATTTGTTGCCGCTATGTAGAGCAGAGTTCTTCTTGATCCTTTGGAGGTGTTAGGACTGGGCCGACGTTAGGTATTGTTTGAGTTCTTCAAACGCCTTGTCCGCATCATCCGTCCATTTGAACTCTCCTTTGGTCTTGATGAGTTTGAAGAAGGGTAGCCCTTTCTCTCCAAGCTTGATATGAATCTTGAGTGCCGCCATGCACCCCGTGAGCTTCTAGACGCCCTGATGCTTCGGGTTGTGTCATCTCGCTGATTGCCTTGATTTGCTTGGTGCGGCTTCAATGCCTCTCGTTGCTGACCAAGAAACCCGAAGAGTCGTCCCGATGGTACTCCAAAGACGCATTGGTTGGGTTGAGCTTCCATTTCCATTTGTTGAGGTTCTTGAAAGTCTCCTCCGGATCTTGAATCGAGTTTCGGTTCTCTTGTTTTCACCACTACGCCGTCTCACGTATGCTTTGGCATTTTTGCCAATCGCTCCTCCTAAACAAGTCTCAGACGCTCTTTTGATACGTTGCTCCGGGTTCTTCAAATCAAGGGACATTGTTTTGTAGCAAAGGGCAACCGAAGGGGGTGATAAAAGAGGTCTTGCTCGATCTTCTTTCTTTAATGCGATCCGTGGTATCCCGAGTAGCAATCCAAGAATGATAGTAGAGCCGATCCCCGCCGTGGAGTCCACTATTTGGTCGATCCTTGAAGCCCGAAGGGATCCTTTGGGCAAAGGCTTGTTTAGGTCCGTAGTCCACACACATGCGCCAATCTGAGGTATTCTTCTTCTCAACTGTAACCGGGTTGGCGAGCCCAGATGTAGGATTTCTCTAATGAATCCTATCGCGAGTAGTTTCGCAATCTCCTTCTTGATAGCTTCTTTCTTTTCGGTGAGAACCTCCTTAGTCTTTGCTTGATGGGTTTGGATCCCATATTGATGTCGATTCTGTGCTCGCCAAATTCCCTTGGGACACCGGCATGTCTCGCGCTTCCGTGCGAATATATCTCTCGTGTTGCCTTAGGAAGCCGGTGAGCGCGAGTTCCTATTTTGGAGATAGGTGAGCGCGATGATCGCCGCCTTGGATGGATCGCTCGGTCTGTAGGTCGATGTGCTTGACGCCGGCTTCCTCCTTGTGGAATTAGAATTTCTTGCTTCTTGGTCGGTATCTCGAGTTCTTCCGGGTTTGTTTCTTCTACCATCCGGTCGAGTTCCTTTTCTCTAAGAGCTCCCCTATCTTGTTTGCAATCTCCATGGTTTGTACATCACACTCAAAAGCTTTCTTGAGATCTCCTTTGATGGAAAGAACCCCAAATGGTGCTCTCCGCATCTTTAGTAGAAGGTACGGGTAGTGTGGAATAGCCATGAATTTTGCGATAGCGTGTCTTCCCATGATGGCGTGATATGGTGACTCGAGATCTGCCACTTCGAACTTGATGTACTCTGTCCGGTAGTTGGATGGAGATCCAAATGTAACTGGCAAGGTGACTTGTCCAACTGGTATGGCTGCTCGTCCGGGTACTATCCCATAGAAGGGAGTGCCGGAAGGAGCGATTAATCCGAGAGGTCTAGTCCCATCTTGTCCAAGTTTACGAGAAATATGATGTTCGATCCCCCCTCCTCCGTCGATGAATACCTTGGTAACGATTACTCCGCTATCGTGGGCTCTAGTACCGGGGATACAGGCCTGGCGTGCCCACACTTGTCCATTGATCCTCCCCGTGAATTGAATCGGTATTGGGACCAATTGAGGTAGCGCAGTTGTTGCGGGCTCACGCCATGATTGATCGGAGTGCTAGCTTATCTTGTCTCTTGCTCTTTGATCCGAACTCCAGAGAATATGATGTTCGTGAGATCTTGTTGCTTTCTCGAAATCTCCCTGCCTTTTGGCTCTTCGCCGGCTCCTTCTCTATTTTCTTGATTGTCCCCCCTTCCGAGCGCAGTTGTTTCCTCCCTTGTACTTTTCTTGGAATGTGGAACGCTTTCCGAGCGTGTGCCGAGCTCCGTGGTGATAGATGCAAGGTAGGTCTTCTAGCTTGATATTGCTTCGCTCGCCGCCATTGTTGTTGTTGTTAAACCTTTGTTTGTAAGGCTTCTTTGACTTTTTCCGCCATTGCGACATGCAGTTGTCCGGTCCTCGCTTTTTTGCCGTTGAGAGTTGTTCCGCGCCTCCTTCTTCGGCCTTCGAGTTTCTTTCTCTCTCGAAAGCGATCTCGGTTCTTTCTTCTAAGACCGATCATCTTCTCAACAAGAAGCTTGAACTGCTTTCGTTTGTCCTCGGGTTGTCTTTGTAGAAATCCGAGAACCGCCATCTTGAGAAAATTCCATTGCCGGGCGCCTATCACTTCCCTTTCTATGATATCATGCACTTTGGATCTCATCTCTCCAAATCTTCGGTAGTAATCTCTCAAGGATTCTCCCGGCTTCGCTTGAGGCTCTTCACCGCCGAGTAATAGGATGGGTAATGATTCTCGCGAAGTTGCCGCGAGAATGCTTTCGCAAGTCCTCCCAAAGATTCGATTGAGCCCTCTTCGATCTTGTCGAACCATTGGAGTGGTAGAGCCTCTAGGGCCATGGGAAAGAAGACGGCCTTCGCGTCATCATCTCCTCCAACCAGCTCAATGGATTGTGAGTAGACTCTGAGCCATTGTCCGGGCTCTGTTTTCCCATCATATTTCGAGTGATTTGAAGGCTTGAACTTTGGGGGTAGCTTGACCTCTTGCAATCTCTCTCAAGCAAGGAAATTGCCGTAACTTCCCGCCGTTCTTTCTTCAAGTCTTCCCGAGGTTCTTCCTCCTCTTGGATGAGTCCCAAAGAGGTTGATATGTTGACTCGCGACTTCTTCTTGTCGGCTTGGTCTTGGAGCGGGCTCTCCTCTGGGGTCTCGAACCACCTTCACCGTCCCTCCGGGGTGGCCCGGAGTTATTGGAACCCTCCGCCTCGCCCAGCCTTTCAAGACGTTGGACCGGCTTCTAGGTGCATGGGAGCCGTTTGCCCTTGACCGTGACGTTCTAGGATCTCTTTCACGGGTAGCGTTTAGCAGGGCTTCCTTGATGAGCCTCTCCTCACGTTTAGATCCGCAGTAGTCTTCAGCGGTCGATCAACCCTTGTAGCCTTTCTCGAGTTACTCCGCCGGTCATCCTCTCGCCTTCTCTTTCGGACTTCGCCTCTCGTACTCGTGTAGATCGGCTTGATATTTATTCATGGCTTGTAAGCGTATGTTTGCTCCGATTCGGCGTCCTCTTTTTAGCTTGTTTCTCTTCACCTTTCTGACGTTGGTGTTCTCCTTCGTCTTCAAGGGTTCTTTCATCCGCCGAGATGTTAGATAGGCCTTCGCTGGGACCTGATGTCGTGGGCATCTGGACGGTTAAGCGGGGCGCGAGCTATTGCCACCATAAAGATTTCTTGGCGGACGTAGCCTTGGGCCGCCAAATCCTTCCGTCCGAGGGTAGAATTTGCGATGCCGGTCTTTTCCCGATCACCGCCTGGTGCGACGATTGGCTCCGCCGAGGGTTCTGGCCGCTGGATGATGCATTCCTCCGGGGGGTTCTTGTCAAGATGAGCCCTCTTTGTGCGCCCTCCAAAGGAATCTCCGCCTTCTTTTAGAGTTGTCTTGGCGCTCCTTGAATACGCGAATGCCGAGTTGCGTAATCCTCGTAGGGAACTCAAAAAGGTAATCTGGATCGGTGTCTAGGGTTATCTCCGAATTCACCTTCTTTCTCCGAGTCGAGATAGTTTTGATCGAAAAAAGTTTCCGAGTTGGAGTAATTTCCCTTATCTGAGTCGGAGTAGGAGTTGTGCTTCGAGTCGCTCTTGAGCCCGCACTGAGCCCCTGGGTTGTCCACCTTCCCCGAGTTGGTTTCGGGTTTGGGTCCTTCGGCGACCGCGTATTCGAACTTGTTCTCCGTCTTCGAGGCTTCGGCATCACGCTGCTGGAGCTTCGACGAGTTCCGTTCTTCTGTCTTGGGTTCCTCGATGATGCGTACCGAGTCTTGCCGCCGTCGTCCGATCTCGCAGCTCCCATGTTCCAAAGATGATCGCCTTCCTCGCCGGTGAACTCATGATGTCGTGGTCGCCGACTCGTGCTGAAATTCGACGAGAGCCCCCTACTCGCGCACCACCGCCGATGTTTTACGACCGAGAGCCCGCCACGGGTGAACCGGCAGTTTGTTCGGGCCTCGATGAACCTGAGCCCGGTGGTTTGCTGCGCAAAATGACATTGAGAGCGGGTTTTTATATCGGTTCGCCCTCGATCAAGGATCGAGTAAAGACCTTTACGCCCAAATGGGCGTGAGCCTATTTTCGATTGATGGGGTTAGCCGAGAATCGGCCGTGAAGCTTACATAGCCGCTTGGTCGTGGCCAAGCTTGTGTTCTCAGAGTCGCGCTATGCTCGCGTGCTCTCCTCTACGAGGTGTTCCTTTAGCCGCCTTTATAGTCTAAGGAGCCTAGGAACTCGCTACAATCCTAGTCGGATACGTAGAGGGTTGTCCGTAGAGGAACCGAACACCCGAACTCTAAACAAGGTAACCTCGACTAGTGTTCTACCCTAATTACAAAATGTAAGTCACCGTAGCTATGCTTCCATTGCCTTCTCGAGTTGTTTGTGGCCGCAGTTGTGATAGAACCCCGCGTATAACTCGGGTAGAGTTCTTTGGTGATCCCGTATCCACGCACTCGTAACATTATCTAGGGTGGAGTTAATCTCACCAAGATAGGCACAAAAGCTGCACTACACATTCTAGCATTGCCTACGAAACTAGTCTGTCACCCTAGCTCACAACGCTAAAGAAATGCGTGAATGTATATTTTTAATATGACACTTGAATCTCTTGCAATGATAATATCTATTTGGTATCTCGCAGTTTACGCATAGAATAACCCATTGTAGCACTTCACCGTGAGTCTATCCGTGTATCGTATTTATATATTACCACAAGGAAGGGGTAGGTTATGGGTAGATTGATTGAGGTCACTTGCAGTGTTGTAAAGTAGAATAACCATATGTAATCTAACTACTCAACATGGGTAAGTCATATAAAGATAATGATAAATGTTATGTGCCAAGTCAAAGATCATCGTATGCCACTAGAATGTGTCATAAAAGGGCAAATAGATGGTATAGGTAGAATAGACGTAATATTCATATATTACTCCTACTTATATGTCAATGCATACTAAGATTAGTGCAATACAGCTAGCAATCATGGCAGAAAACAATATATCTACACATGGTGAATATTACTAAGGAAGATTAGGAACAAAACCAACCTACCATAGTAACAAAGTTCAACTAGCCCTACATTCGGGGGTGGACTCCAAAGGACTCAATGGGAGTGTCACATCCACGATCTACCACACGCCCGAATATAGGGTGATGTCGCGCAAACGCTTGTATAAACACCACGTTTACACATTGTCGACCACCCACATAGTAGCTTTCTAAGTGGGCGCTATACGGCTCCATGCTTGAATATAAAGACAATCTAGCTATACTAGATATATAATCATAATAGACATTGAAACATATAACTAAGAATATAATCATTAAATAGAGCAACGTCTTAGCAATTGTAAATAACCAAAATACTTACAAGATCAAATACAAGAGAGAAGCCACGAGAAGCTTCTCGCTCCCGCTACTTGACGATCGAATTCAAGACAATACTTGACTTCCTCTAGAACTAGCCTAGATAGCTAATGCTCTAATATGGTGGAACTAGGGCTTGGGATCTTGACTTGATGACTTGGAGTTGGAATGAATTAGAATGAATTAGGTTTCACCCAGGGGGTCAAGGGGTCTTGTTATATAGCCCTAGGGCGATGCACGATGCCCCTTGGATCAAACCGACCTTGAGCAACGGTGTAGAGCTCTTCTTAATGGCGGTTGTGAACCGACCTATGAAGCGTAGGCGGGGGGGGGGTCCACCGGGCGCCGCCGCTAGTAGGGCAGCCGCCGCCGCGGCTCGCCGCAGGCCCCACCGTCCTTCCGTGCTCTCTGGTCTCTTCTAGAATGTTCTTGCGTGGGTTCCAAGTTGGATTACTTCACTATTACGCCTTTATGGCGAGGGCTTGCAAACTCTTGGGCATTTTCCTGTTTAATCCCCAAAATATATAAATCACCAAAACTTATGGAATTATGTCAGTCAAGCCCCTATACTATGTTACTATTCATTTTATGCCCTTATTTTCGTTTTTAAAAAACCTCTATATTTTATACTATAAGGTATACCAACACTCACCGATGTTGTCTTCCTTCCCAAACTCCAAGGTTAATTCATCATGGCCGCCTAAAGGATCTCTTGGGTTTATGTCTCTCGTGCTAATAGTATCTATAATGTCGCCCATCCAATTAATGGCCGTGGCACATAAGTCATTAACACTCTCAAGCCATTGTTGTGGTTCTTCTTGGTGGTATTGATGATCTTGATGATTCCCAAACTTGGGTTGTTTTGGTGAATTTCTAGGATCATCATGTGTTTCAAAGAAGGAAGCATATGTGGATTCATCGGGGACAAGGATGGGTTTAGAGATGGGTTCGAATAAATCATCTTGTCTAGGCATAGAAGGGGTGAAGATAAGATTGTCTTCTAGATAGCTTTGCTCTCCTTCTATGGCAAAATCGCACATGCCATCCTTGGGTTCTTCCCAATGTCTTTTGAAAGGATAAATATATTCAATAAGAGACTTCTCCTTAAAAGAATCCAAATTATAATCACTTGGAGATCTCTTGTAAACACTTTCAATAAGAGACATCTCCTTAAAGGAATATGAATTATGGTCACTTAGAGGTCTCTTGTCTAGATGAGAATTTATTGTTCTCCCAAAATCACTAAGGGTAGGTTCATATGGATCTTCCAAAGGTGGAATTTCTTCTTCCTTTGGGAGATTTTGGGATGATGATGGTTCGGGATGGATAGCTAGGTCTTGGGTTTGGAATTGTTGCGAATTAGCTATCGTAGTTTCCTCTCCTTGATCGGAGGGTAATTCTTCATTTTTCTCGAAAAATTCTAGTGGAGGTGGCGTATCCACAACATCCGCAATGACATATCTTGCTTCTCTAGCGTATTTATTACGGAGGAATGCGCCTCCCGAAGCTGCACTAAGGTCCTCTCTGCATCTTCCTTAGTAAGACCTAAATAAAAATGTTGAAGAAGGATTGGGTCCGAATACTAAGGTTTGGGCCAGTGTTGATAAGGTCATTAAAACGATCCCATGATGCATTAAGAGACTATTCTTTATCTTGTTTAAAAGTTAAAAGTTCTATACGAAGACGGGCTACTCGAGGTGGGAAAGAAATATGTACAAAATTTGGACACTAAAGTTCCCCAAACTCCTTTCACTCTCTCTACGTTCAAGTAATACCACCGCTTAGCTTTTCCCCGCAAAGAGAACGGAAAAGAACTTCCAACAGAAGGTATTATTGGATATGCCTTTCAAACGAAGGCAACCCATGATTTCCTCAAACTTTCGTAGGTGTGAGTATGGTTTGGCCTCGCCTTCTCCCGAGAAGGCTAGTTCCTAACCATTCTTATATAACCCAAGTGTAGCGTATAGGACTTTGCTAGGATAGGCTCAAGATTCGTTGCCTAAAGCTTCCGCTTGTGGGTATATGATATTTATAGATAGGCATGGAATCCATAATGAAAAGGGAACTTAAAAGAATAGAAGAGATAAAAAGATAAAAGAATAAAAGAATATGATACAAGAATAAGGTAGATTCAAGTCAACTCAAGAACCATTTCCCTAAGAATCCGCCTTAAATGCTTGTTGGTATTTGCTAAGCCCACGTAAATATTTATAATTTGTATAATCCACAAGCGCACGGATACCAAAGAAGCACTTCACCCGAGAGGGTTTAATATCGAATCCACGGGAAACGGGTGAGGAAGACTACAATCTAATCTTAACCGGGAGTAGCACAAGACTTAAGAGGGTTGAGAATGTAGAGAGGTTTACTAAGATATCTAATTCTTATCTTGGTAAGTGATGTTGATAGTATTCTTATGGGGATGTACTCAAAGGAAAAGTAAGGCCAAAACTTACTATTCCCCAAGTAACTGGTTCCTACTTAGTCCTATCCAACGGGAGGTGGAATCCAAAGGAATCAATGGTACTGCCACTACCATGAACTACCACACCGAAGGTAGGGTGTATCTAACGAGATACCCGAGTCCAAACACCACGTTTGCACTGCGAATATTACTCTAATCTAGGTACCAGATTAAAGCACTCAAAAGAGACTCGTAGACCAATAAGAATAAATATAAACAATATTACTTACTAAAAGAAGAAGTAGATTACCGTAGTAATTCCAAGTGTAGATTAACTTCCACCGAGGTACAAGTATGGAGATAGCACCGACAGCCTGTACTTCCTCCGATTCCTTCCCTCTCTCTATCTCTCTTGTTCTAAAGATTAGAACTAATGAGTTCTAATCCTCTTGCATACTATCTCTTCTAGTTCTAGTTCTAATCTAGATCTAGAGGGGAGAGGTTGTCCTCACATTGGGACACCCTATGACCAATAGGTCAAGAGATAATGAATGATAATGAATTAGGGTTTAGCCCCGGGTCGGGGTCTTCTTATATAGGCCTTGGCGATGAACGATAGCCCTTGGATCAAACCGACCTTGGCAACGGTGTAGATACAACCTCAAAGTCGGTTACAAACCGACATAAAAGACGGCCGATTGGCCATAATTGCCGGCGGCCCTAAAATTGCCCGGCGCGGGCCCCTGCATGGTCTCCTCTTGGCTTCTCGTCTTTTTCGGTGTCTTCCCGTATCTTCTAGAGTGTTTTAGTCCACATTTTGGGTTGAGTTACTTCACGGTCGAGTCTTGTCATTGTATGAGATGTATATTCCTAACTTTCTCCATTCTTCTCTCGCATTTATCTATTAAGTCCCTAAAAATATATAAATCACCAAAGCTCATGGAATTATGTTAGTTAAGCCCCTAGACTTATGTTGATATTCATTTTAAGCCCTTATTCATGTTTAGTTGACTAGTAATTTTATGCTATAACAGTGTCAACACCACCCAATAGCTAGGCTAGGTGGTTGGTTACCCTGACCACCCCAATAGCCGCCCGTGCCGGGCCACCGTATGCGCCTTGGCCGGCTCCGGGGAACGGAGGGGCGGCCGTTTTGCCCGGCCTAGGTGACGATTCGTGTCACCTCCCTTCGTCTCTCTCACGGTGTCGTCCCGCCGTCTCCCCGCCACCGTCGTTTCCTCGTTGCTCGTCGCCGCCTCCTCCCTCTCCACCGATCCCCCGTCCTCCTCCCCACCGGCCCCGGAGATGGCCTACTCCTTTCCACTAGACCTGCGCTATGAGGCCATGGCGGTTTTCTTAGCCCGGTGGACGGTGAGGTCACCGCCGGCTTCCACGCCCTTCACAAGCGCATCGGCGGCGTGAACAATGTCACCCGGCCAGCAGCCAACCTGCCCTACCACATCAGAGGATCCACCGCCCGTGTCGTCCTACTCCCGCCGCCGAGCAAGGGACGCCGAGCCACGGACCCGGAGTTCCTCCTCGACCGTGTGCGGCCATGGCAAGCGGCACCGGCGGCCGCGCCTCGGGCCGATTCGCGTCCTCTAGTCGAGTACTTCGCCGGATGCGCACCGAGCAACTCTTTGCCTCGGCGTCCACTATGCGAGGCGCGCGGCACCGGCGAAGCGGCGCAAGGGAGGCGGCGATGCGCTTAGGAGCACCGTCCACCACGCTTCAGCCTTTGGCGTGCCGCGAGGTGACCAAGGCGTGCGATCGTGCTTGAGATGGCGCCGAGGGTAGTGTACCACCGCAAGACGGAGCACGCTCGAAAGGACGTCGTCGACCTTGCCATGGATGGCGTCTCAGTAGGTGGCGCTGTGAGCCCCTAGGTTTGGTCGCACGCAAAGACGGTGGAATCGAAAGCGAGATGGCCATCATCAAGTCCACATCGTCTTGCTTGTGTTTCTCGGGAGCGCTCAAGCCCAAGCTCGTCATGCTCATGTGTGTTGGGCAGCCTCGACGCTTGCTCCTTGATCCCGCTTGGCTTATGATGTCGTTGTCATGGTATTTGTTGCCTACGTAAATATTTATAATAATCCGCAGTTTAACGGATACCGGTGAGCATTTCACCGAGAGGGTTTTAATATCGAATCCACGGGAGGATGGTGTGAAGATAACTGAGGCATATAACTAATCCCTCGAAAGCAAAGAATTAAGGAACGGGAGAGGATAAAGAGGTAAGAAGATTCCTATGGTTGTCTAGTTCTTTCTCCTTGTAAGTTATGTTGATATTGTCTTATAGGGACGTACTCAAAGGAAAGTAAGGTCAAAACTTACTATTCCTCGAAGAACATTGTCCTACTAGTCCTATCCAATGGGAGATGGAATACAAAGGAATCAATGGTACCGTCACTACCATGAACTACCACACCCAGAAGGTAGGGTGCATTCACAAGCAACCGATCTAGGCACCACGCCTACACCTAAGATACCCCCTCTAATCTATAGATTCCCATAGATTAAAGTACTCAAAGAGTTATGAACAATAAGAACAATATACTAACACTTAAGATAACACGATTACTTACTTAAACAAGAAGTTGATCCACCATAGAAGTCTCGGGATCAAGTGCCACAAGGCCTTTGATCCCGAAGGTACAAGCGTAGAGGAGTCACCGACATGTCCGGTGCTTCCCCTTCTTCTCCTCCACTCACTCTTTTAGCTCTCAAGACTAGATCTAGTCACTTTCACGAAGGACTTGGATCTAATCTATCAACTTGATATGCTTTTGCTCTCAACTCACTCTAATCCTTCTAGTTCTACATGATCTTCTAATATAGATTAGAACTAGAGAGGAGAGGTTGTCCTCACATTGGGACACCTCTCGACCAAAAGGTCAAGAGATAATGAGATAGAATGAGTTAGGTTTTACCCTCGGGGTCGGGGTCTTCTTATATAGGCCTTGGCGATGAACGATGACCATTGGATCAAACCACCTTCAATAACGGTGTAGATACAACCTCAAGGTCGGTGGTAAACCGACATAAAAATGTGAGGCTGACATATGGGACCCACCCGGCGGCCGGCCCAGTGGGTTTCGCGCGCCGTGGTCCGTATGTCTCGGGGCTTCCCCTTTCTTAAATGTCCTCTCGCTACCTTCTAGAGTGTGCTTCTTCATGGGTCCGTCGATGCTTCCGGCCGAAGGCCCTGGCCGATCTTCCACTTCGAGTCCAAAACAAGCTCTTCCTCGAATTTTGACCGGACTCGGGCCGACCGGGACGCTTCCTAAGTCGGAGGTAACGTCCGTCTAGCGTCCCGTCCGGCCGCGGCCGGCCGACGCTTCCTCGCGAAGTTTCTTCGTTTTGTTGTCGCCTTTGCTTCAATCTTGCTTCGTCTTTTGCCACAAGTTGCCAACACGTTGAAGATGATCTCAATATCATGTATGTTAGCATGTCGCGATCGACAGGGCAAGAACGGCTAGTGCTCTCTAGTCTAAATGCAATATGCAAGTCAAATGACCTAGAAGCATTTCACCAAAGGATTAGTCACGGCATCCCCTCTGATAGTCGGCCATCTATCCTATAATGTGATCACACGCTCTATCGTGTCTTGATCACCGAAAAAGAAAACCCTATCAAGTATACCTTTTCCTTGATCTCCGTGTTCCTTCCAAACCGACAATCCGGAAGCTTGACGATCGATCATGTCCATCATCATCGCCGATGTTCATGATCATCATGCTCCACGCCATCTCGTGCAATCCTATCTCTTAAGTCACACTTAGAGCAAAGGATTAGCATAACAAGTGTGTCATCAATTTCCAAAACCAAACATGAGATTTCAAAGGTGCATACTAACTTGATAACATGTTCTTGCTTTTATTAATAAGAAGAGAGAGAATTTTTGCGCTTTTTTATGATAGTCCAGGTATCTCCCGGTAGTGCTTTGTTTATGGGCGTAAGCTTGACCGTGGGAAAAACATCTTGCAGCTAGTGGTGGTGAAGTGTTCCCATTCACCACTAAGAAGTTGGCATTACGCCGAAATGCAAGGTTAGCGCCATCATGTTACTACAAGATTTGCAACCATTCTCTTAAAAGGTTTACAAAGAGAACCAAGAGATGGTTGTGATCTTCGCCGAAGCACTCCGCTAGAAGCAAGGCAAACTCAAGAAGACCCAAAGGTGAGCATGTAGGAAGTCTCAATTGACAACTTGTTATGCTCAACAACATATTTCGCTTGGTCTCAAGAGTTGTTGCTTCATGCATGTCCATAGCACATGAGGGTTTACCCTCAAAAGATGTGTCATGAAGGAAGGACATTGAATCTTGACCATTGTCAAGAACAACGCTTTATTGGCTAGAGGGACATGACTTGTGTTTGTGTGAGGGTTTACAGTGTTTCGCTTCACTAAGATGCAAAAACAACTTGGGTGAAGCGGGCACAAAGTTATGAACTTCGCCTCCTCAAACGTGTTTTTTGCTGGGATGATGCTTTGCCTTTGGGATGTCCAGGTGAGAGGCGAAGGCCTTTTCCCAACTTCTCATCACTACCTCCTCTATAGGTTTTTTTTTGAAAAAACTTTTCGAGAGGGTATCCTATGAGAAGATTGAAACCAAGGATGGGCTAGATATGGAAGTCTAAGCGCACCTGGCCAGGTTCGATCATCATCCTTGAATTCAATCACGAACTCGAAGGACGAAGCATTCCTTCCTTCGATGTTCGTGGTTCAAGAGAGGGCTCAAATGTCGGTTCTAATAATGGTATGAGGAATGGTTCGACTGATGAGGGCTCCTCAAAACTTGAGATGCCCTTTGTCGCGGAGGAGGGTAGGTTCTACAACGGAGAAACAATCTTCTCTAGAATGTGTTCAAGGGTTTTCCTATGTTCGCTTGTAGGTTTATGTGCAAACGACCTCCAATGGTCATGTCAAGGCATAGGGCAAAGATCTATGTCAAGATCCGAAAAAGATATGCAAAAGCACACTATCGTAATGACAAGTCTAGGCCAACATGTATAAACATTATAAACCCGGCCTAGGCTGCACCTATGGAGTCCTTCTCATCCTACTCGAAATTGAGGATTGTCCTTTGGTAGGAAGTTGATGGGGAAGAATGCTAGACAAAAAATTGTCTTTGAGTTCTTCCTCAATCCCCATTCAAACTTCCTATGACAATAGTGTACTATTGTTTTGCTTTCCTATGAGGGAGAACGGAAACAAATTCCACATGAGAATTTGAATCATGCCGTGAATGCCGAGGCATGATTATAGCTCCTCGAAATCTCGTAGGTGTTTTACATAGGTTTTCAAAATAGTCACCGTGAGAAGGAGTGTGCCCGAACCAAAAGTTTTTTTTTTTCTAATTAGGGTGGAGTTCATGGCTGAATGAAAATTTTGATTTTGAAAAAGATTTTGCCCCGTGAACTCCCCCTTTGGAGAAGCGTAAAAGATTTCAAATTTGGAGAAAGCTTCAAAGAAAAATAAATAACTATTTTTGTTTTATTTTTTGGATACAACACACGGTGCTCTAGGCTCGAGGAGAGAATTACGACTGGTCGCTTCCTGAACGGCCAAAAATGCTTGTTGACGTTTCTTAACGAGCGCGAAGAATCCGCAAGCATACGGAATTATCGTTATAGCATTTCACCCTAAGTATTCGGGGTATCGTATTTCCACGAAACGGTTGTGTGACTACTCTACGACGTAGAATCACCCTAGGATAACTATGGGTGGTGAGGTATCTTTATGGGCTCAAACTCTCTAGCAGGGATCACTTGGTAGTTATGTCCTTACCGGCACCTAACCCAAACCGGGATGCGGAGGCGGCATTTAGCACTACGCCACAACCGAACGCGGGGGGGATTACAAAGAGACTGACAAGGTCGCCACCACCCCGCCGGCTACCCCCTCAACCGTGGATGCACCACAAAAGATAGATAACCACTAGCCTAGAAACCACGTCTACACTCATGATTATTACTCTAGCGTGTTAACAAGGCTTACCCGTCCCGGGTCCTTCTACTGCAGAACAGCCTCGAGGGCGACTATCAATCTCGCAAAGTCTATAACGGCTAGATAATGTACTTAAGAGTAATAAGCCGAAAGAGGGACACAGCCATTCTTACCCAAAATGATTAGAAGGTTGTAGAGGTACAAAGCGTGGCGGGCCGATTAAAAACCGGTATCTCAGGTACACCGAGAACCGTGAATGCAGGGGTACACTGGGGACTCCATGGAGGAAGAGGCCAAGCCCTCTTCTAGCCTTCCCTCTCTCACTCTCCATTAGAACTAAGAAGGAGGAAGAAGAATAAGAGTGGAGTGGGAGCTTTTCCCCACTCTCTTCTACATTGTGGCTCTTCCTTGTGTTGCGTGGAATTGGTGTGTCTAGAATGAGAGGAGAGGGTCCTATTTATAGTAGAGGGGAGGAGGCATATGCTAGAATATTCCCTAGTGCTTGAATGAGATGCTGACCTCCCCGGGCTGACCAACCGACGCCTCTAGGGGCGGTAAAATAATGCTCCCACCACCTGTAGCGAAAAATGGAGCAAAAACCGCCCGTGTGTGTGAACCGTGGGTGAACCGGGTGGGAACACGCCGCCGTGCGGATAACCGGACATAAAATCGTGATCCCGTGCCGCGGTGGGCCGGCCGGGCCGGCCCGGACCGCACCTCGGGCGGGTGAACCGCAACCACCTCGGGAGCTAGCGGCGCCGCCACGTGGTCCCGGGCGGAGGGGAAGCGTCCGCCCGCCGCAAGACCGGCGGCGTGTGCCCCTCGGGCCGCCACGTGAAGCTCAGTCACTAGCCGGACGAATTTGAACGCGTCCGCCTGGGGGATGGGGGGCAGCCCGCCATGCCTGGCGCCCGGCCGATGGCCCGGCCGACGGTGCCCCAGATGGGGACACGCCAGGCGTGGGGCCCCGCCTTATCTCCGGTCTGCTCGTTCTCTGCCGACAAGGCTTTAACGCGCGTGGGGCCTGCGAGGAGGTGTCTTGTCTCTTTGCCACGTGCCAGCGTGAGATCATCATTTCATGTGAATTCTTCTTGGTACAATATCTTCATCCCTGAGTCCGATATATCAAGTAATATATCCATTTCGATCAGCGTGACGGCCTCCGTGATGGTGTACTCTAGTTTGCCATATAAGATACTTTTTCTTTATGATAAATGGAGAATTCTGCATTGCACTTAGAAATACCAAAACTAGTGGAACTAGTTAGAATTAATATCTACCACTAAGTTTGGTAGTCAAAAAGTGAAAGTTTTATGTGTGTTGACGGTGTTTTTTTATGTAGTTAACGACCATCAACACCACAAGCCATCACTATCTTGACAAAAACAAAAAGATGTAATGAGAAGACGTAGATTGTCATGTAATCTTGTAACAAAATCACCTCGCCTCCATCATGTGCTCACCAAATAGGAGAGATTGTGATTGAATCTCCCACAAACTCGACAAGAAGCCTCATTTGGCTGATGTGTGGTGTTTGTAAAAGATTCAATCACGTACCACCACGTAAGGCCTCGGCACATAGGGTGTAATCATCATAGGTGGCCTTAGATTACCATGCCATGTCATATGATGTTTGATCTTGGAGCATAAGGGTCAAAGCATGGCAAAGGAACAATGACACATTTAGGGGTGATTGGTTGCCCACACTCCGATATTCATGCCATGTGGAATGCCCAAGACCTCACAAGTTCAAAAAGATCTCCACCGTTAACCTCAAAAAGGGGCAATGGTTTCATCACGAGCATAAGGGCCTCAAAGATAACCGATGGCAATATCGAGAAACACATCTTGTTGTATCATA